>ML661334.1:5870625-6113180 GCA_007570785.1 Antilocapra americana | reverse complement strand
TTTTTTCTTTTTTTTTTTAGAATTTTTAAGTCCCATATGACCTTGCTATTTTTTTTTCTTATTTCTTTTTTCTCCTTTATTTTTAGTTTCCGTTTTTTTTTTAAAAGTATTTTTGAGAACCCAGTCTTTACTCTAGATTTTTAATCTTTGCCCATTAGTACTTGGTATCAACTTTGTACCTTTTAAGATCCAAGCTCCAGTACCCACTGCTACCTGGGAGTGAGATCATTGGCTTGACTGCTTTCTCCCCATTCTTATCTCTTGCTAGTAACAGTGAGGAAACCTAGACTCACCCACCAGAAAACCACACAAGCCTTTCCATCCAGGAAACTTCGACAAACCACGCATCCAACCCCTCCCATAGAGAGGAATCCCCACAATAAAGGGACAACACAGCAAGATAAACAAGATGAAAAGGCAGAGAAATACCCAGCAAGTAAAGGAACAGGATAAATACCCCCTAGACCAAACAAAAGACGAAGAGATAGGAAGTCTACCTGACAAAGAATTCCGAATAATGATAGTGAAAATGATCCAAAACCTGGAAAACAAGTTGGAGTTGCAGCTCAATAACCTGCAGGCAAGGATTGAGAAGATGCAGGTAAGCTTTAACAAGGACTTAGAAGAAATGAAAAAGAGTCAAAATACAATGAATAATGCAATAAATGAGATCAAAAACACCCTGGAGGGAACCAACAGTAGAATAACAGAGATAGAAGACAGAATAAGTGAGGTAGAAGACAGAATAAGTGAGGTAGAAGACAGAATGGCAGAAATAAATGAAACAGAAAGGAAAAATGAAAAAAGAATTAAAAGAAATGAAGACAACCTTAGAGACCTCTGGGACAATATTAAATGCACCAATATTCGAATCATAGGAGTCCCAGAAGAAGAAGACAAAAAGAAAGACCATCAGAAAATTCTTGAAGAGATAATTGTAGAAAACTTCCCTAAACTGGGGAAGCAAATAGCCACTCAGGTCCAAGAAACACAGAGAATCCCAAATAGAATGAACCCCAAGCGGGACACCCCAAGACACATATTAATCAAATTGGCAAATATCAAATACAAAGACCAAATATTAAAAGCAGCAAGGGAGAAGCAAAAGATAACTCACAAGGGGAATCCCATAAGGATAACAGCTGATCTCTCAACAGAAACGCTTCAGGCCAGAAGGGAATGGCAAAACATACTTAAAGTCATGGAAGAAAACAATCTACAACCCCGACTACTGTACCCAGCAAGGATCTCATTCAAATTTGAAGGAGAATTCAAAATTTTCTCAGACAAGCAGAAACTGAGAGAATTCAGCAACACCAAACTAGCCCTCCAACGAATGCTAAAGGAACTTGCCTAGATAGGAAACACGGATGGGATGGATAATCTGGAACCCAAAACAATAAAATAAATGGCAGCAGGATCATACTTATCAATAATTACCTTAAATGTAAACGGGCTGAATGCCCCAACCAAAAGACAAAGATTGGCCGATTGGATACAGAAACAAGACCCCTATATATGTTGTCTAAAAGAGACCCACCTCAAACCTAGGGACACATATAGACTGAAAGTTAAAGGCTGGAAAAAGATATTCCATGCAAATAAAGACCAAAAGAAAGCGGGAGTGGCAATACTCATATCTGATAAAGTAGACTTTAAAATAAAGGCAGTGAAAAGAGATAAAGATGGACATTACATAATGATCAAGGGATCAATCGAGGAAGAAGAAATAACAATTATAAATATTTATGCACCTAACATAGGAGCTCCACAATATGTAAGGCAAATGCTAACAAATATGAAAGGGGAAATCAACAACAACACAATAATAGCAGGAGACTTTAATACACCACTCACACCAATGGACAGATCAACTAGACAGAAAAGTAACAAGGAAATTCAAACTTTAAATGAAACAATAGACCAACTAGACCTAATTGATATCTATAGGTCATTCCACCCCAAAACAAGGAATTTCACCTTTTTCTCAAGTGCACACGGGACCTTCTCCAGGATAGATCACATCCTGGGCCATAAATCTAACCTTGATAAATTCAAAAATATTGAAATCATCCCAAGCATCTTTTCTGACCACAATGCGGTGAGATTAGATTTCAACTACAGGAGAAAACCTCTCAAAACCTCCAACATATGGAGGCTCAACAACACACTGCTGAATAACCAACAAATCACAGAAGAAATTAAAAATGAAATTCAGTTATGCATGGAAACGAATGAAAATGAAAACACAACAGCCCAAAACCTATGGGACACTGTGAAAGCAATGCTAAGGGGAAAGTTCATAGCAATACAAGCTCACCTCAGGAAACAAGAAAAAAATCAAATAAATGACCTTACTTTACACCTAAAGCAACTAGAAAGGGAAGAGATGCAGAAGCCCAGGTCTAGTAGAAGGAGAGAAATCTTAAAGATCAGGGCAGAAATAAATGCAAAGGAATCAAAAGTGACCATAGCAAAAATCAACCAAGCCAAAAGCTGGTTCTTTGAGAAGATAAATAAAATTGACAAACCATTAGCCAGACTCATCAAGAAACAAAGGGAGAAGAACCAAATCAACAGAATTAGAAATGAAAACGGAGAGATCACAACAGAAAACACAGAAATACAAAGGATCATAAGAGACTATTATCAGCAACTATATGCAAATAAACTGGACAATTTGGATGAAGTGGACAAATTCCTAGAAAAGTATAACTTTCCAAGACTAAACCAGGAAGAGATAGATAATATTAATAGACCCATCACAAGCACGGAAATTGAAACCGTAATCAGAAATCTTCCAAAAAACAAAAGCCCAGGACCAGATGGCTTCACAGCTGAATTCTACCAAAAATTTAGAGAAGAGCTAACACCTATTCTACTCAAACTCTTCCAGAAAATTGCAGACGAAGGTAAACATCCAAACTCATTCTATGAGGCCTCCATCACCCTAATTCCAAAACCCGGCAAAGATGTCACAATAAAAAAAAAGAAAACTACAGGCCAATATCACTGATGAACTTAGATGCAAATATCCTCAACAAAATTCTAGCAAATAGAATGCAACAACACATCAAAAAGATCATACATCATGTTCAAGTAGGCTTTATCCCAGGGATGCAAGGATTCTTCAATATTCATAAATCGATCAATGTAATACACCACATTAACAAACTGAAAAATAAAAATCACATGATTATCTCAATAGATGCAGAGAAAGCCTTTGACAAAATTCAGCATCCATTTATGATAAAAACCCTCCAAAAAGTAGGAATAGAAGGAACATACCTCAACATAATAAAAGCTATATATGACAAACCCACAGCAAACATTATTCTCAATGGTGAAAAACTGGAAGCATTCCCCCTGAAATCAGGGACAAGACAAGGGTGCCCACTCTCACCACTACTATTCAACATAGTTTTGGAAGTTCTGACCACAGCAATCAGAGCAGATAAAGAAATCAAAGGAATACAGATTGGAAAAGAAGAAGTAAAACTCTCTCTGTGTGCAGATGACATGATCCTCTATATTGAAAACCCTAAAGACTCTACGAGAAAATTACTAGAGCTAATCAGTGAATATAGCAAAGTTTCAGGATATAAAATCAACACACAGAAATCCGTGGCATTCCTATACACCAACAGTGAGAAATCAGAAAGAGAAATTAAGGAAACAATTCCATTTACCATCGAAACAAAAAGAATAAAATACTTAGGAGTATTTCTACCTAAAGAATCAAAAGACTTGTATATAGAAAACTATAGAACACTGATGAAAGAAATCAAGGAGGACACAAACAGATGGAGAAATGTACCGTGCTCATGGATTGGAAGAATCAATATAGTGAAAATGAGTATACTACCTAAAGCAATCTATAGATTCAATGCAATTCCTATCAAGTTACCAGAGGTCTTCTTCAAAGAATTAGAACAAATAATTTCTCAATTTGTATGGAAATACAAAAAACCTCGTATAGCCAAAGCAATCTTGAGAAAGAAGAATGGAACTGGCGGAATCAACCTACCTGACTTTAGGCTATACTACAAATCCACAGTCATTAAGACAGTATGGTACTGGCACAAAGACAGAAATATAGATCAATGGAACAGAATAGAAAGCCCAGAGATAAATCCACGCATCTATGGACACCTTATCTTTGACAAAGGAGGCAAGAATATACAATGGAGAAAAGACAACCTCTTTAACAAGTGGTGCTGGGAAAACTGGACAGCCACTTGTAAAAGAATGAAACTAGATCACTTTCTAACACCATACACAAAGATAAACTCAAAATGGATCAAAGATCTAAGCATAAGACCAGAAACTATAAAACTCCTAGAGGATAACATAGGCAAAACACTCTCTGCTATAACCCAAAGTGGGATACTCCATGACCCACCTCCCAGAATACTGGAAATAAAAACACGAATAAACAAATGGGACCTAATTAAAATTAAAAGCTTTTGCACAACAAAGGAAACTATAACCAAGGGGAAAAGACAGCCTTCAGAATGGGAGAAAATAATAGCCAATGAAGCAACAGACAAACAATTAATCTCAAAAATATACAAACAACTCCTGCAGCTACATTCTAGAAAAATAAACAACCCAATTAAAAAGTGGGCCAAAGAACTTAAAAGACACTTCTCCAAAGAAGATATAAAAATGGCTAACAAACACATGAAAAGATGCTGAACATCACTCATTATCAGAGAAATGCAAATCAAAACCACAATGAGGTACCACTTTACACCAGTCAGAATCGCTGCCATCCAAAAGTCTACAAGCAATAAATGCTGGAGAGGATGTGGAGAAAAGGGAACCCTCTTACACTGTTGGTGGGAATGCAAACTAGTACAGCCACTATGGAAAACAGTGTGGAGGTTCTTTAAAAAGCTGCAAATAGACCTGCCATATGACCCAGCAATCCCACTGCTGGGCATATACACCGAGGAAACCAGAATTGAAAGAGCCACGTGTACCCCAATGTTCATCGCTGCATTGTTTACAATAGCCAAGACATGGAAACAACCCAGATGCCCATCAACTGATGAATGGATAAGAAAGCTGTGGTACATATACACAATGGAATATTACTCAGCATTAAAAAAAAATTCATTTGAAGCAATTCTACTCAGATGGACGAAACTGGAGCCCATTATCCAGAGTGAAGTAAGCCAGAAGCAAAAACAACAATACAGTATATTAACGCATATATATGGAATTTAGAAAGACAGTAACGAGAACCCAACATGGGAGACAACAAAAGGAACGCAGATGTATAGAATAGACTCGTGGACTTTGTGGATGAGGGTAAGGGTGGGATGATATGGGAGAAGGGCATTGAAGCATGTTAATTGTCATGTGTCTAATCAATCGCCTGCCCAGGATTGATGCTCGGGACTGGTACAGCGAGATTTCCGGGGGGGGGGGAGGAGGGAGGGGGGTTCTGGAGGGGAAGCATATGTAAACCCATGGTGATATCATGACAATGTATCGCAAAAACAATAAAAAAAAAAAATAAAGTGAACCCTCAGTGCTGCTGCTCAAGCTGAGCTCATTAAGCTCAGGGGTTTGATTTAAGGAGAAATGAAATTCTCATCCTGCTTCTCTGTAGAAGTAGAAAACCAGCTGACTCTGTCTAAGCTCCCATCTTCTATTCCTTGATAATGCATAAAATGATCTTTTTAAAGTTAAACAGGCATGGAGTCCTAACAATGGGCCTCAGTGATTCTTGGGGACCATCTGTTCCATATGTGTTTATTATATTCTGGAATTAAATTTGAGAGTTAAAATTTTTATCAAAATAAATCTGAATTTTCAACCTTAAAGTAGTCCTTAAAACAACTTAAAGCCCCCAAATTTAGGGCATTTGAGTTCTGGTAGTACTAATCACAAGAAATGCTAGTTTCCTCATGTTTAAGATAAGCCAAACTTCTAACAAGCTTTAGTTAGAG
This sequence comes from Antilocapra americana, assembly GCA_007570785.1. Classification (NCBI taxonomy): domain Eukaryota; kingdom Metazoa; phylum Chordata; class Mammalia; order Artiodactyla; family Antilocapridae; genus Antilocapra; species Antilocapra americana. The sequence goes on along the minus strand of ML661334.1, from coordinate 6,107,220 downwards.
TCAACCAATCTCAGTTTAAGCATTTTTTTTTCTAGCTTACGCTACCTTACTGCTATCTAAATAGTCTGAAAATAGGTACTAAAATAATTGTGATAGACATTGTTTTGCATGGTTTCTAGATTATAAGTCCTCTCAGGGGCAGGATTCACATCTTTAAATTTATCTCTTTTCTTATAATACTGCTTTTCATGTGGAAAACTATTTAATGACTATCTCAAATACATTTATCACATAAAAGAACTGAACCTTTAAAATGTTCATCATTATGTTTAAAATAAAGCAGAGTAGATATAAATAGTAAACAAGATTGAGAAGATTCATTTGGTTTACAAGCATTAATGTTACTCTCCAATTTTGTAAGCAGCCTCATTAATAAATATTTACTGTGTCCTTACTGATGACAGACTCAAGTCTTGGTACTATGAATTAAAATCTTGGTATTTCCATGTACTCTGCTGGGAAAGGCTTGACTGCATCTTTCCAAATGAGTCCCACACTTGCATCTTCCAGGGAACAGAATGAGTCATTTATAACAGATAGCACTGAAAAGTGCCGTTGATATGGCAGCATTTATTATAAAACATACTCATTTGAAGCAGTAATTATTTGGCTACCAGGGCACAACCATTTATAACATCCCTTAAACAGTTTTTTTATAAAAATGGAACTTTAATTTTTTAAGCAGCTACCGAGTGCAATGCTTGAGTACCTTTCTTTGTTTTTCCTCATACATCACTACCCAGAGGCAATTGTTAACTAATTTGCTGATTTACAGTTGCAGTTTATGAGTTTTAAACAATGCTAAACCATTTCTGTTTTTTTTTTTTTTTTCAGTGCAATGGCAGATGAAGAATATCTGTCTTTTGTATCCGTGGCTGTCTAAAGAAAGCTCACCTCACCCTATGTGTTCTTGGCTTCTGTAACATCTGAAATTGCTACCATATGACTTTCCTGCTGAATCTTAACCAAAACCATTTTTTTACCTAGCTACCAAAGAGAAGCTGCGAAGGTACTTTGTGCTGCCCTGATAACAAACAAGGTCAGAACACCAGGTTAGCATGGAAATCTAACAGCTATTACTTACACAGTTTTCTAGTGACATACATATTGAAGAATTGATTACTGCTTTGCAGGCTGACGGGGACTGCATCCTAGCAGTGTGGGACATGTTTTTATTATTCTGTGAGACACAAATCTTTACATTTAATACTTGTTTTGAATAATTTCCTTCTGTCTAAAATGCATTCCTTCGAAGCTAATTTTGTCAGTTCTTAATAGTAATTCTCCAAGTTTTAATCTGTGTAATATGTTTTAATTTTAGCCTTGTTCACTAAAAGATACCAGACCATCTGACCTGTCTCTTGAGAAACCTGTATGCAGATCAGGAAGCAACAGTTAGAACTGGACATGGAACAAGAGACTGGTTCCCAATAGGAAAAGAGTACGTCATGGTTGTATATTGTCACCCTGCTTATTTAACTTATATGCAGAGTACATCATGAGAAACACCAGGCTGGAAGAAGCACTAGCTGGGATCCAGATTGTCAGGAGAAATATTAATAACCTCAGATATGCAGATGACACCAACTTTATGGCAGAAAATGAAGAACTAAAGAGCCTCTTGATGTAAGTGAAAGAAGAGAGTGAAAAAGGTGGCTTAAAACTCAACATTCAGAAAACTAAGATTATGGCATCTGGTCCCATCACTTCATGGCAAATGGATGAGGAAACAGTGGAAACAGTGGCTGACTATTTTTTTGGGCTCCGAAATCACTGTGGATGGTGACTGCAGCCTTGAAATCAAATGACACTTACTCCTTGGAAGGAAAGTAATGACCAACCTAGACAGCATATTAAAAAGCAGAGACATTACTTTCTCAACAAAGGTCTGTCTAGTCAAGGCTATGGTTTTTCCAGTAGTCATGTATAGATGTGAGAGTTGGACTCTAAAGAAAACTTAGCACTGAGGAATTGATGCTTTTGAACTGTGGTGTTGGAAAAGACTCTTTTTTTAAAAAAATTTATTTACATTATCGTGTTGGTTTTGCCATACATTGACATGAATCCGCCATGGGTATACATGTGCTCCCCTTCCAGAACCCCCCTCCCACCTCCCTCCCGATTCCATCCCTCTGGGTCATCCCAGTGCACCAGCCCTGAGCACCCTGTATCAAGCATCTAACATGGGCTGGCGATTCATTTCACATATGATAATTTACATGTTTCAATACCATTCTCCCATATCATCCCACCCTTGCCATCTCCCATAGAGTCCAAAAGACTGTTCTATACATCTGCGTCTCTTTTGCTGTCTCCCATACAGGGTTATCATTACGAGAATCTCTTGGACTGCAAGGAGATCTAACCAGTCTATCCTAAAGGTAATCGAATTACTAATATTGAAGTTGAAACTCCAGCACTTTTGCTACCTGATTCAAAGAACGGACTCATTGGAAAAGGCCCGGTGCTGTGAAAGATTGAAGGCGGGAGGAGAAGGGGATGACAGAGGATGAGATGTTTGGATCACATCACCAACTCAATGGATAGGAGTTTCAGTAAACTCCACGAGTTGATGGTGGATAGAGAGGCCTGGCAGGCTGCAGACCATGAGGTCTCAAAGAGTCAGACATGACTGAGCAACTGAACTGAACTGATGTCATTTCAGAGCAATGAGTTCAATCAATTAATTTTATTTTACAGATTAAAATATATTTGAGAAATTGTTTAAAAATTATTGCTTCTGCTTAATGTTGTATGCTGATTTTATTGTTAAATTGATCAATCACTGCCCTTCATAAATAATAATGTATATACATTTGCATTCTTCTTCTTCATGATTTCCTTGCTGGCACATCTTTAATAATCTCTAACCCATTAGGCAAACATCTGTACTAATTCCTAAAGTTCAGTTTAGAAAGTAATTTCTCACATATGATTATGTGCCAGACCATGCACTGGGACCGTGGATATAAGACAAGGCAAGATGGTCATAGGGAAATGGTTTTTTGAAACTGTCTCTTTAAACAAGCCCCTGAATTCTGAGGCAGGGCTCTGGAGCCCACATTTTATGAAACACCATTTATGAAACTAAGTACCCTCCACCTGTTTCTTTCTACATCCAAACTCCAAAACCTTAAAGTATCTAGAGAAAATGACTTAACACACTTGCATTTGAACACTCAGGTAGCCATGTTATATGTGCAACACTGTATAGATCTCCCCATGTACAAGTGAAGCTAGAAGGGAATCTATCAACAGTTTTATACTGAGAAAGATGGAGGCATATTTTCTTTTTACCAGTTTCCATGAGTCTCATATATCTTATCTGTTCTTCAGTGTCATCTCTTTAATGAATTTCCCTGATCACCAAGACCTGCAATCCCTGGGTCTACCATCAGAATCCTACCATCACTCATTCATATTGCTTTTATTGCATTCATTATAATACAACGTATACCTACTTGTTCCCCTTTTTTACTATAAATTATTTGCAGTTGGGAAAATTTTCTTATTTATTTTTCAACTATGCTAAGTTGAAAAGCAGATACACATATAATTTTGAATATTTACATAAATGTACCTGCATACAAATTTGAATTTGTTATGAGAAAAATTATTCAAAATTTAGAAAAAAAAAAAAAAAAGCACAGAAATGGACAGAATCATCTTTAAGTATCACATAGGAGCAACAGCTACCCAAGAATCATCTCAGGAAGAATTTAGTTCTTCTCACTCTTATTCTTCATTAAAGGTCCCAGACTTCCCTTGCTAACTTGTAGATTTCCTCCTAACTTGTAATTTCTGTGTGGTGGAACAGATAACGATCATGATTGATGGTCTGTTAGATACTAACCAGTTTTTATCTAACTGAAGAGAGTTTGTATGCTCTCTTAACATTTATTCATTAAATTGACTATAAATACACTAATTTCTGAAATGCTCCTTAAGCTGATAACAATACCACTTTTTCTCTTATTAATCAATGAGTTAAACAGAATCTTTGGCAGCAATTTCTATAATATTTGCCTGAGAGTAATAATTTTAACTTTTTGAAAATTAAGCTTTAAGAGTAGTATTTTTTTATCTGTTAAAATAACTATTCCTCTTTTCAAATATCACTGAGAAGTTATTTACAGGTTAATAAAATCAAGCTGTTTTGAAATAATCTCCTTGTAAAAAACTACAAAGTATACAAACTTAAATTTCATTCAAGCTAAAAAATTTCTTTAATATGCTCTAAAATAGAAAATCTAGCATCCTGTTTAGTTTATTATCAATAATAGGCTTATTTTATCATTATCTTGCTATTTCTATGAAAATGTATCTGTCCTCAGCATTGACTTTGGACATCAATGACATGACAGGTCATGTTCCCCGGGGAAATGAGGTATTTTTAAAACTAAATCTTTCCCAAAGACACAAAAGGAGCCTTTGCTGAGACTCATAAAATGCTATTAATTGGCACAACTTTGTAAATCAACTATACTTCAATTAAAAAATGCTATTAATTTTAGGTATAGACCATAATTAATCGTCTTCTACATTTTAGAGTGGATAGAGATCTCTTAAACGATTATTGTGCTTAAAGGTTTATTAGAACTAATCTTAACCTTATGGTGGCGACAAGGACCAGGTGCTTCAGAACTTCCACAACTCGCTGGCTGGGGTAGCAGTGCTGTTACCCATCAGCCATCTTAATGAAAACAAACTTACTAGCATCTCAGTTAACTTAATATGAACTTTGAAAAACAAAAGAATGTTCAGAAATGAATGCTTCCTAAAATCAAAGTTCATTGCAGCAGGATAAGTATTGTCACCCAGAGACTTTGGTCAAATCCAGGCCCTGACACTTAGTAACTCTCCACCTGTGAGTAACCTCAGAGCCTTAACCTCCAAACAGTTAGGGTGCAGATATAAACCTGCATTTCAATTGTCAACTTCCAGGCATAGAGCTCCTGTCAGTTGAATTCAGGGAGCTGCTGAGAGCAAGCTGAGGCAAAGCTCCTAAAGAGAGAGAAGGGGCTCTGATGGGGTGGGGCTGAGAAGATCCAGAACAGCAAGGGTGCTTTAAAACATTGCCCCTCCCCCACACCACTGTTTTTACAACCACCACAGGGAAAGGTTTTATTGTTTCCTCCAGACTCGTTCTTGTTGGAGAGGTTGTATATAACTTGTCAAAGAATCTGAAAATGCCATTTGAATGGTCATCTTATGTTGCTGACTGGTTATAACATTGCTGAGAATCTCAAGGTTTCCATCCTAGGCTCTTCTGAGAGTCTTCTGGCTGATCACTCATCTCCATTTTTTTCTTTCAATCTTCAACAATATTGTTAGGATCAACTATCCCACAAACAAATATTATTTTAATTTCCTTGTCTAAAAATCTCTTCAAGAAAACAGAACAAAAAATATCCTCTACTTGTCTCACAATGTAAATTCTGTCTTTCAGCATTTGGATATTATACGCTGAACTGTGTCCCTACAAAATCCATGTTGAATTCCTAACCTGGCCCAACACCTCAGAATGTGATTTGTTTTGAAGAGGGGCCTTTAAAGAGGTAATCAAGGTGATAAAAGGCCATTTGTGTGCCCCAATCCCATATTACTGGTGATCTAATTAGAAAAAATTAGGGCACAAACAACATACAGACTGAGGGGTAACCTGTGAGGACACAGAGAGGAGAGGATTTGACCATCTGCAAGCCAACGACTGTTGGCTTGTAGAAAAAGCAAGAGAATTCCAAAAAACATCTACTTCTACTTCACTGACTACACTAAAGCCTTTGTGTGGATCTCAGAAACTGTGGAAAATTCTTAAAGAGATGGGAATACCAGAAACAGCAGTTAGAAACAGACATTGAAGAACAGACTGGTTTAAAACTGGGAAACGAGTACATCAAGATTGTATATTGGCCCCTGCATATTTAACTTATATGCAGAGTACATCATGTGAAATTCCAGGCTAGATGAAGCATAAGCTGGAATCAAAATTGGGAAAGGAGTACATCAAGGCTGCATGCTGTCACCCTGCTTATTTAACATACATGCAGAGTACATCATGTGAAATGCCAGGCTGGATGAAGCACAAGCTGGAATCAAGATTGCCGGGAGAAATACCAATAACCTCAGATATGCAGGTGATACCACCCTTATGGCAGAAAGCAAAAGGAACTAAAAGAGCCTCTCGATGAAGGTGAATGCTGTTGCTGCTGCTAAGGCCCTACAGTCATGTCCAACTCTGTGCGACCTCATAGACGGCAGCCTGCCAGGCTCCCCTGTCCCTGGGATTCTTCAGGCAAGAGTACTGAAGTGGGCTGCCACTGCCTTCTCCAGAAGGTGAATGAGAGTGAAAAAGCTGGCTTAAAATGTAACATTCAAAAAACCAAGAGTATAGCATCTGGTCTTCATGGCAAATAGATGGGGAAACAATGGAAACAGTAACAGATTTTATTTTCGTAGGCTTCAAAATCATTACAGATGATGACTGAAACCATGAAATTAAAAGACGCTTGCTCCTTGGAAGAAAAGTTATGACATCCTAGACAGCACATTAAAAAGCAGAGACATTACTTTGACAACAAAAAGTCCATATAGTCAAAGCTATGGTTTTTCTAGTAGTCATGTATGGATGTGAGAGTTGGACCATAAAAAGGCTGAGCACTGAAGAATTGATGCTTTCAAACTGTGATGTTGGAGAAGACTCTTGAGAGTCCCTTGGAATGCAAGGAGATCAAACCAGTCCATCCTAAAGAATATTCATTGGAAGGATGGTGAAGCTGAAACTCTTGGCCACCCAATATGAAGATCTGACTTCTTGGAAAAGACCCTGATGCTGGGAAAGACTGAAGGCAGGAGGAGAAGGGAACGGCATGAATGAGATGGTTGGACAGCATCACTGCCTCAATGGACTTGAGTTTGAGCAAGCTCTGAGAGATGGTGGAGGACAGAGAAGCCTGGCATGCTGCAGCCCATGGGACTACAAAGAGTTGGGCATGACTGAAGTTACTTAGTAGCAGCATCAGGAAGGCTAGGAGTAGGCCTCAGAAGTCAAACCTGCTGACACCTCACCCTAGAATCCCAGCCTCCAGTTGTAAGAAAATAAAATTTAAGCCATCTACCCTGTGATATTTCCTTAGGACAACTCTAAGCAAACTGATACATACATCTTTTTTTATTATTAATTTATTTATTTTCTTTACATTATCTTGTTGGTTTTGCCATACAGTGACATGAATCCGCCATGGGTATACATATGTTCCCCTTCCAGAACCCCCTCCCACCTCCCTCCCAATTCCATCTCTCTGGGTCATCTGCATACGTATTACAGAAATATTCACTAAGTTTTGTCCCTTATGTTGTTATTGTTGTTCAGTCACTAAGTCGTGTCGACTCTTTGCAACCCCATGAACAGCAGTACTACTACACAAATGAACTTGAATGCAGCATACATTTGACAGATAAGCCAAGAATATTAATATACAATTTATAAAAAACTAAAATTAGTAAATAGTTGCCAGAAAATATGCACTTTCTGTAGTAATCAAACCAATGTAAACCAGAATAACATTGATTTTGTCACCTATCAAAGAATTTTTTCCTCTTAACATTTCTGATAATATCAGTATGATTAAAAAAGTAGGTCAAATCTATTACTGGTAGAAGTCTTATTTGCTAGAAGCTTTACAGAAACAAAATTAGAAAATTTTATAAAGAACTAAAAAAAAAAACCCACAAAGTAAACTATGGCCTAGCAATTCAATTTCTTCTAAATAATTCATGGAAGTAATTTCAAAAATTGAATGTGTATGTGTGTGGGGGGTGGGTTATGTTTTCTTTTCTTTACTGAAATGTTTAGAAAGAAGAATTAAAAACCACGTACAAATGTAACAGGATCACTTTCATCTTAACTCTGTCTGTGACAACTAACTGGCTAAGCAAAAACCTACTAAATACCAAGACCCCATTCCCTCCATCCTTTACACATGCACACAAGCCTCCCCCCACCCCCACATGCATGTACATTTTTAAGGTACGCTTATGTTAGGATCCTGCCCTTGAGCTGGGAATCCCTCCTTGGTCAGTCCAGAGCTGGTCATATTTGGTGGTTTTCATTTCTTTGGCCTCCGAGGGTCCTGCCCTTCTTGTGATCCCCACCCCCTCCACCTTTGTGTCCTCTGCTCCTCTGGCTGTATGCTATTCTAGTGAGTTGTCTCTGTAGCCACAAATTGTCTAGAGTTTATCCCCGAATCTAGTCATTGAGTTTGTTGCCTATCTAAGCTATTCTTATACATTCATACTTTATACCCATTACATTTACTTCCCATAGTTGAGTAAGTAAGTGTTCATCACTCAGTCTTATCAGACTCTTTGTGACCTATGGACTGTAGCCTGCCAGGCTCCTCTGTCCGTGGAACTCGCTAAGCAAGAATAGTGGAGTGGGTAGCCATTCCCTTCTCCAGGGGATCTTCCTGACCCAGGGATGAAACCTGGGTCTCCTGCACTGCAGATGGAATCTTTACCGTCTAAGCCACCAGGGAAGCCCTTACTTCCCACAATGCTTTAGCAACTTATTGCCATTAAAACTTACCTGTTGTTTTCTATGTACTAAGGGCTACCCTGGTGGCTCAGCTGGTAAAGAATCCACCTGCGATGCAGGAGGCATGGCTTCGATCTCTGGGTTGGAAGGATCCCCTGGAGAAGGGAAAGGCTACCCTCTCCAGGACCCTGGCCTAGAGAAGTCCATGGGCTGTGCAGTCCGTGGGGTCCGGGATACCCCATGGACTGTAGCTCGCCAGGCTGCTCTGCCCATGGATTCTCCAGACCAGAACACTGGAGAGGGTTGCCATGTCCAGCTCGAGGGGATCTTCCTGACCCATGGATCAAACCAAAATTTCTTAAGTCTCATGCATTAGCAAGCAGGTTGTTTACCACAAGCGCCACCTGGGTATTAAAAGTTATGTCTTAAGTCTATGCAATACCACAGAAAAATAATTTAAAAACTGCATAAATATAATAACAATTATGTGACCAAAAATCTAGTCATCAGGGAAAAGAAGACTAGAAGGAAATAAACTAAAATACTGACCATGAGTTTTGTCTCCTACCTTCTTTCATCTTGCTGACAGTTGGGAACATAAAAATATCTTGAAAAGCAATGGCTACTCAGGCAATTTCATGTACATATGCATACATATATATGTATACATATATACACACATAATTATATATCTCACATGTACATCAATATACACACTGACCAATATATCAACTATACAGCAAATATATGTGTGTGTGTATATATATATATGCTAATTGATATAAATCTGCAGCAACAGTAGCAATACTCTTATTTGCTGAATTTTTTCTCTGTATCCAATAGGATTAGGTTCAAGGGCAGGAAACATAAAGCCCCAGATAGAGATATTTTAAACATCACTCTTTGCCTAAACATCAAGGTGAATGCTTAGGTTTGCTGTGGTTTCCTAAACATCAGGTCCTTCTGTTATTGCTTCCCTGTCCTGAAAGACTTTGACCCCAAGGTCCACTAGGGATGGCATCTGCTTTTCTGAGAGTTGGCTGGATGAAATGAAGAATAAGAATAAAAAAAAAAAAATATCTCATACACTATCTTGAAAAAATTTTTAGAAACTCCTATTAGAATATTCTATCCTGGCCAGAACCTAGTCACAGGTCTCCCTTATCTGCAAGGATGCCAATGGCCCCAGCTATGAAACCTAGAGAAGAACTATTGAAAAGAAAACTCACCATTTCTGGCACAGTCTCAATAATTCTATAAATTTTGAAATATAATTGTGAAATTAAAGTGGAATTTCATACTTTTTCCAGAACAGTTTTACCATATGCTCTTTCTTCTGCCCCTTTATTCTATTAATATTACCTATGGCTTATATCATCTTGATTTGAATTTCTTATTTTAGAATTCATTTATTCTTTAATGTATGGCTTTTATGACATAAACACTTGATCAGAACCAGACCTATAAACCTGGGTATTGGTTGTTGCTATTTTCTCTTGAAGCTTGGTGAAAGCACTCAGTCCATACTGGCACTCAGGACACCAGGAACAGCATCTCATACACTGTCCCAATCTCCCTTTCCTTTGATGTACGTTCCTGAGGTGTCTTCCACGTGGCTCTGTGGCAAACACCAGTGAGAATGAGCCACATCAGTAACCAGTTGCACAACACAACTTTTAGGGCCTTGTGTCCCGTCCTCTTTCAGTCAGTTCAGTTGCTCAGTTGTGTCCAACTCTTTGAGACCCCATGGACTGCTGCACCCCAGGGTTCCCTGCTCATCACCAACTCCCGAAGCCTACTCAAACTCATTGTGTCAGTGATGCCATCCAACCATCTCGTCCTCTTTAATCCCCTTCTCCTCCCACCTTCAATATTTCCCAGCATCAGGGTCTTTTCCAATGAGTCAGTTTTTTGCATCAGGTGCCAAAGTATTGGAGCTTCAGCTTAGAATCAGTCCTTCCAATGAACATTCAGGACTGATTTCCTTTAGGATGGACTGGTTGGGTCTCCTTGCAGTCCAAGGGACTCTCCCGAGTCTTCTCCAACACCACAGTTCAAAAGCATCAGTTCTTCAGTGCTCAGTTTTCTTTATAGTCCAACTCTCACATCAATACATGACTACTGGAAAAACCATAGCTTTGACTAGATGGATCTTTGTTGGTAAAGTAATGTCTCTGCTTTTTAATATGCTGTCTAGGTTTGTCATAGCTTTTCTTCCAAGGAGCAAGTGTCTTTTAATTTCATGGCTGCAGTCACCATTTGCAGTGATTTCAATCAGACTATGCCTTAAATTTTGGCTATTGGGTAAGCTATCTCACTTACAACCTCTTAAATAAACCATCTGTATCCAATTCTTTGTTTCCAGCTCTGATTCTTATCAGAACAAAAATTAAGAGCAACATTACCATTCTCATGTTCAGCCTGAGTTATACCTGAGGTTTCTGTCCACCACTTTCTAACTCCAGTCTCCCTTCTTTTTCCCTTTACTTGTGTATAGCAAGTTTTTAATCCAGTTGATTTTTCCCACCTCTCTCATGTCTGATGTTAAATTTTCACGGTGTGCTTTCATTTTCTATTTTCTATTTTAATTTCTCTGTGCCTCTCCTTTCCTGCGCCTTTATTACATTAACGGTCCACAGTGGGGTCCCTGACATGCATGCTCACGCTTTAATGTCTGATCTTCATTGCTGGTGTGGTTGAGAGCAGATGATGCTGATTCAGTCCCAATCAGATAACTAGTCTGTTGCTCTGCTAATAACAGAAACAAAGCCACCTTGATTTTTGTTTCTATATCATATACTTATTTTTACCCAGGACAGATGACTGAGTTTGAATGAAGTTCCCCAATCTTTATAAATACACTTAAAGTCTCATGGTTTTAATTTATTTGAAAACAGAATAATATTGTGGGGTGTAATGAAAACCTCATGAAGTCCATCTTACAGTCACTATATTCTGAAAGATAATTGTGTGCAATTTCTTATTTTAGATGTAAATTTTATTTTAAAGCTTTTCTTTTGCCTCTTTGGTTAGAAGATAGATTTAGAAGATTCTTTCCCAGGTTACTGAGTTATTGTGCTGTTTTGTAAAACCATCATGTTTTTCCCTTGAGCTTTCCACTTGGTGTATGGGTGTATTTTCTACAGAGACTTCAACAGCAGTGTTTGTCAAGGCTTGCAGGTGCTTGAAAAGGTCCAGGCACACTCCTGGAACTTCTGTGGAAGGCCAGCAGTACAATGCAGTGGCTGTTCATCCTGTGTTTTTGCATAGTTTTTCTGTCCAGAATATGAGAACAATCATGAGTGGCAAGTCACTTCAAATATTATGTTGATGAACACAGCTCTAAACTTGCTTTGGACACATTTAATGATATGACATAGTAATTTCAGGTGTCCCTGATGGCTCAGACAGTAAAGAATCTACCTGCAATACAGGAGACCTGGGTTTGATCCCTGAGTTAGGAAGATCTCCTGGAGAAGAGAATAGCAAACCACTCTAGTATTCTTGCCTGGATAATTCCATGGACAGAGGAACCTGGTGGGCTACAATCCATGGTGTCTCAAAGAGCTGGACACAACTGAGCAACTTTCAATCACTCACTCACTCATAGTAATGTCAGTAACGATAATAGTATAAAATAGACTTTAATTAAGTAATTAGCCTTCCTGGAATTGCCTCCCCCACCTTATTTTTAAGGTGGACTTAAAAATGGACTTAATGGGCTCCAGTAATATTCCAACTATGTATTTCAGAAATATATGGAAAATATATGCCAGATTAGTCTTGGATATGAAAGCATATTCATTTCAATTTATGAAGTGAAATGATTACATAAGTTGATTAAGATGAATTTGAAAATACAAATTTCAGTATATAAGTTAAAAGAATGATTAAACTTTTCTCTTAAATTTGCATGATATTTTCATGCTGCCCCTTTTTGTATGTCATCATTTAACTATAATTAAAGCTTTACAATTTTCACAAATGATCACCTAGCATTCACAGTAAGTACTAGGTATGCATAGTGAAGAAAGAAAAAAAAAAAATCAAGGCTGGTGTAAGAGTATGATTTTCTCTGGACCCTCACAGAATCTATAATCAATTTTCCCATGGATAAAGTAAAATACAACTGTTTATTGCATATTAAAAAAAAAAGACAACTAAAATCACCACAGCACTTTAAGAAAAAAACATGTTAGTAACATACTGCAGGTTCATTTACCCAAGGCCAGAGTGAACCCCAGGCAACTTACATACACGGAGTTTACCTTCATAGCTTTTGGAATTGACTGAACAGTATGATCTCATAAATCTCAAGCAGGGCAATGTTGATGTGATTATAAATCATTTGTAGCAACTCTTGCTCCCTGTAATGCTTTGAAATTCTTGGTATATTGTAAACTCATTTACTAAAAGATAGTACAACATGACATGGACTTTTCACTGTCAGGTTGTCAAACAACCAGACTAATTTGGTTGATTTTTTTTTTTTTTAATCTCTGGAACAACTGAATGAGCACTTCAGAATAATATATTCCTACTTGCTATTCTGCGTTACAGTAACAGCTGTTTGTATTTGAGAAACTTAATGTTTCACTTCCAAAAATTTACCTTTCCATTAAAAAAAGCAAAAATGGTGTGTTTTTGATGTGATGGTATATAAAGTTTTTCTTTCTTTATAATCTATAAGGGCTAAATTTACTCATAAGGGAATATATAAGTTACTATTGAATCTTCTATTTCATTTTCTATATTTATCATTTTTTTTAAATCACTAACTTTGTAATATAATATGTAACAGTCAGGTTTTACATAAGAGCTGTATGGTCACCAGATTCTCTAAGAACCTATGAAAATGATATAGTAAATTTGCTCAGTATTCAATTCATAATATATATTGTAATGTATCAGAAATCTTCTAACAAACAAAAGCCCAGGATCAGATGGCTTCACAGACGAATTCTACCAAAAATTTAGAGAAGAGCTAACACCTATTCTACTCAAATCCTTCTAGAAAATTGCAGAGGAAGGTAAACTTCCCAAAGTATTCTATGAGGCCACCATCACCCTAATACCAAAACCCGACAAAGATGCCACAGAAAAAGAAAACTGCAGGCCAATAACACTGATGAAAATAGATGCAAAAATCCTTAAAAAAATTCTAGCAAACAGAATCCAACAATACATTAAAAAGATTATACATCATGATCAAGTAGGCTTTATCCCAGGGATGCAAGGATTCTTCAATATCTGCAAATCAATCTATGTAATACACTATATTAACAAATCGAAAAATAAAAACCACATGATTACCTCAATTGATGGAGAGAAAGCCTCTGACAAAATTCAACATCCATTTATGATAAAAACCCTCCAAAAAACAGGAATAGGAGGAACATACCTCAGCATAATAAAAGCTATATATGACAAACCCACAGCAAACATTATCCTCAAAGGTGAAAAACTGAAAGCATTTCCCCTAAAGTCAGGAACAAGACAAGGGTGCCCACTCTCACCACCACTATTCAACACAGTTTTGGAAGTCTTGGCCACAGCAATCAGGGCAGAAAAAGAAATAAAAGGAATACAGATTGGAAAAGAAGAAGTAAAGCTCTCACTGTTTGCAGACGACATGATCCCTACATAGAAAACCTTAAAGAATCTACCAGAAAAATACTAGAGATAATCAGTGAATATAGTAAAGTTGCAGGATATAAAATCAACATGCAGAAATTTCTTGCATTCCGATACAGTAACAATGAAAAAACAGAAAGAGAAATTAAGGAAACAATTCCATTCACCATCGAAACAAAAAGAATAAAATACTTAGGAGTATATCTACCTAAAGAAACAAAAGACCTATATATAGAAAACTATAAAACACTGATTGAAATCAAAGAAGACACAAATAGATGGAGAAATATACTGTGTTCATCGATTGGAAGAATCAAAACAGTGAAAATGAGAATACTACCCAGAGCAATCTATAGATTCAATGCAATTCCTATCAAGCTACCAGAGGCCTTTTTCACAATATGTATGGAAATAAAAAAAACCTCGAATAGCCAAAGCAATCCTGAGAAAGAAGAATGGAACTGGAGGAATCAATCTGCCTGAATTTAGGCTGTACAACAAACCCACAGTCATCAAGACAGTACAGTACTGGCACAAAGACAGAAATATAGATCAATGGAACAGAATAGAAAGCCCAGAGACAAACCCACCCACCTATGGACACCTCATCTTTGACAAAGGAGGCAAGAATATACAATGGAGAAAAGACAACCTCTTTAACAAGTGGTGCTGGGAAAACTGGACAGCCACTTGTAAAAGAATGAAACTAGAACACTTTCTAACACCATACACAAAAATAAACTCAAAATGGATCAAAGATATAAACATAAGACCAGAAACTATAAAACTCCTATAGGAAAACACAGGCAAAACACTCTCTGACATAAACCAAAGCAGGATCCTCTATGATCCACCTCCCAGAATATCAGAAATAAAAGCAAAAATAAGCAAATGGGACCTAACTAAAATTAACAGCTTCTGCACAACAAAGGAAGCTAAAAGGAAGGTGAAAAGGCAGCCTTCAGAATTGGAGAAAATAATAGCAAATGAAGCAACAGACAAACAATCTCAAAAATATACAAACAACTCCTGCATCTCCATTCCAGAAAAATAAATGAGCCAGTTAAAAAGTGGGGCAAAGAAGTAAACAGACATTTCTCCAAAGAAGACATAAAAATGGCTAACAAACACATGCAAAGATGCTCAACATCACTCATTATCAGAGAAATGCAAATCAAAACCACAATGAGGTCCCACGTTACACCAGTCAGAATGGCTGCCATCCAAATGTCTACAAGCAATAAATGCTGGAAAGGATGTGAACAAAAAAGGAACTCTCTTACACTGTTGGTGGGAATGCAAACTAGTACAGCCACTATGGAGAATGGTGTGGAGATTCCTTAAAAAACTGGAAATAGAACTGCCATATGACCCAGCAATCTCACTGCTGGGCATACACACTGAGGAAACCAGAATTGAAAGAGACATGTGTACCCCAATGTTCATCGCTGCATTGTTTACAATAGCCAGGACATGGAAGCAACCTAGATGTCCATCAACAGATGAATGGATAAGAAAGCAGTGGTACACATACACAATGGAATATTACTCAGCCATTAGAAAGGTACATTTGAATCAGTTCTACTGAGGTGGATGAAACTGGAGCCTATTATACAGAGTGAAGTAAGCCAGAAGGAAAAACCGCAATATAATATGCGAACGCATATATATGGAATTTAGAAAGATGGTAACGATAACCCTGTTTGTGAGACAGCAAAAGAGAAGCAGATGTATAGAACAGTCTTTTGGGCTCTATGGGAAAGGGCAAGGGTGGGATGATATGGGAGAACGGCATTGATACATGTAAATTATCATATGTGAAATCAACCGCCAGCCCAGGTTTGATGCTTGATACAGAGTGCTCAGGGCTGGTGCACTGGGATGACCCAGAGGGATGGAATCGGGAGGGAGGTGGGAGGGGGGTTCTGGACGGGGAGCACATGTATATCCATGGCGGATTCATGTCAATATATGGCAAAACCAAGACGAAAATGTAAAGAAAAATAAAAAACTAAAATTCCAAAATAATAAAATAAAATAAAATTATGTATAGAAGTGGATAAAGACCTCAAAAAAGTTTCTATAAAGCTTTTCTCTTTTGGATCCTGGGTACTATAGATGATAAATTCAGAAAAGCTTTTTAGACCTAAACATGAGGGACAAAGTATATTTTAAAATATGCATATGTGTGTATGTTTAGTTGCTGAGTAGTGCCCAACTCTTTGTGTTTCTATGGACTATAACCTATCAGGTTCCTTTGTCCATGGGATTTCACAGGCAGGAATACTGGAGTGGGTTGCCAGTTCCTTCTCCAGGGGATCTTTCTGACCCACGGATCACACCTGAGTCTTCTACACTGAAGTCTCCAGGGAAGCACCTATTTTAAATTCTGTATTTTAAAATTATATAGGTGAGCAGATGTAAAAGTAAAGCAGCCCCATATATTTAGAAAATGGGATTTCAGAAAAGTGAGAAAGCTCTATGCCACAGGTATGGAAGCAATCTAAGTGGCCATCAACAGATAAATAGATAAATAAGATGTGGTGTATATATACTATGGACTTAGTCATAAAAAGTATGAAATAATGCCATTTGCAGCAACATAGATGGACTTGGGGCATTGTGTTGAGTGAAATAAGTCAGACAGAGGAAGATAAATAGTATATGATGCCATTTATATGTAGAATCTAAACAAATACAACAAATTAGTGAATAAGGAAAAAAAAGAAGCAGACTCACAAATATAGAGAGCAAACTTAGTAGTTACCATTGGGGGAGGAAAGGGGAGAGGGTAAAGTAGGGGTAGGGGAAAATGGTTTTATTATGGAAGTATATTAAATTGTGTGTGAGAAATTTTTGAAAATGTTAAAGCATTACAGAATTTAAAGAATCTGTCATTTATTTAAAACAAAACAAAACAAAAACACTATGATGAAAAATTTTCCCTTACACATGCTGCCTAATGCTTGATTTTTAATAGCCTGCATACATGCATGGATAGGAAATATAATAAGTTTTAGCACTAAAAATGCCAAAATCAGGTTAAAAAAAAAACCTCACAAAATGTTGGAACCCTTTTTAAGATGGCATGTTATTGGGTAATAAGGGAAAAATCACCTAACAGAGAAAATCAATGCAAATACCTTCCTAAAAAGATGCTGTCTTCGAGTGAAACTTACCAAAAAAAAACCCCAAAAACTCCCATTTATATGGGATTTGGGACTATATTCATAATATCAATTGACCCAAAGCCTTTAAGTCCCAGATTTGTTTAGATAGTTCTGTTTGGCAGTGCTCCCACAAGCCTGGGAAGCACTTCTGGCCTCAGTGTAGTTCCAGCGGTTCTGAGCTCATACTTCATCATAGAATAAGCCATCTCAAGTATGAATCAACACAGACATCAAAGCTCAGAATGACATTCAGAAAGACTTCAGGTATCAGAACTGCAGAAAGGATGGAGGTGTGTTCAATATACTTACATAAATAGAAATGGGTAACTGATAAGAAGAAGTAGGAGCAAGTAGAATTTGACTGGGTTGAAACACAAGATAAAAGTTAAAGATATAGCTACTAAAGTAAATAAAATATCAGATTAAATAAAGTAACATAGAAGAAAGATCTGAGGATTGAGATGAGATCTCATTCATGCAAAAGAGCAGAACAAGGAAAACAATAAGAAAATTCTCATAAAATCAATGTTTGAAAATGACATAACAAATGGAATAAAAAAGGACAATTTTGAAATTACAAGAGCTTATAGAATTGTTGAAAAACCTAGCTCATAAATTTAGGAATTCTAAAAATACCTAAAGTAGAATACATAAAAATAAATCCATACTTAGGCATTTCAAGGTAAAAACAGTAGCACATCTAAGATGAAGAGAAAGTCTTAAAAGAAACCAGAGATAAATGGGTTCTCTATCAGTCCAGGCTGATTTCTGAATAACAACCATGAAAGCAGGGTGAATATCTTCAACAAAATGAGAGGAAATATTTGGTGACCCAGACTTCTCCATCAAGAGAAACTATCTTTTAGTCAGTTCAGTTCAGCCACTCAGTTGTGTCCGACTCTTTGTGACCCCATGAATCGCAGCATGCCAGGCCTCCCTGTCCATCACCAACTCCCGGAATTTACCCAAACCCATGTCCATTGAGTCGGTGATGCCATCCAGCCATCTCATCCTCTGTCATCCCCTTCGCCTGCCCCCAATCCTTCTCGGCAATAGAGTCTTTTCCAATGAGGTAACTCTTCACATGAGGTGGCGGAAGTATTGGAGTTTCAGCTTCAACCTCAGTCCTTCCAATGAACACCCAGGACTGATCTCCTTTAGGATGGACTGCTTGGATGTCCTTGCAGTCCAAGGGACTCTGAAGAGTCTTCTCCAACACCACTGTTCAAAAGCATCAATTCTTTGGCGCTCAGCTTTCTTCACCATCCAATTCTGACATCCATAGACGACTATGGGAAAAACCACAGCCTTGACTAGATGGACCTTTGTTGACAAAGTAATGTCTCTGCTTTTAAATATGCTGTCTAGGTTGGCCATAACTTTCCTTGCAAGGAGAAAGCATCATTTAATTTAATGGCTGTAATCACCATCTGCAGTGATTTTTGGAGCCCCTCCCCAAATAGTCTGACATTGTTTCCACTGTTTGCCCATCTGTTTGCCATGAAGTGATGGGACTAGATGCCATGATCTTAGTTTTCTGAATGTTGAGCTTTAAGCCATTTTTTTCACTCTCCTCTTTCATTTTCATCAAGAGGCTTTTTCGTTCCTCTTCACTTTCTCCCATAAGGGTCATGTCATCTGCATATCTGAGGTTATTGATATTTCTTCCGGCAGTCTTGATTCCAACTTGTGCTTCTTCCAGCCCAGCGTTTCTCATGATATACTCTGCATATAAATTAAATAAGCAGGGTGACAATATACAGGCTTGACGTACTCCTTTTCCTATTTGGAACCAGTCTGCTGTTTCACGTCCATTTCTAACTTTTGCTTCCTGATCTGCATACAGGTTTCTCAAGAGACAGGTCAGATGGCCTGGTATCTTTTAGTGAACAAGGGTAAAATGAAAACATATTACACAGATTAAAGCTTAGAGAATTACTATTAAGAACTGACAAAATTAGCTTCTAAGGAATGCATTTTAGACAGAAGGAAATTTATCTTAAATTTTGAGAGCAAGAAAGCATGAAAACAGTCTTTTGGACTCTATGGGTGAGGGCAAGGGTGGGATGGTATGGGAGAATAGCACTGAAACATGTAAATTATCCTATGCGAAATTCATCGCCAGCCCAGGTTTGATGGTTGATACACAGTGCTCAGGGCTGGTACACTGGGATGTCCCAGAGAGATGGAATTGGGAAGGAGGTGGGAGGGGTGTTCTCGAAGTGGAACACATGTATACCCATGGCGGATTCATGTCAATGTATGGCAAAACCAACACAATAATGTAAAAGAAAAAAATAATTAATTTTTTAAAAAGTAAAAACTGAGAAACTATCCAAATGAATTTTTTAATTATTTTTTAATTTTTATTTTATTTATTTTCTTTACATTATCGTGTTGGTTTTGCCATACATTGACATGAATCCACCATGGGTATACATGTGTTCCCCTTCCAGAACCCCCCTCTCACCTCCCTCCCAATTCCATCCCTCTGCGTCATCCTGGTGCACCAGCTCTGAGCACCCTGTATCAAGCATCAAACCTGGGCTGGCAATTGATTTCACATATGATAATTTACATGTTTCATTGTTATTCTTCCATATCATCCCACCCTTGCCCTCTCCTATAGAGTCCAAAAGAGTGTTCTATACATCTGCTTCTCTTTTGCTGTCTCTCATACAGGGTTATCATTACCATCTTTCTAAATTCCATATATATGCATTAGTATACTGTGAACTAAACAGACATTTCTCCAAAGAAGACATGAAAATGGCTAACAAACACATGAAAAGATGCTCAACATCACTCATTATCAGAGAAATGCAAATCAAAACCACAATGAGGTCCCACGTTACACCAGTCAGAATGGCTGCCATCCAAATGTCTACAAGCAATAAATGCTGGAAAGGATGTGAACAAAAAAGGAACGCTCTTACACTGTTGGTGGGAATGCAAACTAGTACAGCCACTATGGAGAACGGTGTGGAGATTCCTTAAAAAACTGGAAATAGAACTGCCATATGACCCAGCAATCTCACTGCTGGGCATACACACTGAGGAAACCAGAATTGAAAGAGACATGTGTACCCCAATGTTCATCACTGCATTGTTTACAATAGCCAGGACATGAAAGCAACCTAGATGTCCATCAACAGATGAATGGATAAGAAAGCGGTGGTACATATACACAATGGAATATTACTCAGCCATTAAAAAGGATACATTTGAATCAGTTCTACTGAGGTGGATGAAACTGGAGCCTATTATACAGAGTGAAGTAAGCCAGAAGGAAAAGCAACCAAATGAATTTTTAAAATTATGGTATATTCCTCAGTGAAAATGAACAAGCTACAGCTACCTGTACCAATATAAATAAACTTTAAAATTAATAACAAGCATAGTCTGTATATAAAGTTTGAAAAGAAACAAAACTAAAGAGCACATTACTTTGATATATAAGTGACAAAGGAGAAGCAAGGTTTCGATTACTATTCAGTTCAGCCTATTACATGTGAAGGGGCTATGATTGGATAGGGATGCATGGGGAGCTTCAGAGTTGTAATGGTTAATTTTTTGTCTCTGTGTTTTCCATGTATTTATCTTATGAATAATGTTTTCTTTAAACTGCATATTAATGATATAGACTCTTATATGTATGAAAATCTCCACAGGGAAAAAACAGAATAATGAAAGCAATTTAGGATAAGGGATAATTGCATTTCTAATTTCTGAAAATTGCCTTTGATTTTATAATGCTCCTTTTATATTAAATACCAGAGTAATTGATTCATTTGTATGAATTTTTTTCAGATAAGAAATAGCAACTAACTTTCATTACAAATATGCACAAAAAATAACTTTAAATGTCCTCAAAAATAAATCCTGATACATAATTTTCTTTTAAGAAACCTAGTAATTAATAATCATTTCCACAAACTGCTTCATTTAAAAGATTTGTCATGGTGGATTCATGTCAATGTATGGCAAAACCAAAACGAAAATGTAAAAAAAAAAAAAAAAAACATTTGTCAGCATCATGTCAGAATTCACATTGTTTAAAGAGAATAGCTGGCAAAGTGAAAGTCACTCAGTCTTGTTCGATTCTTCATGACCCCATGGACTACATAGTCCATGGAATTCTCCAGGGCAATATATTGGATTGGGTAGCCTTTTCCTGCTCCAGGAGATCTTTCCAACCAGGGATCGAACCCAGGTCTCCTACACTGCAGGCAGATTCTTTACCAGCTGAGCCACAAGGGAAGCCCAAGAACACTGGAGTGAGTA
The DNA here is from genome assembly GCA_007570785.1 of Antilocapra americana. NCBI lineage: Eukaryota > Metazoa > Chordata > Mammalia > Artiodactyla > Antilocapridae > Antilocapra > Antilocapra americana. The sequence goes on along the minus strand of ML661334.1, from coordinate 6,085,596 downwards.
GCCTATCCCTTTTACAGAGGATCTTCCTGACCCAAGAATCAAACAGGGGCCTCTGGCATTGCAGGTGGATTCTTTATCAACTGAGCTACCAGGGAAGCCATAGCTGGCAAAAAGAATAAAAAAGCAGTCTCTAGTTTACATCAGGAATCAATTGATGTGATTTAGCTCCCTTCTACCTAAATGGTATACTTTTTTTTTTCCCTCCATCTTCACCCAAATCATTAATTACTACTAAGAAAATACTTTACCTAATCAGTACTAATTGCCTCTTTATTATTTGACCCTATATCACAAGGTTGATGCTGGTAAAGAAAGTGATGTCTTACGAGAATGCATAGCTCAATCCCAACGGGCACCTCATGTACATGAATCTGCAGGTCTAAGGAATGAGTAAAACATCTCTGGATAATGGAGGCAACTTGATGGAAGGTAGCCTAAACACAGATGGCCAGCCTTGCCCACCACACTCATCCCCAGTCAGTCCTGGAGTCTAGTCAGAACTCCTGATACCACAGTTTGAAAGCCTCTTGGGACTTTCACATCATTCTATCCCCTCACTGGGTTTCACATTTTTTTTCAACTGACTGACTAGATTGATTATGGTCATTCATTTAATTGATTCTTATTGGCTGCTTATTTGTAAATAACATAGAAAATAAATGAGAATAAGCAATACGGTGTCTTCAGTGGGACTTACAATCTAACAGAAGAAATAGTCAAATATGTAATTAATTATATTAAAGGCATACCACACTCAGGATCACTTTTTAAGGTGTCAGTTAAAGTAATGCTTGTGTGAATTCTGAGTTGGGAACCTGAAAGGTTGAGTAGAACGTATGTGTAAATCTTTGTGTGTATATGTTTGAAAGGTAGAAAGAAATAGAACAAACGCAGGAGGTGTGAAAATGCACATGTGTTATGTGTTAGTAAATAGAAGCTAGGGTTTCTAGAAGCAAGATAGAGGAGGAAATGAAGAGGAATATCAAGCTAGCATTGAAATATCAGTTCCAGGGTAAACAAAAACTACCTCATCATACACTCATGGAAGAGGTGCCAATGAGTAAAGTCCTTTCAATCTGTTTTACTCAGATCTCACTCTTGCCTGAAGTTGATGCTCTTCAGAAATTTACAATCTACACTGTCAGGACTGATTCAGGTTAACTCTGAGAAATTTGTTGCAATTATCTTTCTATAACTGCCTGTCCTTCACAGACCACAGGGAGTCATGAATGAACAAGGAACTTTCCACATTTCCATGAAGTATTACATCTATGCTTCTACTGAATTCTGTCCTGACTACAACATGTGTCACTAACATCAAGCTTCTAACAGATGTCACATACAAATATGACTTTTTCACCATCTCTTATCAACTTGATAATTATTGTAATCTCCATGCCCATAATAGTTGATTCCATATTATTTTATTTCTAAAGTCAAACTAGCCTATTTGGTTATAATTCTCCAAGTGTAAACTCAATTATAGTCATCTTATTGTACTTCTTAACTAAGTTGTTATATTCTTTTTAAAATCATTTGCTGTTTTTCTGCTGGTCCTCTGTGAAGATCGAATAATCTTAAAATCCTCAGATCAATTCTCCTTAGAGTAAAAAAAAAATGTCGGAAAGGAAGACATTATTTATTTATTTGTTTGTACATGTGGAGAACCCGAGAGCAGCAGTAGGCGACAAATAAATGACCAACTTGAAAGATTAGGTTGGTAAACTGTTCCAATTTCTCAATTTATGCCTTCAGAACTATTACCTTGAAATTCAGTTGTTGCCTCTCTGCCTTACTGATTGCAGAAGTCCCTAAGTGGCCTTAATGTCAAATCTAAGGTGCTCAATTTTACAACAAGATCAATTTCCATGACATTTTTACTGACAGATAGATTTTTTAAAGGTCGAGTTAAATTTGAGTCTGTCTGAGGCATGGTGGTGAATGAGCTCTTTCAGGAGAAAACAAGTCATGCACTTGTGAGAATATTTATCTGATGGGAGCTTATAATACTGGGTTAACACAAATGGCAGGGCTATAGCGCTCCGGGTGAGGTGACACAGGAGAAGGTGTCATCAGAAGCAGGTGGCGTTATAGAATATTAGTGTCACTGTACCTGCATTCTTCTAAAAGCTAAGATGAGAGAAGTTCACTTATCATCTAACACAGCACTCATCTGCAATATGCCTCCATTCCCCAGCCTTCAGAAACTGCTGAAAATGAGATCTTGTTCTTCAGTGGTATTCAGCTGTTGGGGTGAGGTTTTTGGCAGTGTGTTTCGTCACACAAGCATCTTTAAAAGGGCAGGAAGGGCTTGAAATGAAATTAATTTTATGCGATCCGCCATCTCTGAGAACTGGTGGAGTAAATTTCACATGGTTTGTTGTAATATCTCCCCCTCCTCTTTGGTAGGCAGCTCCTATGAGATCAGGGGCTACCTCAGGCAATTTACATGAACTAGAACTCCAGGGTCTTCTTTCCCCTCGATTGCAGTAACACGTTACTTGTAAATCTGATTCTGATGCGCTTTGGGATAAATACAAAATGCAATGCCTGCTGTGCATTAAGCCACTGGGCCAAATCAGCCATGCCACATACTTTTCTGTTAGTTTCTATTGGACACAGAAGTCACTTTCATTCATTCGTGTGCTGCGCAGGGCTACAAAAGCAAATCTATGTAGTACTGACAGTTACTGTGTTTCGCAGAAGCCCAAAGTGGTGACTTTCTGGCGCTTTATAGTCAGAGCTTGCTGAGCCCTGTGTTGGACTAGTTCCATTGTGTCCTCTCCAGATGATCTGAGTGGTTATGGCTGGAGGGCCTGAAGGGACAGAAAGGTAAGAGCCAGAGGAATGCAAATGCCTACAAAATGCACTGGGGTAAAACCAATTCCACCATTCCTAAACATTGTAAATGTTTTCCTAAAAGCAGAAAGAAAACGTGATAGGCGATAAGCAAAAGGAAGGGGGTCTATTACTCATTCCGGCTTCCCTTTCCCAAAACCCCTCCTGGCCCACAGGACTTCCTCCTCTCAGAGGTCACCGCTCCTGGGACCACACCATCCCCCGCAGAGGAGCTGCAGAGGCCCTGCCAACGGAGAAATGACCGCTGACACATAACGAAGACCACATGGATGAACAGAACAAAACGAAAAATTTGTTCCCCACTATTATGTAACCAGAGCAAGTTCTAAAATTGCGTTTGACAGATGGGTGCATGTAAAAAAAAAATAGCGTAAAAACCATGTTGTTATAGTGATGATATATCACTTGAAATATCACTTTAGAAAGTGGTTCAAGCATTTGGCTGAAGTGAAATCAGTAATCACTATAGGACTACATTATATTATCTTAGTTAAAGAAAAAAATAAATACAATTTTTCTTTTGTAAATCTCTTTTTTAAAATCTCATTTAAAGTTGTGGTTTTCATAAACAGTTGTCTAAAATGTGTTCTACATTAAGCTTTTATTATGATGTATATAAATTGGAAAATAATATTAACAGTAAAAGAGAGTGAAAAAAGTAATATTGAGAGTAGAGAAATGGGACAATGTTGGTCAAAGGAAATAAACTCCCACTTAAAAGATAAATAAGATTTATGGTCACAATAACAATAATGTGTTATATACTGGAAAGTTATTAAGACAATAGATCCTAAATGTTGTCATCACACACAAGGAAATATTGTTATTATGTGAGAGGATGGAAGTGTTAACTAACCTAACTGTGATAATCAATTTGCAATATATAATCTATCTAATTGTCACATTATGCACTCTATACTCGCATATGTTTTATGTCAGTAGAATCTCAACAGGGCTGGAAAATAAACTGATTGCCACATATATAAGTTTTTAAAAGACATTTCCTATGATAAGCTATTTTCAGCCTGAAAATAGGAAAAGAGAAATAATAATGAAGAGCATTTTATATTTAGATTAACTGAAGTGGTTTGCTGAACTGAAATTTTGAAATTAGCTCCAGAGTTCATAATTTACCATCTCTTTCATTATCCCCTTTTGTCTATACCTTCTTGTTGAGATCATGACACAAAGTTTTCCATGGTGTTTCCTGTCTGTGGCATCTGCCTGCCTCGGTCCTTGCCTATCTGCACAGCCATAGGCACATATCTTAGAAATGGCTAACCAGTCCCTTAGAAATGGATAACCAATGTTTTAGAAATGGTTAACCAGTCCCTACTAACGATCAATTTAAATCCTATATTTCCTTCCAGGCATTTTCCCCACAATTCATTTTATTATTTGGCTCCAACACATGATTAAGCCTTCCCTCCTCATTCCATGCCTGACAAGTTCTTGATTTTATTTGTTCATTATAGAACAGGTGGATTTACTAGGTGGTTTTCTGAAGTATTTCACTCATTTATTTTCTATTGGTATCATTTGCAAATAATTTTCAAATGACATTTTTTTTTTTTTTTTGCTAGTTCCCTAGTTCCCCTACAGATAGCAGAGCAAGCTGAAATGAATTGGAACCAGAAGGTGTGAAATCCCAGTTCTGCTGTTGGTTACCTGGGTGATGTTAGCTGAGCTACTCAATCTGTCCTATATGTAAGCTTTCGTTTCTAAGAGAGTAATAGTACCTAGTGCATAGATGACAAGAGGGTCACTGGAATCTATGCACATAGAGTACTTAGGCAAGAACCTGCTGTGTACTATGGACCGTGTTATAGCTTTGAGAGTATGAGAACCATCCTTGGATTCTTATGAACACCTTGCACTGTTGCTTACTGGCCATGTAACTTTGAGTAAACAATTTACCCTCTGTCAATCTCAGTTTCTTCAACTGTTAAATGGGAATAATGCCAACATAGTAAGATTGTTGTAAAAATTCAATGCTGAAGTGGAAACATTGTGTGTGGTGTCTGGCTTGTAATAAGTACTTTTATTATTAATAATTATTTCTATTATCAGTATCATCATTATTTATTACCATCATTAGACTTTTTGCTACTTTTAAATTTATGCTTCTAGAGAACTTGAGGTTGTGCCCAACTGCGCCAGAGCTTTTTATCTTGACTATTATAGAGTTGAAGATTAGTTGCTTTCCTTTTAAATTTCTTTATTTGTAGGATATCAAATAGACAGCATTAGAACTAATAAGTTCATCAAACTTTCTGAGTGCAATAAAAGCAAATTAAAAAATTACAAATATGTTTAGTTAGTGGGATTTCCAGCAAGTGTCATAACTACTTTACACTCAGTTTATTAAATAAGTCAGAAAAATATCAGCATATTTCTTACAATGAAGTCTAAAGTCCACTCTCAAAAATTCTATTCTGCCCTGAACTTGTGGAGTTTTGTCCAGGTATTTTTATTTGTTGTCCTTTTAAGCCAGGAGATTTGCCTTTTGCATATTTATATCCAAAACATATTAATTATGAAGATGGAGCTGTCTGGTTCTGCTGTCAGATGGATGATTGATAGAAATCTCTAATCCTCTGACCTTACAATTTCCTAATAGAAAAGCAAAGATTCTACCTCTTACCCTTTATTATTATTGTAAGATTATGTATGTAAAGGTCCTAAAATACAACAGCCAAATATAAAAAGCTACCACATTTTTTTTAATCCCTCATTGCCTCTTCCTGTGGAAATTCACATAATATAGAATAAGCATTCAATAAATGATAAGTTGAACTGAATCAACTAGCACAATACATTCTAATATGCTAAGAAATACAAAGTTGCCAATAACTGGATTGGCTATATAAATTTAGAACTTTTCTCTCTTTTTTGTTCATTTATTTTATCCATGTTCAAAATATCATTTGAAAAGGAAACAGTTAATAGCGAGTAAGCTCATAAAATTAGAGTGTTTCTCCTTCTAATAAAATTAAGAAGACAGACTTTTATTCTTTAGGCAACAGGGAGAGATTGCTGTTTTTTAACAAAGTAGTAACATTATGAATTCAGTATTTTAGGAAAACAAATCTGAATTTAGTAGTTAAAATAAAATAAAGAAACAAAACTGTGTACAAATTGTGTGTATGTGTGTGTGCACAGTCACTAAATTGTGTCTAACTCTTTGTGACCCCATGGACTGTAGCGTGTCAGGTTCCTCTGTCCATGAGATTTTTCAGACAAGAATATTGAGTGGGTTACCATTTCCTTCTCCAGGGAATATTCTTGATGCAGGGATCAAACATGCATCTTCTGTGTCTCCTGCACTGGCAGGTGGATTCTCTACCACTGAGCAACTTGGAAATATTTTGAGGTTCAACTAAATAGAAGAAGACAAATCAGTAGGAACACTAAAATGGAAGACACTGATGGATAGTTTAGATTAGCGTGTATAGGAAGAGAAAGGTGTCTGAACTCCACAAATATTTGGAATCTCTAAAGACAAGTAGGTCCACAAGGAGAGTTAAAGTTTAAGATAGTTTTGGAGGTGGAAACTGAAAATGTTATGTTATGATAACCCAATAGAAAAAGTGGAATATAGCTAGATAAAATTCAGTTGTTTAGGAAGAAATTTTAATGGAAATTTCCATTAAACATGAAAATGTTTAATGGAGGAAAGGTATTTGGTAGATTTAATTTAAAATGTTTCTTTCCTGCCTAAATTACATATGAAAACTATCATATAATATGGTTTCAGTTAAAGTGAAATATTTCCTATCTTCACTAATGAAGAGAAATTTCTTTAATTCAAATAATGAGCTTATTAAAAGTTATTGCAAAGAACACATAGCTTCACCAATAAAAGGCTTTAGTTCATAAAACATCATGAAAAATAATCACAAAAATCTGTAAGAATGGAAAGAGTTAGCAGCCACTATTTTCCACTGAATGAAGACTCCAAAATGGAAGACAGTCAAAATATGGACAAGGACTGGATGCTATGTAACCATTTCAATTTGGAAAAAACCCTTTGATAATCCAACTACTCTTGCAAGTTGTATTTAATTAAGCTTTCTTTTACTGAAAAATGTAAAAGTGGTGTTGGCAAAACACACAGAATAATGCTTTGCAACCAGCAAAATAAACAAAAAATAAATAAATAAATTTTTGGATTCTTAAGCATGCCTAGGTATTTGTCACCTTTTACTGTGTCTTAATTTTTCAGTGGTATGTCAATCATCAAAATCATAAACAATTCAGAAAAAAATACATAAAAACTATTAGCTTGTACCCAAAGAGGCTTTCAAAAACATACCTATAGCAATAAATAAAGGCTCAACTCACTTTCATTATTAAACATTAGCCCATGTTTAAAAACTAAAGATAACTAAATATAAAAATCTCACCTAATATATACTAATAATGGAAAAAAAACAAGGGGAAAACAAGAGAATGGTAGACTTTCTTAACGTTGAAGTGACAGTTTTACTCTTCTCTCCACATAAGACAGTCTGAAAAGATCATAGCTGCAGAGTTTAGAAGAAGCTTTAAAATATTATTAGTACATAAGATGTATTTTCTATCAGCTAAAATTTATCTTAAAAAGGTACAGAGAGAAAAATATTTTTTCATCCTTGCAAATGCAACAAAAGAAATTAGCTATCGTGAAAATTATAAGGTACAAGTTTAGGGGGTGTCCCCAGGACGGTGGAAGAATAGGACAGGGAGATCACTTTCTCCCCTACAAATTCTTCAAAATATCACTTGAATATGGAACAACTTTCACAAAACCACTGAATGCTGGTGGAGGACTCCAGATAGTGGAGACACCAAGAAAGGCAGCTCAGTCTCTATGAAAGGAGGTAGGACAAAATATAAAAGATGAAAACAGAGACAAGGGGTTTAGGGGTGGAGACCAATCCTGGGGAGGGAGTCATGGGCAAGAAGTTTCCACACAATAGGAAATTCTCTCACAGGTGTGTCAGTGGGGAGTTTTGAAACCTCAAAGGGCAAAATAATCGGAGTGGAAAAACCCACAGATTACAGGCCTAACTGCAATTACCAGTGGAAAACGAGCTCAGATGCTCATGTTTACCAGCAGCGAGTGGGGGCTGGGCAGGGAGGCGTAAGTTGCATCATTGGTCCTTAGGGTAAGGACTGGGCTTGAATATCCTGAGAACAATCTGAGATGGCTAATGTGACATAGCAACCCAAACTGTGGGACGGCCAGAGAGATATTTAAAAAAAAAACCCTTTCCCATGAAAGGCTCTAATGCTGCATAGTGACCCCTGGTGTACTCACAGAACAAAGGACTGTGCCTTAGTGGATACCACAGGAGAAGAAGCTGGTTGCCATTTAGGGCTCTCCCTCCCTGGAGGCAGAAAGGTAGGTGTGCAGCAGCCAGAACCAGAAGGCTAGGGGCCATGGCAATCTTAGTCCCAGAGACCTCATGTTCTACCAAACTGTGAGCAGGCTGCCAGTTGTAAAGGATCCTGGATGGTTCACATCCATCAGGAGTGTCACACAGGAGCTGGAGATTAGCTCCCCAGAGAAGACACATGGCACACTTGGGACTGTGCCCTCATGGTTCCTCCAGGAAACCAAGCAGCCAGGAAGGGGGGAGGTGCATAAGATGCATAGCCCACCCTGGACAGTGTGTTCACCAAGCACCTGGTCCCCTGAGAATCTTGGACCTAGGAAGAGCACAAAACACACAGCCCACAGAGCAGAGAGAACCTGAGCACCTTAGACCTGGGAAGGTACGAAACACAGGGTCCAGTTGGGACAGTGCCCTCAGGGAACACCCTGGGAGCCTGAGCAGTGTGGCCCTGGGAAGTACACGCTGCCTTGGGCTGTGGCCAACCAAGTGTGGTCCATCCCACACTCCCCACACTACACCCCACTCCTAGCACTCCCCACATACACCAGCAGTATTTGTTGGCAGTGTTCCTCTCTCTCCACAGCACAACTGAACAAGTAAACTTGAAGAGTGGCCACCTTCACCCCCTCGTGTCAGGGCAGAAACTAGACAGTGAAGAGACTTATTAACAGAGGAAGCCAAAATATACAAAGAAAAGGGAACCACTCTGTAAGTGACAGGTGCAAAATATTAAAACCCTACAGTTAATGCTGGGACTGCATTTGAGTGGCAACTATATATTTTGAGAACAGGTACAAGTCGGAACAAGGGACAATTTTATACTAAACTGACTCCACAGTGCCCACAACACCTCTAGAGAAATTTTAGATATATTCTTACTATTATCATTTTTTAAAAATATTTTAGTTATTACTCTTTTTTTTTTCACATTATCGTGTTGGTTTTGCCATACATTGACATGAATCCACCATAGGTATACATGTGTTCCCCTTCCAGAAACCCCCTCCCACCTCCCTCCCAATTTCATCCCTCTGGGTCATCCCGGTGCACCAGCCCTGAGCACCATGTTTCATGCATCAAACCTGGGCTGGCGATTCATTTCACATGTGACAATTTACATGTTTCAATGTCATTCTCCCATATCATCCTACCCTTGCCCTCTCCCATAGAGTCCAAAATACTGTTCTATACATCTGCGTGTCTTTTGCTGTTGATAACCCTGCACGTGAGACAGGAAAAGAGACACAGATATATAGAACAGTCTTTATTACTCTTTTAACTTTCATTTTTATAGCCTACTAGCCTATTATAATCTTTCTTTAAGAAAAAAAAAACCATCTTAAAAAACATATTCCACATTTTTAAAAATTTTTGTGGTTGGTTTTATTTTGTATTTTTTGTATTGTATTTTCTAGAGTCTAACCTCTATGCTTTCTGATATTTGTTATCAATTTTATACCTTTAAGAATCTAACCTACATTATCCATTTTCACTTACGGATCTGATTACTGGTTTGATACCTCTCTCCATTTTGATTCTTCCTTATCGCCTCCTGGTCATATCTATCTCCCCCTCCCTCCCTCTTCTCTTTTTATATGAATCTGTGAATCTCTCTGGATGTTCTTGGCTGTGGAGAGCACTTAGGGAGCTGATTACTGGTTTGACTGCTCTTTTGACTCTCCCTTTTTTCCTGGTCACCTCTATATCCCTCCTTGCTTTTCTCGTCTCTATATAATGAATTCTCTCTGGGTGTTCCTAGCTGTGGAGAGTTGTTTCACAATTAACTTAGAGTTTTATCTTCTGCGCTGTATGGATGGAGACGTATTGAGTCTACTGTAAGAGAGGGACCAAAACTCAGAGGCAGGAGGCTAAACTACAGAACTTTAGAAAATCAGAGAAGGCCTGACTCCAGGGAACATTAATAGACAAGAGCCCACACAAAAGTTTCCACACCTACACCGAAACCAAGCTCCACCCAAGAGCCAGCAAGTTCCAGCACAAGATAAACCATGCTAATTATCCAGAAACTAGGAACACATCACTGAACATTATAAGATGGCCTACTCAAAACCATACCAAACCCAAAGACACTCCAAAACACATGACTGGACATGTCATTACACTTCAGAGAGAGGAGATCCAGCTACACCCACCATAAGACAGAAACATGATCCCCCAACCAGGAAACATTCACAAGTCATTAGTCCGACCCCATCCACATGGAACAGATTCAAAAATTAAAAGGAACAAAGACTGGGAACTGACTGTGGCTCAGATCATGAACCTCTTATTGCCAAATTCAGACTTAAATTGAAGATCATTCAGGTATGACCTAAATCAATGGAAGTGAGGAATACACTTAAGGGACTAGATCTGATAGAGTGCCTGATGAACTATGGACAGAGGTTTGAGACATTGTACAGGACACAGGGATTAAGACTATCTCCATGGAAAAGAAATGCAAAAGAGCAAAATGTCTGTCAGAAGAGGCCTTACAAATATCTGTGAAAAGAAGAGAAGCAAAAAGCAAAGGAGAAAAGGAAAGATATTCCCATTTGAATGCAGAGTTCTAAAGAATAGCAAGGAGAGATAAGAAAGCCTTCTTCAGCATTCAGTGCAAAGAAATAGAGGAAAACAATATAATGGGAAATACTAGAGATCTCCTCAAGAAAATTAGAGATATCAAAGGAACATTTCATTCAAAGATGGGCTCCATAATGGACAGAAATGGCATAGACCTAAAAGAAGCAGAAGATACTAAGAAGAGGTGGCAAGACTACACAGAAGAACTGTACAAAAAAGATTTTCACGACTCAGATAATCACGAAGGTGTGATCACTCACCTAGAGCCAGACATCCTGGAAGGTGAAGTCAAGTGGACCTTAGGAAGCATCACTATGAACAAAGCTAGTAGAGGTGATGGAATTCCAGTTGAGCTATTTCAAATCCTAAACGATAATGCTGTCAAAGTGCTGCACTCAATATGTCAGCAAATTTGGAAACTCATCAGTGGCCACAGGACTGGAAAAGGTCAGTTTTCATTCCAATCCCAAAGAAAGGCAATGCCAAAGAATGTTCAAAGTACCGCACAATTGCATTCATCTCACATGCTAGTAAAGTAATGCTCAAAATTCTCCAAGCCAGGCTTCAGCAATACATGAACCTTGAACTTTCAGATGTTCAAGCTGGTTTTAGAAAAGGCAGAGGAACCAGAGATCAAATTGTCAACATCTGCTGGATCACTGAAAAAGCAAGAGAGTTTCAGAAAAATATCTCTTTCTGCTTTATCGACTATGCCAAAGCCTTTGACTGTGTGGATCACAATAAACTGTGGAAAATTCTGAAGGAGATGGGAATACCAGACCACTTGACCTGCCTCTTGAGAAATCTGCATGCAGGTCAGGAAGCAACAGTTAGAACTGGATATGGAGTAACAGACTGGTCCCAATAAGGAAAGGAGTACGTCAAGGCTATAAATTGTCACCCTGTTTATTTAACTTATATGAAGAATACATCATGAGAAACGCTGGGCTGGAGAAAGCACAAGCTGCAATCAAGGTTGCCAGGAAAAATATCAATAACCTCAGATACGCAGATGACACTACCCTTATGACAGAAAGTGAAGAAGACCTAAAGAGCCTCTTGATAAACGTGAAAAAGGAGAGTGAAAAAGTTGGCTTACAAATCAACAATCAGAAAACTAAGATCATGGCATCTGGTCCCTTCACTTCATGGCAAATATAAGGGGAAACAGTGACAGACTTTATTTTAGGGGGCTTCAAAACCACTGCAGATGGTGACTGCAGCCACCTAATTAAAAGTTAAAAGATACTTGCTCCTTGGAAGAAATGTTAATGACCAACCTAGGCAGCATACGAAAAGGTAGAGGTGTTACTTTGGCAGCAAAAGTCCATCTAGTCAAAGCTATGGTTTTTCCAGTAGTCATGTATGGATGTGAGAGTTGGACTATAAAGAAAGCTGAAGGCAGAAGAATTGATGCTTTTGAACTGTGGTGTTGGAGAAGACTCTTGAGAGTCCCTTGGACTGCAAGGAGATCCAACCAGTCTATCCTAAAGAAGATCAGTCCTGAATATCCATTGGAAGGACTGGTGCTGAAGCTGGAACTCCAATACTTTGGTCACCTGATGCAAAGAACCAGCTCATTGGTAAAGTCCCCAGTGCTGGGAAAGATTGAAGGCAGGAGGAGAAGGGGATGACAGAGGATGAGATGGTTGGATAGCATCACCGACTCAATGGATACAAGTTTGAGTAGGGTCTGGGAATTGGTGATGGATAAGGAAGCCTCGTGTGCTGCAGTCCATGGTGTCGCAAAGAGTCAGACACAACTGAATGAATAAACTGAACTGATGTACTTGTTTATCATCAACTTGTCCTTTGTTGAACTCAGGTGATGTAGCTCTTGTTCAGTCATGGGGTGGGCTAAACGCAGGCCACTGTAGGAATTTTGAGTAGGAAGATGCTTAATCAAGATAATATGCCTGGAAAGCATCTGTTGCAGGCAGGAATTCTCCAGAGAACCTTTAGATGATCCAATAGCAGCTGGAAGGGGCTGCCAGTGACCTCAGCCACCTGTAATGAGAGCACAAGCAAAACTGGACTACAAGGAGATCAATCCTAAAGAAAATTGGTCCTGTTTATTCATTGGAAGAACTGATGCTGAAGCTGAAGTCCCAATACTTTGTCACCTGATGAGAAGAAGTGACTCATTTGAAAAGACCCTGATGCTGGGAAAAATTGAAGGCAGGAGGAGAAGGGGATGCAGAGGATTAGATGGTTGGATGGCATCACTGAGTCAATGGGCATGAGTTTGAGTAAGCTCTGGGAGTTGGTGATGGAGAGGGAGGCCTGGCATACCACAGTCTATGGGGTGGCAAAGAGTTGGACACGACTGAGTGACTGAACTGAACTCTGCATTTGTATAACATCTTTCCAACAATATCATAGGTTTGATTCAATTGCTATTACCAAACACACTGCTTAGTCCTGTAATGATAAAATAAACATAAGAGAAAGTTTCTTCCTATAGGATGTCTGAATCTTGTAAGCGGGAGATGACAAGAGTGACTACTAATTATAACAGAGAGTAGAGCATAGCCCTGCACAGCAATTACATATTATCTGGTAATTGCTAGACTCTTCGACCCTCCCATTAGCTGATTTGCTTTTAAACATGGAGGCAATTTCTCTTTAATCACAGTTTCATTTTTATTTGGCACTTAGTTTCTAGTTGTTTTTCCATGGTTAGAGATGCTCAAGTAGGTGCTGGGAGGTGTCCTAAATGTTGCTGAGAGGACTCAGACACTGACTGATTATGTGGATTCAAGACTTGGAGCATGTAAACATGTGCTTGCATTCTCTATGTACTATGTCGAATATGAGTCTGGGTTCAAGTCTCCATTCCATGCTTCAGTTATCTCACATACTAAAGCAATTTGTCAATAACCGGTTGGGAGTGTTATCATGAGATTAGAGATGGGAACCTATTTGGTATCCAAAGGTTAAGTTTATTTTACATGTTATCCACTGATAAAGCTGGTGAGCTTTATATTTTGTTGTTGGAGTTTTCTGAAATCTAGTCCTCAAATCTACTTCAGTCATAAAGATGGATCAAAAAAATGTAGCAGAAAGTTAGTGAAGAGAAGCTTTAAAATATTTTAAGTCTGGATTAGGACATGTGACAAACTAAACTTCACATTTTTAAAGTTTCACTAATACTGTTCATGGGGTCACGAAGAGTTAGACATGACTGAGCGACTGAACTGAACTGAACTGAATAGTGTTCAGTTCAGTTCACTTGCTCAGCCGTGTCCAACTCTTTTCCGCCAATACACTGAAGCATACCAGGCAACCCTGTCCATCACCAACTCCTGGAGCTTACTCAAACTCATGTCGATTGAGATGGTGAAGACATCCAACAATCTCATCCTCTGTAGTCCCCTTCTCCTCCTGCCTTCAATCTTCCCAGCATCAGGGTCTTTTCAAATGAGTCAGTTCTTCGCATTAGGTGGCCAAGGTATTGGAGCTTCAGCTTCAGCATCAGTCCTTCCAATGAATATTCAGGACTGATTTTCTTTAGGATTGACTGGCTTGATCTCCTTGTAGTCCAATGGACTCTCAAGAGTCTTCTCCAACACCACAGTTCAAAAGCATCAATTTTTCTGCCTTCAGCTTTCTTTATAGTCCAACTCTCACATCCATACACGACTACTGGAAAAACCATAGTTTTGAGGCTCTAGAAAATACTCTGATAGGGCCATAACTTCTGCCAAGGAGGCAGTCTGTGTCCCTGCACACATGGCGCCACCAGGGACCCTAAAAACCAAGCAGCTGCACCACCTTCATGCTCAATCCTCACTGGGCCAGAGCTGCCACAGGCCAAAAAACAAAAAACAAAGTTGCACACAGGGTCACTTCAGTCCTGTCTGACTCTGTGCGACCCTGTAGGCTGTGGCCTGCCAGGCTTCTCTGTCAGAGAAGGGGTTCTCCAGGCAAGAATACTGTAGCATATTGGCCAATACTGTTTGCTATATGCTCATAGAGCACTATATTTCCTGCTACCCTAGCCACCAACCCCCCAGAGTACCTGGTGCTGCCAGAACCCCTGTGATCCAAGCAGTTGCACCACTTCCACACCTGGCCCTCACAGGGGCAAACCCAAACCCTCCAGGGTAGCTTCAGGAGCTAATCCCCAGTGGATGACCCATATCCAGAAGGGGAAATAAAATCACAATTGAAACCAAGGGTCAATGTGGCTAAGGAAGAAGACTGAAAACCTTCAGATCATTTGTCCAAGCTGCAGATTAAATCCACACAACCAAAAAGGCAGACTCTACATCTATGGATTATATAAAAGGACATGAGAGTCCCCACAAAAGAAAATGCACTAGCTCTGACAGCTGTGGACATTGAAGGCCAAGAACACAGAGGCATAGGACCAGATTAGAATCTGAGCAGCTTCCACAGCAGATCCAGAGATCAGCAGAGTGTTGGAGGGCATCCTAGGGAGGTAAGCACAGGAAAGGATTCTGAAAACAGTGACTCAAGAAAAACATTTATTATTCTTACTTTTTTGACTTGTTCTGTAGATTCTTTTGGATTTTCTCTTTTTTTTTCCTTTCCCCCCTCTGTTGTAGTTGTTGATCTTATTGGCATTAAGAAATCCAATCAATTTTTTTGATTTTTTTTTTTTTAATCTCAGTCACATTTTTTATTGTTGCCATAAACCTTGGCCTCAATGTTTGGCTTTTGCAGTTTTGTGGAGTTTTCTTCTTTCTTTTTTCTTTTTATAATTTTAAACTTTATTTTTTTAAAACAATTATTATTTTTTCTACATTTATTCCCTTGTGTGCCTTCCCTACTGTTCTTTTCCCCTTGCAGTTAGTTAATTTTTAATGTATATAAATTTTCTTTCAGTTCAATTCAGTCGCTCAGTTGTGTCCGACTCTTTGCGACCCCATGAACTGAAGCATACCAGGCCTCCCTGTCCATCACCAAATCCCAGAGTATACCCAAACTCACGTCCACTGAGTCAGTGATGCCATCCATCCATCTCATCCTCTGTCGTCCCCTTCTCCTCCCGCCCCCAATCCTTCCCAGCATAAGGGCCTTTTCCAATGAGTCAACTCTTCGCACGAGGTGGTCAAAGTATTGGAGTTTCAGTTTCAACATCAGTCTTTTCAGTGAACACCCAGGACTGATCTACTTTAGGATGGACTGGTTGGATCTCCTTGCAGTCCAAGGGACTCTCAAGAGTCTTATCCAACACCACAGTTCAAAAGCATCAATTCTTCTGTGCTCAGCTTTCTTCACCGTCCAACTCTCACATCCATACATGACTACTGGAAAAATCATAGCCTTAACTAGACGGACCTTTGCTGTCAAAGTAATGTCTCTGCTTTTCAATATGCTATCTAGGTTGGTCATAGCTTTCCTTCCAAGGAGTGTCTTTTAATTTCATGGCTGCAATCACAATATGCAGGGATTTTGGAGCCCCAAAAAATAAAGTCTGACACTTATCTAACTCTATTTAACTTTGCATATTTATTCTTTCTTTCTTTCCTTTCTCTCCTTTCTTCTCAACACCTTTGTTAGTTTTATTTTCATTGCTTTATTCCCCAATTGGCACTTTGCTTTAGTTTTCTTTTCCATTTTGTGCTTTAATTAGTTTTGTTACAGTAGATATAATTTTTGATTTCCTTTGTTCACTGGGTCAATCTATTGTACTTAATTTTTGTTGGACTGTTTTGATTTTGCTTATGGGTGTATACGTATATGTGTATATTCAGTCATACTTTCTATTGTTCTTATAAATCTCTGCCTCTATATTAGGCTCTTGCAGTTCTGTGGAATTTTCCTTTTTGTCCCCATTTTTTCTCTCTTCTTCTGCTTTTTTGTTTCTCTTTTCTCTTTTTTATGATTTTAATTTTTTCAGCCTATTACATTTTTTCTACATTTATTCCTTCATTTGCCTTTCCTGCTTTTCTTTTCTTCTAGCAGTTAGTCTTAATATATATAAATCTTCCCCACCTACCTCTATTTCCCTTTGCATATCTATTCTTTCTTTCCTTTTAACATATTTGTTAGTTTTTTTTTTTTCATTGCTTTATTCACCACTTGGTGCCTTGCTTTAATTTTATTTTCCAGTTTGTGCTTAAGTTAGTTTTGTTCTTAAATGGTAAATATAATTTTTTATTTCCTTTGTTCGCTGGATCAAACTACTGTACTTTATTTTTGTTGGACTGTTTTCACTTTGCAGTTAGGTGTATATGTATATGTGTATATTCCTTTATTTTAAGTATCATTTGCCTGATTTTGTAACTGCCATTGGTCTGGGGTTCATCTTTGGTTTCTCGTTTTGGGATATTTGTTTTACTCTTCCTTAATGCCATAACAAGCCACTTGTAGAATATTCATTCTTGACCAGAGATCAAAGCCTGAGCCTTTGAAGTGGGAGCACTGACTCCAAGACCCTAGACTACCAGAGAACTAACCCTAGGGAGTGCCAAATACTGAGAACTCACACAAAGGAAACCACTTGAATGCAAGACCCAGAATCACCCAACCAACAGTAGAACCCCAGGCAGTTTTCTTCATCTAAACAACAAACAAAACAAAAATATAAACCCAATCATCAGCATACCGGAGTACTACCTCATTCAGCCTTGCTCATCAGAGGAAAAACAAACAAAAACTCATCACAAATCTCACCCTATATGAAGCTCACACAAACCACTGGACCAACCTTAGGAGGACAGAAACCAAAAGGAAGAAAGAATTCAACCTTCTTCAACGAAAGAATTCAACTTTCCTTGAAGCCTGGGAAAAGGAGACCTCAAACACCATAACTTAAAAAGAAAAAAAAAGAAAAGGCAAAGAAATACTGCACAAATAAAGGAACAAATTAGAAACACCAAAGTCCAAATAAACACAGAGGAAATGGGAAAATTACCTGAAAAACAATTCAGAATAATGATAGTAAAGATGATCAAAAACCTTGAGAACAAAATGGAGAAAATGCAAGATCAATTAACAAAGACCTAGAAAAATTAAAGAATAAGCATACAGAGACAAATAACACCATTATTGAAATTAAAAATACTCTAGAAGGAATCAAAAGCAGAATATCTGAAGCAGAAGAATGAGTCAGTGAGCTGGAAGATAAAATGGTGGAAATAACTTCTGAAGAGCAGAATAAAGTAAAAACAATGAAAAGAGCTATGGACAGTCTCAGAGACCTTTGGGACCATATCAAATGCACTAACATTCGAATTAAAGGCTCCCAGAAGAATAAGAGAAAGAAAGGGTATGAGAAATTTTTTCAAGAGAATATAGTTGAAAATTTCCCCAACATGGAAAAGGAAATACCCCATCAATTCCAAGAGGCACAAAGAGACCTATACAGGATAAACCCAAGGAGAAAAATGCTAGAACACATACTAATCAAACTAACAAATACTAAACACAGAGAAAGAATATTAAAAACAGCAAGGGAAACACAAGTTACATACAAGGGAAATCCCATACTCTTAACAGCTGATTGTTCAGCAGAAACTCTGCAGGTCAAAATGGAATGGCAGGATATATTTAAAGTACTGAAAGGGAAAAATATACTACCAAGATTACTGTACCCAGCAAGGATCTCATTCAAAATTGTTGGAGAAATAAAAAGCTTTTTAGACAAGTTTCAAAAGTTAAGAGAATTCGGTACCATCAAATCAGCTTTACAACAAATCTTAAATTTACTTCTATAGTCAAGAAATACAACAGAAGAAAAAAAAAGATTTACAAATCAACCCCAAACAATTAGAAAATGGCAATAGGAACATATATATCAACAGAGACTTTAAATGTAAATGGATTAAATGCTCCAACCAAAAGACAGACTGGATGAATGAATACAAAAATGAAACCCACATGTATGCTGTCTACAGGGAACCCATTTCAGACCTCAAGACACATATAGCCTAAAAGTGAGAGGAAAAATATATTCCACACAAATGGGCAGCAAAAGAAAGCAGGAGTAGCAATCCTCATATCAGACAAAATAGACCTTAAAAGAAAGAAGATTACAAGAGATAAGGAAGGACACCACATAATGATGAAGGGATCAGTTCAAGAGGAAGACATAACAATTGTAAATATCTATGCACTCAACATAGTGCATCTCAGTACATAAGGCAAACAGTAACAGACATAAAAGCAGAAATGAACAGTAACACAATAATAGTGGGAGGCTTTGCCACCCTACTCACATGAAAGGACAGATCATCAAACAGAAAAGTAAGAAGGAAACACAAGTCTTAAATGATAAATTAGATGAGATTATCTTCAGGACATTCCATCCAAATGCAGAAAAATACACCTCCTTTTCAAGTGCACTTGGAACATTCCCCAGGATAGACCACATCTTGGGTCAGAAATCAAACCTCAGTAAATTTAAGAAAATTGAAACCATATCAGGCATCTTCTTCGATCACAGTGCTATGAGACTAGATATCAAATACAAGAAAAACACTCTATGTAAGAAACACAAACACATGGAGATTATACAACACATTTCTAAACAACCAACAGGTTACTGAAGAAATCAAAATGGAAATCAAAAAAATTCTAGAAACAAATGACAATGTGAATAGCTCAACACCTAGAAACAAATGACAATGTGAACAGCTCAACACCTATGGGATGCAGCAAAAGTAGTTCTTAGAGAGAAGTTTATGACAATACAATCCTACCATAAGAAACATGAAAAACATTGAACAGACCACTTAACCTTACACATAAAGCAAATGGAAAAAGAACAAAAAAGTCCAAAATTAATAGAAGGAAACAAATTATAAAGATCCAAGCAGAAATAAATGAAAACGAAATCTAAGAAACAATAGTAGAGATTAATAAAACTAAAAGCTGTTTCTTTGAGAAGATAAGCAAAATTGACAAACCCTTAAACATACTCATCAAGAAAAAAAGAGAGAAGAATCAAATCAACAAAATTAGAAATGAAAAAGGAGAGGTTACAATAGTCTTGCAGAAATACAAGGGGTTATAAGAGAATATTGTGAACAACTATATGGCAATAAAATAGATAACCTAGAAGAAATGGACAGATTCTTAGAGAAGTTCAATCTTCCAACATTGAACCAAGAAGAAATAGAAATTATGAACAACCCAATTACGAGCACTGAAACTGAAGCTGTGATAAAAAAAAAAAAAAAACAGAAAACTAAAAACAAAAAACTCCCCCAAAACAAAAGCCCAGGACCAGATGGCTTCACAGGAGAATTCTATCAAACATTTAGAAAAGAGCTAATGCCTATCCTTCTAAAAGTCTTTCAAAAATTGCAGAGGAAGGAACACTTCCAAATTCATTCTTCAAGGCCATCATCACCCTGATAGCAAAACCAGACAAAGACAACACACAAAAAAGGAAACTACAGGCCAATGTCACTGATGAACATAGATGCAAAAATCCTCAACAAAATTTTAGCAAACAAAATTCAGCAACATATCAAAAAGCTCCTACACCATGATCAAGTTAGGTTTATTCCAGGGACGCAAGCATTCTTCAATATACACAAATCAAATAATGTGATACACTATATTAACAAACTGAAAGATAAAAACCATATGATCATCTCAGTAGACACAGATAAAGCCTTTGACCAAACTCAGCACCTATTTATGACTAAAACTCTTCAAAAAATGGGCATAGAAGGAACCTGCCTCGACATAGTAAAGGCCCTATATGATAAGCCTACAACAAACATTATTCTCAATGGTGAAAAGCTGAAAGCATTCCCTCTAAGATCAGGACCATGACAAGGCTGTCCACTTTCACCACTATTATTCAACATATTTCTGGAAGTCCAAGCTACAGCAATCAGAGAAGAAAAAGAAATAAAAGGAATCCAGATCTGAAAAGTAGAACAAAAGCTCTCACTGTTTGCAGATGACATGATACTGCACATAGAAAACCCTAAAGATAGTATCGGAAAATTATTAGAGCTGATCAGTCAATTTAGCAAAGTTACAGGATACAAAATCAATACAGACAATTCAGTTGCATTTCTATATATTAACAACGAAAATCAGAAAGAGCAATTAAAGAATCAATCCCATTCACCATTGTAACAAAAAGAATTAAATATCTAGGAATAAACTTATCTAAGGAGATGAAAGAACTGCACACAGAAAATTATAAAACACTAATGAAAGAAATCAAAGATGACATTAAACAGATGGAGGGATATTGCTTGTTCTTGGGTAGGAAGAATCAATATCGTGAGAATGACTATACTATCAAATAATATCTACCAATTCAATGAGATATCTATCAAATTTCCAATGACATTTTTTACAGAACTAGAACAAAAAATTTCACAATTCATATGTAAACACAAAAGACCCTGAATAGCCAAAGCAGTCTTGATAAAGAAGAATGGAGCTGGAGGAATCAAGCTTAATGACTTCAGGTTATACTACAAAGCTACACTCATCAAGACAGTATGGTACTGGCACAAAGATAGAAATATATACTAAAGAAACAGAGATAGAAAGCCCATAAATAAACCCAAGCACCTATGGGTACATTATTTTTGACAAAGGGGACAAGAATATTCAATGGGGCAAAGACAGTCTCTTCAATAAATGGTGCTGGGAAAACTGGACAGCCATATGTAAAAGAATGAAATTAGAACACTTCCTAACTCCATACACAAAGATAAAGTCAAAATGGATTAAAGACCTAAATGTAAGACCAGAAACTAGAAAACTCTTAGAGGAAAACATAGGTAGTACACTCAATGACATAAATCAATGCAAGATCACCTACGTCCCATCTCCTAGAGTAATGGAAATTAAAAAAAAAGTAAACAAGTTGGACCTGATTAAACATAAAAGCTTTTGCACAGCAAAGGAAACTCTAAGCAATGTGAGAAGAAAACCATCAGAATGGGGAAAAAATTAGTAGCAAATGAAACAACCGACAAAGGATTAACTTCCAAAATTCACAAGCAGCTCATGCATCTCAATACCAGAAGAAAAAAAAAATCATAAAGTGGGAAAAAAGACCTAAACAGACATTTCTCCAAAGAAGACATAAAGATAGCTAACAAACACATGAAAAAATGCTTAACATCACTCATTATTAGAGAAATGCAAATCAAAACTACAATGAGATATTACCTCACACCAGTCAGGTTGGCCCTCATCAAAATGTCTACAAACAATAAATGCTGGAGAGGGTGTGGAGAAACAGTCCAGAACAGTCTTGGACTGTTGCTGGGAATATAAATTGATATACTCAATGTGAATTGAGCCACTATGGAAGACGATATGGAGATTTCTTATAAAAACTAGGAATAAACCCACCATATGACCCAGCAATTCCACTCCTAGCCATATACCTTGAGGAAACCAAAACTGAAAGAGACACATGTATCCCACTGTTCATTGTAGCACTATTTACAATAGCTAGAACATGGAAGCAACCTAGATGTCCATCATCAGACGAATGGATAAAGAATTTGTAGCAAATATACACCGTGAAATATTACTCAGCCATAAAAAGGAATGCATTTGAGTTAGTTCTAATGAGGTGGATGAACCTGGAACCTATTATATAGAGTGAAGTGAGTCAGAAAGAAAGATAAATACCATATTCTAACACATATATATGGAACCTAGAAAAATGGTATTGAAAAATTTATTTACAGGGCAACAGTGGAGAAACAGATGTAAAGAATAGACTTATGAACATAGGGAGAAGGGAGGAGAGGGTGAGATGTATGGAAGAGTAACGTGGAAAATTACATTACCGTATATGAAATAGATAGAAAATGAGAATTTGCTATATGGCTCAGGACATTCAAACAGGGGCTCTGTATCACCCTAGAGGGGTGGAATGGGGAAGAAGATGGGAGGGAGTTTCTAAAGGGAGAGGATATATGTATACCTCTGGCTGATTCATGCTGAGGTTTGACAGAAAACAGCAAAATTCTATAAAGCAATTATCCTTCCAAAAAAATTAAATAATTTAAAAAAAAGAAAGAAATAAAAACCATAGCTCTGATTAGATGGACCTTTTGTCAGCAAAGTAATGTCTCTACTAATGCTAATGATGGTTTAAAACAGCAGTTTCATTGATGATGAACCGCAAAGATATGATCTGGCCACCTGTAGACAGTCCATGTGATCAGAGTCTTAGCAAGGAAGGAAGAAAATTCTGAAGAGTGGATTGCTATGTAGTGTCAGTTATAATAAAGGGAAACTTGTCTAAGAAATTTTATCTTAAAGTGAAGAACTCCTTTGATATTTTCACCATTAACTTAGCTTGGTCCTGCTATTTTGCTACTGAGACACTTAAACTTTTGTTTCTCTTACCTCTTACAGAGGAATCAATTGTTTAAAATTAAAGCAGAGAGCAGCAGCCTTTGAATGTTAATCTGGGTTTGGAAGAAGACATTAAAGATTGCTGTCAGAGATTATCAGCCACGTGTTCAACTTTGTATGTGTTCATTGGATCATTTATAGAAAAATAAAAATATAACAGGCTTTAATAAAATGTAAGACTTTTTTTAAAGATAATATCTCCTTTTACTTACTATCAACAGTATGCTATTAAAGGTATAGTTAGGATATCTGCCAAGTTTATAATATTTTTCTCCTTCTCTGGAAGCTAACGTCTCTCCATATGATGCTTGTGGCTGAGTCCCCAGGAACTGTGTATTCAGTGAACTTCACACCTGAACCACCCATGTCACTGGTGAAGGATGAGTGTAGATCCCAGATCTGATTTCCTGAAACCCTTGTTCTATAGTCATAGACACCTGGCATGCCCAAGTAAATATGATTCTCCTACCTAGGTATCTGAATTTGATTTGCGAGGCAGCCAGCCAGCCAGTATCTGCAGGTGAGTACAACTGGACGTGTAGATGCAGCAGTCCTAGGGTGGACATATTTCACCATGAGCTGAGCCAAGTTGATCAGAGAAGCCAAATATCCAGTCTGTATGTTAGCATGATATGAAAACATACGTGCAAAGAAAATAGAGAGGAAATGTGGGGAGAGACTCTAGTGCCTCAGTCTAGCTGTTTCTTCAGGCCTGATGGCATTCCTATTACTGGACTTCAGGACATCTAATAAAAGAAACGTTCACATTCTGAGGTGTGGGGAAGTCATTCTGGCTTATACACGTTAACTCTGCTTTTTTGCTAACTAGAAGTCTGTTTGATAACATACATTTTTACATCTGCTTTAATTACTAAAGTACATTGACCAGAAGTTAAAAAAATGGCCAAGTTTACAATAAGATAAAATGCTTCCCTTCCCAGGACACCAGTGCTAGTCCTGCTGGTTGATAAGACTCCCTTTGCATGTGCCAAGGGCATGCTGACTACCTGTGTTTGTGTTGATCTGGCTTTTCGGAAAACTTGAAGGAAAGAATCCATAACTCGTTTAGTGATCCTTGCTCTGACAATTCATAAAACTATGCTGAAAACCCTACTTATCCTGAACAGTTCTTGAGAGTAATCTGGGAAGCTGTCTTCTGGGTTATTGTCTTCAGTTTGGCTAAAATAAAACTCTTTTTTATTCCTATTACAGGTAGTTTACTGAATGTTTTTATCAACACAGCCCATCCCCACATTTGTTTGTTCACTTATTTATTTATCATTAAAAGAAGATGACACAGTTTCTCTATCTGCAAACAACTATTTTGCCCAGTTAATTTATACAAGGTAACCAAATATCTGTGACTTCAGTGGGTCCATAATTTACCCAGGGAGAAACTGTAGAGTATGATACATGATGAAATTTTTATAATAGTTATTTATTTACTGTCTATAATCTTCTGGGTACTCATGAATACTCGTGTTTTAAGTTCTTATAGATGTTTATTTCTAATATTCAGCGGAGTCTTGTGAGGCTGAAATGATTATCCCCATTTTATAGAAGAGGAAATCCAGGACCCAGAGAATTCTAAATAACACAGCTAGTGACACAGTTAGAATTCAAATTGTGGGGTGTTGTTTTCTGTTTTGAAAGTCAGGTAAGGTCCACCCAGCAACTTTCCTGAAAGCCAAACACTTCTCTAGATCTCCAAAGACCTTTCCACTCCTCCCCACCCCCACCACCCTGTACTCATCAATTCAACAAATGACACCTCAATTTTATCTGGTCAGTCTAAGGTTCAGTTTAACCTATGTTTCACAAAACTTCACAAAGTTATCTTTTACTCCTTTCTGTTTGCACACATTCTCCCTCTGTCCCATCATCAAATCCTTCTAGATCATTTCCATAGACTCAGAATAGATCTCTTCTCACCCCTCTGAGCCTTGTTCTGTCCATGGGGATGTCGCCAGTCTCCTTGTTTCTATTCCTGCGCCCATCTCACTGCATATTCTGTCCACTGCAATGTGCACAGAGAAATCTTTTAAAACATAAATCTGCTCATGTGGCTTTCCTGCCCCAAACTCTCCAATAGCAACATGAATTGGCCTGCCCTGCCCTTGTCTTTTTCTGTCTCCCTCACATACTCTCCAGCTCTGATGTTTTCCTAGCTGATTCCCAGACATTTTGAGCAGGTTCTTCCCAGTGCCTTTATGCTTGCTGTTTCCTTAACCAGGGATGTGTTTATACAGATGCAGACCCTTGACCTAGACTCAGGTTTACTGAAACCTGAATGAATGAAGGAACTGATACTTTTAAGTTTAAAAAATCAGATTTACAAGGCTTGACATATTTTCTTTATTTACTATAAGAATTACCATCCTAAAATTTCCAATTCAGAATATAACCTTTTTCAGAATATGCTCATGTTTCCATAAAATCTTTATGCCTTTGCAGCTTACTGTTTCTGCCTTTCACTCCTTGATTTATTCACTACAAATTGGAATGAATGTGAAAGGCCGCAATGCTTTTGTAGCTACACGAAAGACTACAGATTTTCCAATCTTGCTCTCTTTTACTGTGTCATATAAGTGCTGTAAATTTATTTATTGATAACAATGTTGACCACTATTTCTCTCTTTTAATTTCTGAGATAAAGATCTGACTGTTGAGCTTTCTGTTTGGAAGACAAAAACATCATAGTGCCAATACACATAAAGATGGTAGACCTGGTTCCTCAGAGATAAGAAAAACAAAAACAAAAACAACCCCACTGTCTCTGTTGTAAATTATTCATTCATTCATTTAAAGAGCACTTATTTCTGAAACAATACATATGTCTCACTGAAGATATGGTAGAACCAGGACCAGGTTCTAAATTTCTAGATTTGTGGGCTTGTTCAGATGGTAGAATACACAATCTTTGCAGATTTTTCAGTTTTTCAGACCAAGATTTTAAATATTGATAACTGATGATGTACAAAAGATACTTAGATGAACACATTCCTATTTTCCCCATAGAAATGGATCATTAAACTTGATATTTTTCTTCACTCTTAGAGACATTTTTTCATGTTTCATATTTAATCAGTAACTTTCCTAAAAACTAACATGCTTTAACCATTAAAGTTCTTAGAGATGCCTAGCAAACACATTTACTTTCTTTTAGGATTAAGTTTTGCTTGGTTATTAACCAGTTCATAAAATGTTTATATGCTTTTAATGAATAGAATGTGATGCTAACTGTTCCTGAAGAGTTTATATAAGCAATACTTCACATAGGACAGTGTATCTATGTTTGAATGAAGCAAACACTTAAGTTAGTCTATGGGCACCTTGGAGAGGTTAAAGATAAAATGTATCTGTTTCATAGGATGATAATACGGCTGTGTCAATCCAATCAAACTTTTACAGTGGACTTACAAAAGTGAATCAGAAACTTCCCCTTTTAACAAGTTTCACAATCCAGTAGGAGAAATGGAGACAGAATCTAGAACATGTGATCAGCAGAAAGCTAACAACTCAGGTGAAAGGTTCAAGGGAGTGTAAAGTAATACAGAGGACTAGAAGCGGAAGAGGTGCTTAGAGACACTGTAACTCATATATTCATTCTGTACTGAGTTCTGAATTCACACCTGCCAGTTCCTTATCTTTCATACACTAAGAGAGTAGGATATTTAAATGAAAAACCAACCACGTGGTCTTAAATTACTAACAAAGTTTGTAATATAGTCACATTCTATTTGTCAAATATTTCTGAGTTATATTCATCTTTATCATGTCCCAGGAGAATCCTCTACATACATGACTACTCACATTATGTTCATAATTATTTCTTTTTGAAATGAATCAAGTCTTCTAAATATAAGTAAGCCTCATGATATTCTGTTTCTTAAAATTTAAGCTACTTAACTGGTACTAACAACAGTGATGGAATCTGTACAGTGAAAGATTTTCTTAAAATGGCCTCATTTAAATGCACTACTGCAGTCTGTTGCAAATGATGCTTGTTTCCTGCAACAAATATCGTCTACTATACTGATGGTATATGGGTGTCTTTGAAAATTAGCTTGATGCCCAACCAGTTTACCTCCTCCTACAACTGATTTCTCAAGAGTACTTACATACTCTTCATACCCCTTGGGGGCTGGCAGAGGGGGTGCCCTGTATCCTGGCATGGTGGGTGACCCCCGGGCTCGCGGGGTAGGAACGCCTCTCGCTACGGGGGGCGCTGGAAGAGCACCACGGGTCACAGTGGTCCCTCGAGGGGTGAGAATGCCTCGTCCAGGTGGTGGGGGAGGAGGAATGGCTCCCCCACGTCCCCTAGGAGAAACAGGCCACGTACAGATGAGAAACAAGTGATGAGAGAAAGGAATTAAAGCTGGCAAATCTCTCATCTTACAGGCTGTATACAACGGGAAGAAAACCACATTTATTTCTGCATATCTGAGAGCGTGAGTGTGTGTGTTTAATAGAAATTCTTTAGGATATAAAGCATTTTGACCTCAACAGAGTAAGTTTTGTAAATACTGGGTATGACTAAGTTATCATGAAAGCCATGTAAAATACTTTGATATTTTTTAACACTAAAAACTTAAAGCAAAACAATAAAAATCAACCCACTCTGATTTCTACTCCAAGTTAACCAAAAAGGTGCAAATGAGAGCAATGTCTAATATATGACTCACTGGACCATCCAGAGCACCAAATTTTCAATGTCTCCTCCATGCTGGAGGTTGCTGACAGTGACAGGCAATTTTGTCAGTTAAAAAAAAAAAATCTGTCTGCACTTTGACAATACTTGGAGCTATCATGATATCATTCTGCTTATTATAGTAGCTTAGATTTAAGGTCACTTTAATCACAACTCTGTCGCTGACTTATCATTATGCATGCAACCCTTTGAACTGGCAGAGTCCCTGATATAATTTATTTCCTGTGGTAACTATGGTGCTAGTGAACACATGCAGACTCTGCTATAAAAATAATAACTGAGTATCTTGCACTGTAGTGCTGGACACAAAAGTAACTTGTAGTAAAAGCATGAGATCAAATGGCTGCAGTTAATTCTTAAGTATTATGCGGCCTTTGGAAAGGTTGAATGTTCGTCTAAAATCTTTAGGCAAAATCAAACTTTTTATTTTGTCTGAAATTTTGGCCTCCAGAAAGCACTACTTTCAACAAGATTGCTAAACCGTTTAGGAAAATGATGATCATAGCATGTAGAATGGGAAAGACTAGAGGTCTCTCTAAGAAAATTAAATATACCAAGGGAACTTTTCAGGGAAAAAGGGGCACAATAAAGGAGAGAAATGGTATGGACCTAACAGAAGCAGAAGATACTAAGAAGAGGTGACAAGAAAGCACAGAAGAACTATACAAACAATATTTTCATGATCCAGATAACCACAACGGTGTGATCACTTCATCTAGAGCCATACATCCTGGAATTCGAAGTCAAGTGGGCCTTAGGAAGCATTACTATGAATAAAGCTAGTGGAGGTGATAGAATTCCAGTTGAGCTATTTCAAATCCTAAAAGATGATGTTGTTAAAGTGCTGCACTCAATATGCCAGCAAATTTCGAAAACTCAGCAATGGCCACAGGACTGAAAAGGGTCAGTTTTCATTACAATCCCAAACAAAGACAATGCCAAAGTGTGCTCAAACCGCCACACAATTGTACTCATCTCACATGCTAGCAAAGTAATGCTCAAAATTCTGTAAGCCAGACTTCAACAGTATGTGAACTTCTAGATGTTCAAGCTGGATTTAGAAAAAGTAGAGGAACCAGAGATAAATTGCCAACATCCGTTGGATCAATGAAAAAGCAAGAGAGTTCTAGAAAAACATCTACTTCTGCTTTATTGACTATGCCAAAGACTTTGACTGTGTGGATCACAACAAACTGTGGAAAATTCTTCAAGAGATGGGAATACCAGACCAACTGACCTACCTCCTGAGAAATCTGTATGTAGGTCAGGAAGCAGCAGTTAAAACTGGACATAGAACAACAGACTGGTTCCAAATAGGTAAAGGAGTACATCAAGGCTGTATATTGTCACTCTGCTTTTGTAACTTATATGCAGAATACATCATGAGAAATGCTGTGCTGGATGAAGCACAAACTGGAATCAAGATTTCCAGGAAAATATCAATAATCCCAGATGTGCAGATGACACCACCCTTAGAGCAGAAAGCAAAGAAAAACTGAAGAGCCTCCTGATGAAAGTGAAAAAGGAGAGTGGATACACTGGCTTAAAACTCAACATTCAGAAAACTAAGATCATGGCATCTGGTCCCATCACTTCATGGCAAATAGATGGGGAAGCAATGAAAACAATGACAAACTTTATTCTTTTAGGCTCCAAAATCAAAAATTAGGCAAAAATTAGTCTATATTTCCATAGTGACTGCAGTCATGGAATTAAAAGATGCTTACTCCTTGGAAGGAAATTCATGACCAAACTAGATAGCATATTAAAAAGCAGAGACATTACCTTGCCATCAACGGTCTGTCTAGATAAAGCTATACTTTTTTCCAGTAGTCATGTATGGATGTGAGAGTTGGACTCACACATCCAAAGAAAGCTGAGCACTGAAGAATTGATGGTCTTGAACTTTGGTGCTGGAGAAGACTCCTGAGAGTCCCTTGGACTGCAAGGAGATCCAACAAGTCCATTCTAAAGGAGATCAGTACTGAATATTCATTGGAAGGACTGATGCTGAAATTCCAATTCTTTGGACACCTGATTCTAAGAACTGACTTATTTGAAAAGACCCTGATGCTGGGAAGATTGAAAGTGGGAAAAGAAGGGTACGACAGAGGATGAGATGGTTGGATGTCATCACCAACTCCTTGCACATGAGTTTGAGTAAACTGTATGAGTTGGTGATGGACAGTGAGGCCTGGAGTGCTGCAGCCCATGGGGTTGCAAAGAGTCAGACAGGACTGAGTGACTGATTTGAACTGAATTGAACCAAATAGATGGGAGTGTAGGCTATGCTTTCTGCTATGAATAGTAAGCAGTTGGCTCTTATGGTAAATGAGCTTTAAGAGTGAACAATAAGAATACTGGTAAAGCTTTTAAAAGTTTTCAATAGATTATAGAGCTGATGAATAGATAAATTATTAGGGAACTTACTGTGAATCTAATGAATAGAGAATGCTTTCCTACATTCGAAGACCCTGAAAGGTACAGTGCCCCCTTCAATCACAGTATATCTAAGACCATAATAGTCTAAACTACTATGATAACACAAAAGCCCATTTACAAAATGGAAATATAGACTAATTTTTGCATTAACTAGACCTTCTAACACTTCATATATAAGGTGTGAATATATCCATGTTTGTTTAATATAGTTCAGAATTATAACTGTTGTCCTAGTTTAACATTTTAATACTTTTGAAAGTATCCTTAGGTGGGTAGTAAATCATGTCACCATACTTTAAACTATAGCCACAAATTCTATTTACACTACTGAACAATCACAGGTAAGTTGTTATAACTCCCTGAGCCTGGGTTGTTATAACTGTTTTCTTAATGGGTAAAAAAAGATTTCTGAATCTATAGCAATTCTTCCTGCTTTAGAATTAACATTATGCTCACACCAAATCTAATTTCTCATCCCATTCCTTCCTCAACTGTCACCCAGACAGAGCCCTGCCTGTCTCTTGAACCTGACTCATTATCTCTGATATCGTATGTTATATGATACCCTATAACATACGATTCCCATATGTTATACTCTGGAATATTAACCCTATATCTCTCATCAACTCAGATCTTCAATTTAACTCGATTAATATCTCCTACCTAGACATAGTATTCCTGGATGAATCAACACTATAGTCTTCTTTTCTCTATGTTTCTGACTTCTTGAAAGTTTTCTATCCTTAATTTCACACCTCCTGCTCATTCCTGAATCAAATGAAATCTAGTTATTGTTTTCTCCACTTTGTTGAAAATACTCTTGACTGGTGTCACCAGTATCTTCCTAGTTTCCAGATCCAGCGGGTTCATTTACACAGTCCCCATGTCATAGTACCTGCTACATTTATCACTGTGGGTTATAAATGCCTTCTTTGGATATGTATAATTCTGATTATCTTCCCATTCCTCCTTTTCACTCTTCAGGTTTATTCACTGACATCTGCTCCTAGGCCCTTCTTGGGAGATGACTGTCACCATTTTCTGTGCCTCACAGTGCACTTTGCAGTCTCTCACTCTGATGGCTGTTAGCATTTCCTCCCTACCATACACCATAACCTGGACCATGTCTCCTTAGCTGGTCTGCATGTTAGAGTTACCTAAAGATCGTTGAAAACATCCATTCAGACTGTACTCCATGCTGATTGAATCAGTCTCCAGCAGCAGTGATCTTCAGTGATTTCAATGTGCTAACTAGTTTGGCCATGGGGTCACAAAGAGTCAGACATGACTGAGCAACTGAACTGAATGGAACCAGTTTGGGATCCAGTACTTTACATGTGTCATTTAACTTAAAATTTTGACAAAGTTGTCACATAGCTATTTCTAAGCTATTAAAAAAGGTTAAGAACCAAGTCACAGAAAATGCAAGTCATGTTCCCAAGGACATACTGGCAATCCATAGATCTAGGATCAATTATAGGAATAATTATATCCTTCACTAAACTTGGTCTTTTACCTAATTTTAATGGATGCCATTAATCCCTAACCAGGGCAGACATCAGAGATTTATCCTGTGTAGGACCACTCTCTGATCTCCAACATCTAATCAGGCACTGAAAGTGAAGTGAAAGTTAAAGTCACTCAGTCATGTCTGACTCATTGCAACCCCATGGACTACACAGTCCATGGAATTCTCCAGGCCAGGATACTGAAGTGGGTCGCCCTTCCCTTCTTCAGGGATCTTCCCAACCCATGGACTGAACCCAGGTCTCCCTCATTGCAGGCAGATTCTTTATCAGCTGAGTCAAATGGGAAACCCAATCAGAAACTCATTCATACAAATTTTCATCTCTAATCTCATCATTTACCTCTAATATTCTGAGTGGTACTTATTTCTGGGTGGGATCATGGAATTGCCTTTTCACTGGGTTCTCTGCCGTGAGTGTCTGTCTCACTGTGTGTTTTTCTAATTCTTCTCTGTCATCACAGTGGTGATTGAGGCATCTTTCTTGGAAACAAATGGGATTTCTCTTCACAGTGTCGGGGTCTTTAACAATAAGCTAATTCTTCACATCTGATTTGTCATAGCTTTCTTTACAAAAAGCAAGCATCTTTTGATTTCATGGAAGCAGTTACCATTCACAATGATTTTTGAGCCCATGAAAATAAAATCTGACACTGTTTCCACGTTTTCTCCATCTATTTGCCATGAAATGATGGGATTGGATGCCATGATCTTAGTTTTTTTTTCTTTAATTAATATTGTTTCAATCCAGCTTTTTTACTCTCCTCTTTCACCCTCAGCAAGAGGCTATTTAGTTCCTCATCACTGTCTGCCATTAGGGCAATATAATCTGCATATCTGAGGTTGTTGATATTTCTCTGGGGCAATATTGATTCTATCTTGTGATTCATCCAGACCAGCATTTTGCATGATGTAATCTGCATGTAAGTTAAATAAGCAGGGTGACAATATACAGCCTTGACATACTTATTTCCCAATTTTGAACCAGTCAGTTGTTCTATATTTGGTTCTAACTGTTGTGTCTTGACACAAAAATAGGTTTCTTAGATAGGTAAGGTACTCTGGTACTCCCATTCTCATTCAGAATTTTCCAGGTTGTTATGATTCACACAGTCAAAGGCTTTGGCATAGTCCCTGAAGCAGAAACAGACTTTTCCTGGAATTCCCTTTGTGCATGATCCAACGAATGAAGGCGATTTGATCTCTGGTTGTTCTGCCTCTTTAAAACTGTACAAATAGACATTCTTGATTTATGTACTGTTGAAACCTAGCTTGAAGGATTTTGAGCATGAACTTGTTAGCCTGTGAAATGAGCCCAATTGTGAGGTAGTTTGAACATTCTTTGGCATTCTTCTTTGGGATTAGAGTGAAAACTGACATTTCCAGTTCTGTGGTCACTGTTGAACTTTCCAAATTTGCTGACATATTGAGTGCAGTACTTTAATGGCATCATCTTTTAGGAGTTTAAATAGCTCAACTGGAATTCCATCACCTCCACTAACTTTGTTCATAGTAATGCTTCCTAAGGCCGCTTTTCACACTCCGGGATGTCTGGCATAGGTGAGTGACCAAACTATCATGGTTATCTGGACACTTAAGACCTTTCTTATATAGTGCTGTGTATTCTTGCTGCCTCTTCTTAATCTTTTCTGCTTCTGTTAGGTCCTTACCATTTCTGTTCTTTATCATGACCATCCTGACATGAAATGTTCTCTTGACATTTCCACTTATCTTGAAGAGATCTCTAGTGTTTCCCATTCAATTGTTTTCCTCTGTTACTTCACATTATTCATTTAAGAAGGCCTTCGTAACTCTCCTTACTATTCTCTAGAACTCTGCATTCAGCTGGATATATCTTTCCCTTTCTCCCTGGCTTTTTGCTTGTCATCTTTCCTCAGCTATTTGTAAGGCTTCCTCAGACAACCACTTTGCCTTCTTGCATTTGTTTTTCCCTCTCCAATGGACCACATTTTGTCAGAACTCTTCACTCTTACTCATCTTCTTGGGTGACCCTATACGGCATGACTTAGAGCTTCATTGCCATAACAAGTATGTGATCCATGAAGGGGAATTATGCAATATATATTATTATAACATATAGATGTAATGCATATTAGTTGCAGTGATGTCATCCCTCAACTCATAAAAATGGGGTTAATATAAGGGTCTTACAAAAGGCTGATTTCATAAAAGGTGTATCTATAAAAATAAACTAATGTTTCTGGGTAGCATTAGAAAGCTCAATTGTAAGAAATTTTTAATGAATAAAATGTAAAAATAATCACTGAAACATTTTCAGAAGATTTTATGTTAGTCAAAGTAATTGCATAATTGCCAGGTTTTACATTTAGATAGTTAATTATTCCCTTGATACTTTATTTGGGAAATTTGTCATTCTTAACTTTTTTTCCTGATAAGTATAACATTTTTGATATGTGTGATTAAAGGCTAAAACCAGTGATGGAAGGTGGTTAAAATATTTGGGACATAATTAAAAAAAAAATGGGACAATCCAGAGGGATAGGGTGAGGAAAGAGGTGGGAAGGATTTCAGGATGGGAGGACAAATATATAGCTGTGACTGATTCATGCTGAAGTATGGCAAAAACTGTCACAATATTGTTAAGTAATTATCCTCCAATTAAAATAAATAATTTAATTTTTAAAAAAGAATAAATTAATGATGATGTTAATAAAAGCAAATAAAAGGCAAATTGAATTAGTAAAGTATCTTGGAATCTCTTAAGATGGTTTCTAGGCACTATATGAAACACTACTCTAATTTTAAGACATTTAGAGATTTGAAAGCCAACTTCAACAGGGTAAAGAGAAGGACAAAATTACACAGTCTCTGTGTGAAATGTGTGAGTATTTTTCACTTTACTGATCAACAGAATGATGCTTTCTGTTGAAAGATTGACAAACACAGAATCCTACAAAACAAATTCTGATACAGAAAGATTCCCGTTTGTTTGCGAAGTGAATAATAGCAAATAAAATATTCTCTGATGACATTGCAGAACCAAATATAACTACACTTGAAGTATTCTTACTCTCACCCATGTAGGTAACATACATCTGGCTTTCTGGACTCTTTATTTATTTAAATATCTGCTTACCTACCTTCACCTATCATTATCCTCATTTATCTCTATACCTATCTGGCAAGACTGTATCAATTCAAGTGCCACTTAAGGGACTGAAAATATTTGAAGTTTTCTCTTTATGCAAGGTCATCCTGGTTCAAAGATGTGTATAACTATATCATCTGCTTGCCTTAATCCTGGGGACAAGACCAGAGTAAAAAGTCTCAGGTTTGCTCCTCTTTTCTTTTTGGAACAGTTGTTAAGAGCTCAGACTCTGAATTTTGGAGTCAGACTGCCTAAGTGTTCTCAGGCATATGGGTTACATCTTTATCAGTTGCTCACCTGTAGATAATGCTCAACCGTACACTGGTGATGATTTATGTAGAGCCCTTATGAGCTATGTAAGCATCTGTTGTTATTGCTTTTTTTGTCAGTGGTGATTATTGTTGCTGATGTTGTTTATTCCTAGCTGTGATCATGACACAGAACAGCTGGCAAGGGATTGCTATCCTTAGTGACTATTAATTTATTTAAAGCAAGAAGTAATGTACCTTGATGGAGCTGTGGGGGCTATTCTTATCCCTCTGCCTCTAACACCTCTGCCACGACCAGAGTCCTCTGAGCCATTTAAGTAAGATAATTCACGTAGTTGTTCCTGACGAATTTCATCATTATAGTCCTAGAAGAAAAAACATGACCTGTTGAGTTAAAATGGGGCCTGAAGTTCTTAGAATTGAACAAACACAATAATAAAAAGCTTTTTTTTTCATTTATTTGCTGGAGACATATACAAAAATCCAAAATGATGTAAAAGTAAACATACTTTAAGTTCTTAGTTTTATAGAGAGAAATTGAAGTTGCTTCTTTTATCAAGGAAGTACACAGCAGGAAATCAAAAGAGATTTGCTGGGATATCACTTTATATGTTAGCCAGAAAAGAAAAGATAACAATACAAAACAAGATCTTAGAAGGTACCACAGTTATGGTTGCTGATAAGAAGATTACTGAGAAACAACTTTACTGGAATGAGTATGTGCAGATTGTGGATGACTGCATAACACTCAAATATCCCTGACACATAAACTGAAGAGGCTCAACTCTAAGTACCAAAGTAGACACTGTGCTAAAATATTTTAAAAATTCAAGTGAATGGTCAGTTTCAGACAACTGGGAAGCTGTGCAATTGAACTAAACAACTTTATGAGCGATGTTTAAAAATAATTACTTTTGTATGTGTTCTAGCTATGAGCTGATGGAGAATAATAGTCAGAGCAGAAAGCAAACTTCACAGCAGTCGGAGATCAGGTCAAAGTCAAAGAGTCTAGCTTGATCCTGCATCAGTGTGAAATCATATTTGTCATTTAAATAGCACCAAAGAGTGACCTGAGTCACTGAACAGGAATGCTATCTGCAAAAAACTACTGTTAGTCTTACATGTTCCTCTTTTTATTACTACATTTATGTGAACACACACACACACACACACACACACACACTCATGCAGAGCAATGCAAAACTGGATAACTGGCATTTTTGCCAAACGGGCAATCCAAGTAAATTCTATTTCATTAAAGATGAGTTTAAGTGAAAGTCATGAGCTATCTAGGAGTTGAGAGGAGAAATATTTGTAGCAATGCTTGGGTTAACATAAATGATGTCTGAGGTCTTGCTGTGTACAGTTGAGCCAGGTGAGCTCTATGCATGTGAGTTATAGTAACAGCACATGGAAACCGTGCACTCACCCGCATAGCCCAGCCTAGAAGATGAGGGGAATGCATGCAAGCTACAAGCATTTCTAACACAAATTACCTCATGCTCCAAAAACTACTTTGTTCACAAGTAAAAGAACTAGTCACTCCAAAGCATTTACTTTTTATTTTTAACATGTGAACATGTCATGTTCACCCTGTTCAGCACTTGACTATAATGATAATGGATTCAGGAGAGTAGACTGACAGAAGAGCTATTAAAAATTAACAAGTCATATATTACTCAATTTATAACCCTTATTTTTCACATTCACACAACAACAAAACTGAAGAATTAACATGCCTAATATTTCATTAAGATTGGGGAATGTGACAAATTGCTAATTCTGATTGAAATGACCAGTCACTATCAAATGAAAAATTAATTCCATAATGTTCTTCTCATGCAATATTCCTAATTTGACAGCAGATCTTTGTAGCTTCTTATCCAATAAAAATTCATGGACCCCAAAAGTATTTTTTTAATTTATCTTAATTGAATAATTACTTTATTGTGATGGTTTTTCTCATACATCAATGTGAATTGACATAGGTATGTGTCTTTTCCATCCTGAACCACCCTCTTCCACCTCCCTCTGCACCCTATTCCTCCAGGTTGGCATGAATTATAGAAAAGAGACAGATTCCATTTTTTTTTGCATTTTGTTTTGTTTTAAGACACAGATTCTAATTCTTGCAACATTGAAGGCTCAGAAAAAATTAACAAATTGCAGATAAATTTATACATGTAATTTTACTTTGCTGCTGCTGCTGCTAAGTGGCTTCAGTCGTGTCCGACTCTGTGTGACCCCATAGATGGCAGCCCACCAGGCTCCCTTGTCCCTGGGATTCTCCAGGCAAAAATACTGGAGTGGGTTTCCATTTTCCTCTCCAATGCAGGAAAGTGAAAACTGAAAGTGAAATCACACGGTCGTGCCCGACTCCTAGCGACCCCATGGACTGTAGCCAACAAGGCTCCTCCGTCCATGGGATTTTCCAGGCAAGAGTACTGGAGTGGGGTGCCATTGCCTTCTCCTTAGAGCGTATCTTATGATAGGATTAGACAATGTACTATTATGAATATAATGTCAAAATTTGACACTAAGATTAAGTTAGCTCTTAGTAAACACTATTGCTAATATGTAATCAAATTTCTTATGAGCTAGTTAGATATATTTTAAAAACTGGACCATCTTCCAGAGTTGTGGTGGCCAACTGAGCTCAGAGATGTAACTGCAGAGGTAACTGACAACAGAATTTGTCTTGCTTGCTTTGTTCTCAACTCATATTGCTCCCAAGGCCATCTACCCAAGAGCAACTCCCAGGCAATGATCAAATGTGGTTGAAACGCTAAAATAAGTGATACCTGGGAGTCACAGTTCTCCTCTGCCTGTGCCACAAGGATTTCTAGACAGCCAAGCTGAATTACCCTGTAATACCATTTTCCCAGGCTGTCTAGGACCTCTCTTTACTTTGGGTCAGATATTGTATTGTGAGGGCTCTTCAGCCTTCCTTGGCTCCCTTCTTACTTATTCATTTATTTTTTTTAGTCATAAGAACATACTCCCTAATGAAGTCCTTACATGTTTAATCCAAGTTAATCTTGATTCGTGGAGAACCAGAACTAACATAGAGAATGCTGACAAAATTAAGTTCCTAACATTACAGGCTGAGAGCTTTGGTAAATCCTCTGATGTTAATGCTGCTGGAGCCCATTCTGTCCAACATACCTTATACTCTAATTAATTAGAATATTTGCCACTCTTACTTTAAAATGATTACATACAGATTAAACATGGAATGGATTGCTGATTAGCAAAAATGTGATAGTTGCTCAGTCATATCTGACTCTTTGTGATGTCATGGACTATTGTCCACCAGACTCCTCTCTCCATGACATTTTCCATGCAAGAATACTGAAGTGAATTGAATTGAAAGAGACATGTGTACCCCAATGTTCATTGCTGCATTGTTTACAATAGCCAGGACATGGAAGGAACCTAGATGTCCATCAACAGACGAATGGATAAGAAAGCTGTGATAGATATACACATCAGAATATTACTCAGCCATAAAAAAGAATACATTTGAATCAGTTCTACTGAGGTGGACGAAACTGGAGCCTATTATGCAGAGTGAAGTAAGCCAGAAGGAAAAACAACTATACAGTATACTAATGCATAAAAGATGGTAACAATAACCCTGTATGAGAGACAGCAAAAGAGACGCAGATGTATAGAACAGTCTTTTGGACTCTGGGAGAGGGCAAGGGTGGGATGATATAAGAGAACGGCATTGAAACACGTAAATTACCATATGTGAAATCAATCACCAGCCCAAGTTTGATGCATGATACAGGGTGCTCAGAGCTGGTGAACCTGGATGACCCAGAGGGATGGAATCAAGAGGGAGGCGGGAGGGGGTTCTGGAAGTGGAAAACATGTATACCCATGGCAGACTCATGTCAATGCATGGCAAAACAAACATAATAATGTAAAAAGAAAAATAAATAAATAAATAAATACTGAAGTGGGTTGCCATTCCCTTCTCCAGGGTATCTTTTTAACCCAGAGATCAAACCTGGGTTTCCTTTGATCAAACCTGGGTCTCTCAGATTCTTTGTCATCTGAGCTATGAAGGAAGCCCCACTGACTAGCAAAAAGGATAGTAATTGATGCTTTAAGAAAATAAATTGAATGTTGTTCAGTTTTCTAAATCACTTCACTTAATAAAGTATGTGAGAGTCATAGAGTGAGCAAAACAAAATATGTTTTAGGTTTTAGCTTAGGTAGTTGAATTGTGGAGATAATGAAATTCTACTTAGTATATACGTGTGTCATGGAATGAGAGAGGATGGGCAACCACAAACTGTTCAAAGAATCCTTTAGTGGGAAGGTGTACAGTATGACTTGGGAAGGTAGGGATAAAAGGCATTTTAATGAAGAAATGGCTAGACGTATAATGGCACCATTAACCAAAGAAAGAAAGGAATGAAAAAGTTTGAATGTAGATAATTTATATTTGATCTTGATAACTTTAGTTTAAAATGCTAGGGAAACATTCAAGTTTATCATAGAAATTCAGAGATGGGTTGGGGGAGTAATTTTGAATGTCATTTGCACATACTTGTGATAAATGAAACCAATATTGCATAAGGGAATTGTAAAGTAACAGCGAAAAACACTTTTTAATCATAATTTTAATGCAAATTTATATTATTGAAGAAAAATCAATTGATATGTTAGTTACAGTATTAGGACTATCAAATGACCAGCTTTTTAATAAACTCAAGTTTTTCTAGGTATACAACTAAAGTATATATACCATTGTATGTATAGTAATAAAGCATCTAGCTCTTTCAAATAAATGAAAAATAATTTTAAATGCCCAAATGTAAAGATACTGAAACGCTAAGTATTCTCTAGACTAAATATATCTTGTGTATTATTTTCATGACATAAATATAATTTTCTAAACTCCAAAGCTTTTAATTGTGTATTATGTGCTCATATACAGCTCTTCATTAAGCACAGATCAAACTCTGAATTAATCATTTGTTACTAGGTCATGAATCCAGCTAAAACTAGAGCATCTGAGCAAACATTTAATTGAGGCATATGTTACTGATATTTTGTTACCTAGAATCTTAAAAATACTAGCAAACAAAATACTCCACGATTGCATTGCAAATGTGATATTATCAAAAATATACTACAACCTGAACTGGAGACAAGATGGTGAAGTAGAAGGACTTGAGCTCACCTCCTCTCAACAACAACAACAAAAAACCCCACCAAAATCACAACTAAATATTGACTAACTATCAACCAAAAACACTGGAACTAACACAAAATGATATTCTACTTCCAAAGACAGAGAAGAAGCCACAATGAGATGGTAGGGAGGATGCATTCGTGATATAATTAAATCCAATATCCACTGGGTAGGTGACCCACAAACTGGACAATAATTATACTGCAGAAGCTCTCCCGCAGAAGTGATCATTTTGAGACACATAGCAAGCTCCAAGACTGGGAAGTCTGGCAGTAGAAGCTCTGGAGGAGCTTCCAGAGCCTTTGGTTTGGAGGCCAGTGAGGCTTAATATCAGGAGCTCCACAAGATTTTGGGAAACAAACTCTGCTCTTAGAGGCACAGACAAGCTCTTGCGCATTCTGGGACCCAGGGAAAAACCAGGAACTTCATAGGAACATGGGCCAGACCTACCCTTGGTTTTGAAGGATCTCTTGTGGTGGCAGGGGCAGCTATGGCTCACTGTAGGAATGAGGACATTAATGATACAGGGATCATGGAGTACTAACTGACATGGTTTATGTCTACTACAATATGATGTAAGATTCACCATAGAAATCAAGTCTTCATTCAGTGGCAGATCTAAAAGTAGAAAAATTCTAATAAAAAGGTAAGGTACAGCTCTATAATAATAATAAAAACTAAGTTAAATGTAAATGTCTCTGTTAGGAAGTTTTCAACACCCTACCTCTGTGCTTTCATATTCCAGTTCAGTATAGATTTTACCTTTTCAATAGACTCAAGACTTAGTTCTCATTTCACTTATAAACAAACACAAGGATTCCTCATCTCCAAAAACACTATGTCACTACCAAGACTGGTTGATGAAATGTAGAGAACAGAATGAAAACTTAAATTTGTGACCTGTTATCAAGTGTTTCTCTGTACTCTACAGGTCCCTGGGTAGCTTCAAGGCTCTCTGCAATGATCAGAAGCATCCTTCTTTACACACTTTTTTAACATATTTTTTGTCTGAGGTGATCTCCTGGACTCTGTAATCTACTCTCCTGAGTGAGTTTAGAGCTCCTACTTTCTCTCACTTAGTCTGGTATCTTTCTTGACCATCGGTGGGCTGGATATTTTCCATCCCCTTTGCCCCTGGTTTCTTCAAACCTGTATCCTTCTGTTGATATGGAACAGCTAGTAAGAAATACCTATTCCAGAAAGGATTTTTGATAGCTTTATCCAAAAACTTTTGCAATATCCCAGAATAATCAGCAGGCACCAACTAAATTCTATATTGAGATGAAACAAACAAATAAAATACCCTGTAACCTAAAGTTACAGTTTAATTTATTTACAAGACTAATTTAATCCAGTTCTTTGTATTAAATTATTACATTTCCAAACTAATAAAAACATATGCTGTTTTATTTTTTAATTACAAAGATGGTATCTAGGCTCAATCACCACTTTCATATATTTTAAGTTGAAATCCACACAAAGTTTGGAGCAAATGATGCATATATTCACAATAATATCGTTAATAGTAACCGATCCTGTTAATTTGTAATTATTATTTCATTATGAAAATGCTAATTTAGAGGAATATTATGTTAATATATACATTGGACATAAATATTTAACAATAGTTTTAGAGATGATCTTTATAAATTTGGAAGTGGGCTGACTGCTTATTATAAGCAAAATTCAGAGTCAAAATAATGTGGACAGACCTCCACTGAATGTATGCTTTTAAAAAGAAACAAATAAATGCTTGCTAAAAATGTTAAGATCTTTATAAACCAGTGTTTCCTGAAAGAAATCATCTGCAGCACCATGACAATTATTATGTCCTAAATGAATACCCTGTAAAAGCAAAAGCAGAATCTTTCAAAATTGGTTGTGATTAACTAGTGTGTGTGTGTGTGTGTGTGTGTGTGTGTGTGTGTGCTCGTGCGTGCTTGATCTCTCAGTCATGTCTGATTCTTTACAACCCCATAGACTGAGTCCACCAGATTCCTCTGTCCATGGGCTTTTCCAGGCAAGGATATTGAAGTGGGTTGAATTTCCTACTCTAAGGCCTCTTAGTGGTCTATTGCTACACACTGTTAAAGCATAATTGTCTATAGGATATAAAAAGATCATAAGCATTGATATTCTACTACTGGTTTTTGGGAAAATGACAAATAAGCATATTAAGATGCTTTTCTAATTTGTATTTGTGAAGCAACACAGAGGAAAACTGCAGTTAAGCAGGGGATTTTATGATAATAAATTGACCATTCATAATCACAATTATTTGTTGTTTGAGGTTTTCCATAGCATTGTTGTGATCAAATAAAATGATATAATTCAGAATCAATTCCACACATTGAAGCTCAAACCAACAAAAATGCAATAAGCTTGCACTGATGGGTTTTACCAAGTAAATATAAAAGGTCAGGTCTGTAACATTTCAACAAAAAGCAATGTGTCCCATAAAATCATAAAATAATAATTCAGCTACAGATATTCTAAACATTTAAATGTATTTATGAAAATGATCATTTTTTTCCTTCTACAGAAGTTTTTCTCTGATAGGAGTCATATACATTTGAGAGCAAAATATGAGTCAAAAAACTTGATCTCAATGAGTTAAAGGGGAGAAGAAACATGTTAAGAGATTCCAGCTCAGGTTATATGTGATCAGAGAATCTCCATTGTGTCTCCTAGGGCTGTTTGTGATGCAGCTATTTGGGGACTCCAAAAAGCATCATGTATATCAGGGAAGAATTTGAAATGAAAAGAATTTGAAAAGTTTTCTACTGTTTAACCTTCCATTATCCCCAAATTGGTATTCAAGTCAGTTTGTAACTTGGAAGTGGGCATCATCAATGATAAAGTGAAACTTGAGGGAAATTTTCCTTACGGTTTTCAAGCAGGTGGGCATCATTAATTATGGAGCATTATTAATAATGCTGGACTTTCCAGGTTGTTCAGTGGTAAAGAACCTGCCTGACAAAGCAGGAGATGTGGGTTCAATCCCTCAGTTGGGAAGATCCCCTGGAGAAGGTAATCACAACCCACTCCACTATTCTTGCCTGGGAAATCCCATGGACAGAGGAGACTGGTGGGCTATAGCCCATGGGGTAACAAAAGAATTACATGTGACTTAGCAACTAAACATGGATGAGTCTCCACTTATGGAGGGGAGTCTCCACTCCACAACATTAATAATACTACATCAAACTTTACAAACTTTCATTCACTGGTTCAATGGCAATTATTTGTTGAGTGCATCTCTTGAGCAGGCATTTTTCTTAGCTTTAATGATGATCAGTAAGTAAAACAGAGATCACTGGATCTTACATTCTAGTAAAGAAAAACAGGTAATAAACAACAGACCTAATAATTAAGCAAGTCATACAATGAATTAGAAAGTGATGAGTACTTTACAAAAAGAGAAGGCAGGAGAGCCATTAGTTGGAGCAAGTTGGAGTTTCAAGAAGCATTTGGGAAAGATCTATTGGGAAAAATGACATCTGAACAAAGATGTGCAAAAGATGAGGAAATCTATGCTGAAATAACGACAGTGGGGTTTCAAAAAGAACAGCCCGAACAAAAGCCAAAAGGGGAAATTGGTAAAGAGTGAAGGTCACAGAACATGAAGTCAAAGAGGATTCTGAAAGCCATTGTAAATTCTTAATTTTGACTCAGCTTCAAGCAAAGCCATTGTAGGGCCTTGGGCACAGGATTCATATTATCTGCTGAGAGTTTAAAATGGATCATTCTGGCTGATATGTTGAAAACAGTCTGTGTAGGGGCCATAGAATAAATATAATAGCTGCAATTTCACATTTTATAGGGCTTTATTATAAGATATTACTCTGTCAGACAATGTGATCATACACAACTATATGTGTATATTTATGTGTGTGTGTGTGTGTGTGATCTTTGCAGAGAAACTACTACCGACTCTAATCCATGGGGAATGCTCCAGTAATATTAATTTATGATTTATTTATGATCTTAAAGTGAGCATATCTTATAGACAATCTTCAATAAACATTATATCTGACAATCTTCAATAGGAGTTGGGCAGGATCTGGCAGAATCTGAAGGGCATGGCTATTTTATTGCCAATCAAAGGTATAGCCATATGTTTTACAAATTTACATATCAAAAAAGCTAGTTTTTGTGCTAACCATACAGGGTTACTTTGGGTTATTGCTGATTTACAGAATGGGAGGGATACTAAATAGCAATAAAAAGAAATAAGGGGTCTCTGTAGGATGCCTGTCTTGGTAGAAAGAAATGTGTTCTCAAGTCTCAGTCGGCTTGTGATGAGGCCCTAACTGTGGGCTTCTCAGGA
Organism: Antilocapra americana; assembly: GCA_007570785.1. Lineage (NCBI taxonomy): Eukaryota > Metazoa > Chordata > Mammalia > Artiodactyla > Antilocapridae > Antilocapra > Antilocapra americana. The sequence continues at coordinate 6,040,830 of ML661334.1, read as the reverse complement.
TATCGCTATTATAACACAGATGACATAGCATGTGTACCCCTAGTTCTGGGCTCCATTTCAGTGTTTTGCAGTTCAGGGACTGCAGACCCTAGAAAGTCAGATTTTTTTGTGGGATGTGTCAAGCTTTTACAAAGTTTTCTGCTTACCTGCTTTTTCTTGTGAAATTTATTTTTCAATTACTATAAAAGTACAACTTCTACATTGTGGAAGATCTGTGAAATTTCCCAACAATAAACATGTTTACAATGTTAGGGGATTATTTAGGATAAATACATTTGGAGGGTATATGCCAAACATTATTGATCTTCTTTGTTTTATGACAAAAAGTAACGCCAGTTATTTAGGCCAGGTGAATCTTAAGTTGTGACAATAAAATAATATGCCAATTTTATGAAAATCAAACGTACAACTGATATTCCACCTGCTATCTATTACTAAAATATTGACTCTAGAAGCCCAGACTTTTAGATTATCAAAAGGAAAACTGATTTTCATTTTATTTATTTATTGCTTAAAATTTTATTTATTTATTTATTTTTATTGCAACAAATTCAATAAAGACTTTTTAGTTTACAATACTGTGTTGGTTTTGCCATACATTGGGATGAATCTACCATGGGGAACACATGGTTTGCATTTTAAATGTGATGGTAAATGTGTGATTAAGTCTTATTTTGGGAAAACATAAGATTCATGAGAAAATATTCTCAATGGAAAACATATTTGTAATTAATCTGTTTTCATTTCTCACAAAAATTGCAGCAGATTGTTAATTATTAAACACTACTTGAGTTTGTTGTTAGTGAGTAGTGAAATAAAACTTGGCAGTAAACGCACTTGAAGAGGACATTGCTACAGTCACAATTACTCACAAGTGGAGAATGTTCCATGTCAATCTAGTTTCAAAAGTGAAAGTGAAAGTCGCTCAGTCAGGCCCAACTCTTTGTGACTTCATGGTCTATACAGTCCATGGCATTCTCCAGGCCAGAATACTGGAGTGGGTAGCCTTTCCCTTCTCCAGGGGATCTTTGCAACCCAAGGATCAAAGCCAGGTCTCCCCCCATTGCAGGCAGATTCTTTACCAGCTGAGCCACTAGGGAAGCCCAAGAAAAACGGAGTGGGTAGCTTATCCCTTCTCTAGCAGATCTTCCAGACCAACGAATGGAACTGGGTCTCCTGCATTGAAGAGGGATTCTTTACCAGCTGTGCTACCAGAGAAGTCCTTACCCATGTTAATCTAGTTTACCTCAGACATGGTCTGAGCATGAGATTGGATGGTCTAAGGTGCTGATAAACCATGGCACTTAGGTTTATGTAATATGTTATGAATCTAAGAGAACACCTCAGGATACAGAAACTTCAGGGTGAGATAAATACTACTGTTTTAATAACTCACTTTCTATAAGGGAAGATACTGATAAAACACTTTCTAAACTGTGCTGAGAATAAGGGAGATAATTTCCTAAACAAAGGGATACTTGACCAAATAAATTTTATAAATCCTGGGTTAACATTTTAGCATAGCTTCAGGACCCCTTGGAGCATTTTAAATGGCAATTTGGCTGTGACTCTCAATAAAGAAATACCGAAGACAGAAATTTCTAAACTTAATTGACAAAAGAGCCCTTCTGTTTCCCCATAGACCACTGTGTTGGATGAATGTTTTATAGAATATTTTACAAAATAGTATTCCAACCTCTTCTAAATGAAGAGTTCCCTAGTGCAGTCTGCTTGGTGCACACAGCTTGCAGAATCTTAGCGATCCCCTCTCATCCTCCATATTTTTATGTGAAAGCCTATATAGGAGCCCTGATAAATCCAAGTGAAAGATTTTTTTCTCAGTAACCTCACGTGTGGAGTGGTTAAAGTTAGAATAATTAAAATTATATATATTAGAATGATTTTTTTCACAGTATGTTGAAAAGTAAGCTTGAGAAAATTGTTTCCTCTAGATAACTTTTAAGAATCTCATACTATGCCCTATGGAATGGCCAATTTTAATTGTTTTTTTAGTTGACTTTATGAAATGTAATGTTATCTAAAGACAGGCTATGATCCAGATACAGAAATGCACTCCGTTCCTTCTGAACACACTGAAAGACAAAATACGAAACCTTCTTGCACTGCGGTTCATTACCATGTGGATCCGGATATTGAAAAAATCGATAGTGAACCTGAATGATCTATCACTTAGGGTTCACTGTGTCAAAATCGGTGTTACAAAGGGATAACCCTGTTCTTTAGAAACCCACATACATCATATATACATACATTGGTGTAGAGAAATTTCTGGCTAACATAAAAACTCAGAAAAACATATTTAACTTTTTCACATTATAATAGGCTACTTCCATCAAACAATATTAATTGAGGCAGACAGTGCATGTAGGGGTATCAGGCATCAACGGACTTGTAAAGTATAATCTAACTCTGCTTTCTGACTTCACGGAGCTGGGTTTCCAGGGAAAGTTGACATATACATGTGCAGATAACACATCCACTGTCAACTCACGCTTCTCTCCAGTATATTAGATCTGCACTAGCATCCTGATTGATCAATTTTTTTAAAGGTTTAAAAGTTTAATTACATACATAATTACATATATCTGATTGATCAAATTTTAATCTCTGAAAGTAGACTGACTATTTCTAAGAAATATATATATTTTTTTGCTTCCTTGAACTTGACAACCTAAAACTACTTGCTGTGACTGGATTTTGATTTTTTTTTTAAGAAGTAACTTCTAAGAAAATTAGCTAATGTGGTTTACTGACATTGAGTGATCTTTAATAATAAAAAAAAAAAACAGTAGTCATTGTCCAACTTCCCTGTGATTCTGACATAGATAACAGATGAATGAGCCACACAGGAGTGTCAGAAAAAGGCTTCAAAAGAAAACCAGTTGAGAAGATTTCTGCATGTGTTTAGCCAAAAATATAGACTGTCAACAGGAAAAAATAAATAAAATTTCTTCAATCACATATGAGTAAATATCTGGATATTTTAATGTTTAACTTTATATTGCATTATGTAAATAATTATGTATTGCATTATGTAAATAATTCAGAGAATATATTAATTATAGCACTTAATGAGGCATGCATGCATACTTACTGCTTGGTAAAAGGGCATTTGATATTTGGCTTGCTATAGTCCATAGGGTTGTAAAGAGCTGGACATGACTAAAGCAACATAGCAGGCACACACCTAGGGTGGAGATGGCAAAAATGTTGGGAAAATGCTGAAACAGAGTTATAGGACCTCAGAGGAGTATACTCTACACTTCTGTGATAACATGGGGTTCACCATGGCCCAGTGCCATTCCAGGAGGAAAACAGGGGGACCTTGGGCATCCTTTTTTTCAGTTCAGTCACTTGGTTGTATCCGACTCTTTGTGACCCCATGGACTGCAGCATCCATACTTTCCTGCCCACCATGAACTACCAGAGCATGCTCAAACTCAAGGACATCAAGTTGGTGATGCCATCAAACCATCTCATCTTCTGTCATTCCCTTCTCTTCCTTCCTTCAATCTTACCCACTATCAGGGTCTTTTCCAATGAGTCAGTTCTTCCGATGAGGTGGTTAAAGTATTGGAGCTTCAGCATTAGTCCTTCCAGTGAATAATCAGAACTAATTTCCTTTAGGACTGACTGGTTTGACCTCTTTGCAGTCCAAAGAACTCTCAAGAGTCTTCTCCAATACCACAGTTCAAAAGCATCAATTCTTCAGCACTTGGCTTTCTTTATAGTCCAACTCTCCCATGCATACATGACTAATGAATGGAAAAACCATAGCTTTGACTAGATGGGCCTTTGTCAGCAAAGTAAGGTCTCTGCTTTTTAATATGCTGTCTAGGTTGGTCATAGCTTTTCTTCCAAGGAGCATGCAACTTTTAATTTCATGGCTGCAGTCACCTTCTGCAGTGATTTTGGAGCCCCCACTCCTCCCCCCAAAAAAACTAAACTAAAATCTCTCACTGTTTCCATTGCTTTCCCATCAATTTGCCAGGAAGTGACAGATGCCATGATCTTTGTATTTTGTTTTTTTATTAAAAATTTCAGCATATTCATCTTTGTATTCTGAATGTTGAGTTTTAAACCAACCTTTTCACTCTCCTTTTTCACTTTCATCAAGAGGTTCTTTAGTTCTTCTTCTCTTTCTCCCATAAGGGTGGTGTCATCTGTGTGTCTGAGGTTATTGATATTTCTCCCAGAAATCTTGATTCCAGCTTGTGCTTCATTCAGCCTGGCATTTTGCATGATGTACTTTGCATGTAAGTTAAATAAGCAGAGTGACAAGATAGAGAGAGCCTTGACATACTCCTTTTCCAATTTGGAACCACTCCATTGTTCCATGTCCAGTTCTAACTATTGCTTCTTGACCTGCATACAGATTTCTCAGGAGGCAGGTAAGATGGTCTGGTATTACCATCTCTTGATGAATTTTCCACAGTCAAAGTCAGTATAGCATAGGTAGATATTTTTCTGGAACTCTCTTGCTTGTTTTTTTCTATGATCCAACGAATGTTGGCAACTTGACCTCTGGTTCTTCTGCCTTTTCTAAATCTAGGTTGAACATCTGGATTTCTTTGTTCATATACTGTTGAAGCCTGGCTTGGAGAATTTTGAGCATTTCTTTGCTAGCCTGTGAGATGAGTGCAAGTGTGTGGTAATTTGAACATTCTTTGGCATTGCCTTCTTTGGAACTGGAGTGAAAACTAACCTTTTCCATTCCTGTGGCCACTGCTTAGTTTTCCAAATTTGTAATCACATTGAGTGAATCACTTTCACAGCATCATCTTTTAGGATTTGAAATGCCTCACCTGGAATTCCATCACTTCCACTAGCTTTGTTCCTAAGGCCCACTTGACTTCACACTCCAGGATGTTTGACTCTAGGTGAGTGATCACACCATTGTGGTTGTCTGAATCATGAAGATCTTTTTTGTATAGTTCTTCTGTGTATTCTTGCCACCTCTTCTTAATATTTTCTATTTCTGTACTGTTTCTGTCCTTTATTGTGCCCATCTTTGCATGAAAAGTTCCCTTGGTATCTCTAATCTTCCATGGGTCACAAAGAGTTGGACATGGCTTAGTGCCTGAACAACAACAATAGCAACAATAACAATAATAGAAACAATAGCAGTGGGTGCAGCTGAGATAAATCAAGTGCATTATACCAAATGTAAAGCTGATACAGAAAAGGTGATTGAGGTGGACTCTACAATGAGGAGGATAATTTATGGAAAGATGGGTTATAGGTACATTTCAAAAGTAAGAGCAAGATGGCAGAGTAGAAGGGCATGCACTCATCTTCTACTAAGAGAACTCCAAAACTGTAACTCACTGTTCAAGAACCATCGACAGCAGAATGCTAGATCCCACCAAAAAAGTTACCCCACAGCTAAGAGCAAAGGAGAAGCCCCAGAAGATGGTAAGAGGGGTGAAATCATGTTTAGAATCAAATCCCGTACCTCCCACGGATGCTCAGAGCACTCAAACAAAACCTTGTGCACACAACCATCCAGAGACTCCACAATGAGCCAGACTTGCCTTTGACTGTTTGAGTGTCTCCTGCAGAGGCATGGGCCAGCAAAGGCCTGCTGCAGCGGCAGGGGCTCTAGGTGCAGAAGACCTATGTCACACAGTGTGTGGCATAAGCCCTCTTGGAGGAGGTCACCATTAACTTCGACATAGAGCCGCTGAGCAGATGATGCCCAAACTGCACAACTATTATACCAAACATATTATCACACTGTTAAGAAGTTCTAGGACCCACAGCACATTTCACAACCTGGGGATCTGGAAAATGGAATGAGAACACCCAGGAAATTAGACTTTGAAGGCCAGTGGGATTTGATTACAGAACTTACCCAGGCCTGGGGAAACAGACTCTTGGAGTGTACAAACAAAACTTTGTGTGCACCAGGACCCAGGAGAAAGAAGCAGTGACCTCACAATGGACGGACCCAGACTTGCCTGTGAGTGTGCAGGAGTCTCCAGTGGAGGTGTGGGTCAACAGTGGCCTGCTGCAGGGTCAGGGGCACTGAAAAAAAACAGTGCATGCACAGGTCCTTTTGAAGGAGGTCACCATTGCTTTCATTACTGAAGTTTGAAGTGAAAGTGAAAGTTGCTCAGTCGTGTCTGACTCTATGAGAACCCATGGACTACAAAGTCCATAAATTCTCCAGGCCAGAATACTGGAGTGGGTAGCCTTTCCCTTCTCCAGGATGTCTTCCCAACCCAGGGATCGAACCCAGGTCTCCCACATTGCAGGTGGATTCTTCATCAGCTGAGACACAAGGGAAGACCATAGTTTGGTCTCAGGTTAAACAACAGGGAGGGAACACAGCCCCACCAATCAACTGGAAATTGGATTAAAGATTTATTGAGCATGGCCCTCTCATCATAACAAGACCCAGTTTCTCCAACAATCAGTCTGTCTCATCTGGAAGCTTCCATAAGCCTGTTATCCTTATTCATCAGAGGGCAGACAGAATGAAAACCACAATCACAGAAAATAATCAAACTGATCACATGGACCACAGCTTTTTCCAACTCAATGAAACTATGATCTATGCTGCGTATGGCCACCCAAGGCAGATGGGTCATAGCAGAGAGTTTTGACAAAATGTGGTCCACTGGAGAAGGGAATGGCAAGCCACTTCAGTATTCTAGCCTTGAGAACCCCATCAACAGTATGAAAGGCAAAACGATGAACTCTTTGTTTTCATCATGAAAGATGAATTGCCCAGGTGGTAGGTGCCCAATATGCTACTGGAAAAGAGTGGAGAAATAACTCCAGAAAGAATGACGAGATGGAGCTAAAGCAAAAACAATGCCAGTTGTGGATTTGACTGGTGATGGAAGTAAAGTCCAATGCTGTAAAGAACAATATTGTTTAGGAACCTGGAATGTTAGGCCCGTGAATCATGGTAAATTTGAAGTGGTCAAACAGGAGATGCTAAGAGTAAACATCAACATTTTAGGAATCAGTGAACTAAAATGGACTGGAATGAGTGAATTTAAATCAAGTTACCATTATATCTACTGCTGTGGGCAAGAATCCCTTAGAAGAAAAGGAGTAGCCCTCATAGTCAACAAAGGGTCCAAAATGCAGTACTTGAGTGCAGTCTCAAAAATGACAGAATGATCTCTGTTCATTTCCAAGGCAAACCATTCAGTATCACAGTAATCCAAGTCTATGTCCCAACCATTAATGACAAAGAAGCCAAAGTTGGATGGTCCTATGAAGCCCTACAAGACCTTCTAGAACTAACACACAAATTAAAAGATGTCATTTTCATCACAGGGGACTGGAATGCAGAAGTAGGAAGTCAAGAGATATCTGGAGTAACAGACAAGTTTGGCCTTGGAGTACAAAATGAAGCATGGCAAAGGCTAACAGAGTTTGCCAAGAGAATGCACTGGTCATAGCAAACACCCTCTTCCAGCAACACAAGAGACGATTCTACCCATGGACATTACCAGATGGTAAATACCAAAATCATATTGATTAGCTTCGTTGCAGCTGAAGATGGAGAAGCTATATACAGTCAGCAAAAACAAAACGGAGACTGACTGTGGCTCAGATTATGTATTCCTTATTGTAAAATTCAGACTGAAATTGAAGAAAGTAGGGAACAGCAATAGGCCATTCAGGTATGACCTAAATCAAGTCCCTTACAATTATACATTGGAAGTGAAAAACAGTTTCAAGGGATTAGATCTGATAGACAGAGTGCCTGAAGAACTATGAATGGAGGTTAGTGACATTGTTCTAGAGGCAGTGACCAAGATCATCCCCAAGAAAGAGAAATCAAAAAAGGCAAAATGATTGTCTGAGGAGGCCTTACACCTAGCTGAGGAAAGAAGAGAAAAAGGCAAAGGAGAAAAGGAAAGATACACCGGTCTAAATGCAAAGTTCCAAAGAATAGCAAGGAGAGATAAGAAAGGCTTCATCAGAGGTCAATGCAAAGAAATAAAGGAAAACAATAGAATGGGAAACTAGAGATCTCTTCAAGAAAATTAGACCTCCTGTTATTTTCTATTTCTGAGTATTTACACTCAGATAATAAAAGTCATATAACAGACCCACGTTCAATCTCTGGGTCAGGATGAACCCCTGCAGGAGGTCATGACAACCCACTCCAGTATTCTTGCCTGGAGAATCCTATATACAGAGTTGCCTCATGGGCTATAGCCCATAGGGTCACAAAGAGTTGGACACAACCAAAGCAACCTGGCACATAAGCACAATTAAAGTCAAGTGGGATTTGGAGTGATATCTAGTATTCAAGTCAACATTATTTTCTACAGTCACTTTTGCCCCTGTATCCCTATCATGGATGCATGTATATGGAGGCCACAAAGCAAAGGGGGTTGGTTATTTTCCAGATTAGGTGGATGTGAGTTGTAGAAAATCTAATATCCTAATAACATCTTAAAGCCATTCTAGTCAACAATACCTGGAAACATTTCTTTCATTATAATATTGTACAACATTTTTTTTCCCCAAAGAATTCAGAAACACATAACTGGTACAGTTTATATTATAAATGTTCTAGAAGATTTCCTATTTTAGAGAATGTCTAGGACATTTTCTATTTTAGAGAATATTGAGGCAGAGTAGAGAGCAATGAGGCTTCTGATATTTTGAGTGATATTCTCCAGTGAACTGGAGATTTGAGTGACGGCAATAAATTTACCTAAACTGCAATAGACAACCTATAGTTAAGTTTCTTCACTCTTGTGTATATTTTTTATAGTGAACCATGCTTCATATTTTATTATTTAAATAATATGTTTAGAGTCAGTTAGCAATAGAGTTTAAAATTTCACATTTATGCAACATATATAGAATATTACTCCTGCTCGACCAAAGGTTTGCAAGTGATAGTGAGGGAAAATAAATCTCTGGACAAAATACATTCTAAATGCAATAAGTAGATAGAGCATTTGTAACCTGCTTAAAATGAAATTTGGAAATGAGAATTATGCTAAAAGGTAATGAATTACAGTTTATTGGTTAAATTGCCTCATTGTAAGATAAAATATATTCATTCATTTAAGACGATATCTGTAAGAAAACCTACTTTTCTATTATAATCATCTTTAGGAAGTTGATGAAAGATGACCCGTGCTTTCGGTATAAATCATTTCACTTTCTATTATAGAACAAATTTAGCAATTTAGTAGGCTTTTAGTCATGCATTTTAATAGTTCCTTCTCCCAAACTAAGCATTCACTGCTTCTAGTGTAAGGCCCTTAAACTTGGATCTGTTAGGTAAAATGTTAGGCATAAACAGCAAGGAGTGGTCTAGCCAAAGAAAGATGTCGTCTCTAAACCCACCACAGACATGCCCCAGTGTGGCCCAGTAGGGCTTATAAATATGCCAGAAAATAACTGCAGAGACTTTTCCAATTCCAGGAGCATGTGCCTGAGACACATAGTGGATACAAACTAACCACAGGGACTTTGCCAGTTCCCAGGTACATGCACCCTTGATACACAGCTGTGTTCTCAAGTGACCTTAGGTGGCCAGGAGCCTACTAAGGGTTTATAAAGATTCTATACATACATATACCTGATTATAACAGACTGGATTATGGGGAAAACATGCACAACAGAGCCTGTTGTTATGTAACTTGCAACTGTCGATAGAAACTGTCAGTCTACACCAGCCTAAATGAATATGCAAAAGTCTTGTTTTGAAAAACACTGTACCTTATCATTCCAGCACCAGAACCTCTCTTGGCTTGATCCACCTCTCTCTTGAGGTATTCTGTCTTCAGTAAACTTGTTCTGCATGGGTGAGATCTCAGATTCTTTGTATCTTTACCAACAACCAAAGGAGGGTCTTCTTCAACCCTCCCCAAATCCACTAACAGATCCATGATATGGATCCCCTGGACTTTTGTGAAAATATTAATGTGCCTATGCCTCTTTCTGGACAGAGTTTCTGGAGGTTTCATCTGATTCTAAAGTGATCTCGAAGTGAACAGTGATCTATCTGGCAGAAGAAATAAGAATGACACCTTATCTTAAGGAACCAAAGTGTTTGTGATTTCATAAGATGTGACAGATGACAGACCAATCCTTATTTTTATGTTCTATAAATAACTAAGCTTTTCCCAGCTTTACTGAGGTATATTTGACAAACAAAATTGTATGATATATGAAATATACAATGTGAGGATTTGATATATATGTACATTGTGAGGGACTTCCTCCACTGAATTAATCAGTGTTACATATCTATCTTTTTGTCCCAAAGTCTTAATATTGTACCTAGCTGCATGAGTGCCCCATACCATTTTAACCCTGACTTCATCTTTTTGGAAGGTGAATTATGTGAGACCTAAGAGGCCATGAACCACTGGAACAAAGTAAACATTCTAGGTTTGGAAATTTTTTTTTTTGACTCTCTCTATCCTGTATTTAAAAGAAACGTCTCTTTAAAAGCATAAATAGATATTTACCCATTCATATGTTTATAATTTCTAAAAATCAAGCTAATTTAAGCAACACTAAGAACATATTTGGGTTTCCCTGGTGGCTCAGATGGTAAAAGTGTCTGCCTACAATGCAGGAGACCCAGGTTCAATCCCTGGGTTGGGAAGATCTCCTGGAGAAGGAAATGGCAACCCACTCTAGTACTCGTCTGGAAAATCCAATGGATGAAGGAGTCTAGTAGCCTACAGTTTATGGAGTCGCAAAGTGTCGGGCAAGACTGAGTGACTTCACTTTTACTTTTCACTTTTAAAAACATATTTGAGTGATTTATCAAATAATTCCTGATACTCATTAAATGGATGGCATAGTGTTATGAACTAAAGTATATAAAAATTATACATTTTCAATTGGAATGCATTTTAAAGGACATTAGAATTTGTGCTCTTTTCTTTTAAAATTTAAGAACTACCTTGTTCTGTTAAAGTCATACAAATATAGCAACACATATGAAGTTATAGTTGCAATATTGTGTTATGTTTGAGTTATTGGAGAATGAAATGGCAACAAACTCAAGTATTCTTGCCTGGGAAATCCCATGGACAGAGAAACCTGGAGGACTCCAGTCCAAAGGGTTGCAAGAGTTGGACATGACTTAGCTACTACACAAAAATGAAAAGGCTGTCTCTCTCTCATGCTTACAAGAAATAAATAAATGCCTCTACTGAAATTTAAGAAAGAAAAGAAGGGAAAAAAGGAAGAAAAGTGAAGAAAGAAACACTTTATGGTAATAATATATCAGTGAAATTTGAGGCAGAAAAGAATTAAGTTTAAAAGTGCTTTAATATTTACGTCAATTTTCCAAGCTGTAGGCCTTGAATCAGTAATCACAGATACATGCAGTGGAGACCAAGGGCACATGGGGGCCACATTGGAAGGAGACTCAGGGGGTAGAGGGAGAGGAAAATGAAGTTGGAAGAGTCTGGAAGCCTCAGAAGCAGAACGGAGTGGGGGTGGACATGGCTGGTAATGGAAGCCTGGAAGGAAGCTAAGGAGAGACCAGACACAGAGAGGGGTGGATTGTCTGTGTATTGAAAATGTTTCACGGTTTCCCCTCAGAGCCTGGGACCCCCAGGATTATGTTTCTGTGAGGCCTCGTCACTATGTTTCCTGATCTTAGATTGCCTTGAGAATCTGCCTCCAGGCTCTGTCTCTGACAATGTCTCTCTCCCTCCAACTCACATTTGTTAACTTATTGGTAAATGGTTTTATGATCTAACCCAAATAAATCATGTCTCAACGTGTCTAAATAGGATAGCCTCCCCATAGTGAACTTTGTTAAATCTGTAACTTTGTTGGTCTTCTCAGGTGACACTAGTGATAAAGAACCTGCCTGCCAAAGCATGAGACGTAAGAGACATGCGTTCAGTCCCAGGTTGGGGAAGATCCCTTGGAAGAGGGCATGACAGTCCACTCCAGTATTCTTACCTGGAGAATGCTGAAAGGTTACAGCCATGAGCTGAGAACAATCTGGTATCCTTGGCCTCTAGAGAGGATTTTGATCTGGGGTCAGAGACGAGGCTGGATCACTCAGAGCTTTTCTGTAGTAGTTTTATTAAAGTGTAACAAGGATAAGGAAAGTTTCTGACATAGACATCAGAAGAGGACAGAAAGAGTGTCCCTTGCTAGTTTTTAGCAAAGTGTTACATACTTGTTAGCACGCTGCTAATCAGGTAAAAGAAATGCTTCAAGACCAAAAGAATTGCACCAGGCTCCTCTCTCATAACATGCATTTAGAGATAGAATGGCACAAGGGGAGTCATCTACTACCATGAAACAATTGACACAAGTCTTGAAGAAAGGCAGACTTCCAAGCAAATACATAGCTTCATTAACATAGCTTAAGAAAAACATTTCTATGAGTGAGACTTACTGGTTTACTGAGCCATTAACAGCTCAAGGTTTGAGAAAAGTTTAATTTTAGGTGGAACTGATTTGAAGAAAGGCAGATTCCAAAGCAAATACATAGTTTCACTAACATAGCTTAAGAAAACTGAGAAAAACACATTGGTTAGCTCAAGGTTTGAGAAAAAGTTAAGTTCAGGCAGAATCAGGTGTGTCGTCATGGCAACAGAGGATTACAAAGAACCTCCTTTAATCTTGTGTAAAGAAGGAAAAAAAAAATAGCATCTGTCACTTGCAGTTTATTTCCTCCTGCTGCTTGGGATCCCCTGGCCTTCACTTGGTTGTTAATCCTTTCAATCCATTGGACAGAGAAGCCTGGCAGGCCCCAGTCCATGGGGTCTCAAAGAGTTGGACACAACTGAAATGATTTAGCACACATACATAACTTTGTTACTCACATAAAAGACCTTTCATGAAGCCCCAGAATGGTAATTTCAAACAGCACTTCATTTTTATTCCTGAGAATATCCAGTGTTATATATTGATTATTTCATCTGTCTTTTCTTCCGAGGTCCATTTTCTAAACATATTTTAATGTGTTGCATTATTATCCATAACTGCAAGCATGACTCTGCAATGTAAGGAGACATCAACTTGCTCTCAGAGATGACAGAACATTCCTTAGAATGCCTGGCAACTCATAATCCCAACACATGTTGTTTAATGCTTCCACTCTGGCCATTAAAGTTCTGTCATACACCTTGCCAATGCCCATTCATCAATCCCTTGACAAATCTACTCATCATACCAAGACAAAAGATGCCTCAAGTTTTCATACAGATGAGAGAGGAAAAAAAGTTCCATCACACATTCCCAGCCTCTGTTTAAAAAAGTTGTGAACTGCTCTTGCTAAGGCTACATTTATGCCATGAGAATAAAGTTAAAGCAAGGGAGAGGCCCCTAAGTGAAATAAAGTTAGGAAGAAATTTCTGAATTGACAAATATCTAAGAATTAGCAGGGAAACTAAACCTGTTTTATCACAAAAAATAATACTGGCAAGTGCTTATTGAATGATAAGCCCAGAGTTGTCTACATGAAAAGACATGGGCATCAAGAATGCTCAAAACAAGGAGCCCAATGCTGATTACATACTCACTGTCACCGCCAAGTAGTGAGTCAATTCCTAGGCAGACTGATAAGGAGTCCAGGGGTCCCCAAGGAGAGAGGGGTCTGGAATTCTCAAGGAGGAAGAAAGGACAAATTTATTTTTCTCTCTACATTCCTTAGGATGGTATAACAATAATGTATCCTGGTTGAGGACAATCTGGAAAAAAAAACCTTCTGGCTAATCCTGTTATCTTAAAATGTAAATTATGGGAGTGGGTCTGATGAGGTCTTTACAACCTCCAGACATTCTTCTGATTCACTGTAATAACTAATTTGAGAGTATGTAACTCCAGTGCTAATGCTAGTAAGGGGGTACTCTTTCTGCCCCCTTCTAATTTCTATGTCAGAAGCTTTCTCTGTCCGTTTTATACTTTAATAAACTCAATTGTACAAAAGCTCTGAACAACCAAGCCTTGACTCTGGCCCCGGTTGGATTCTTCTTATCTGGAGGCCGAGAATCCCAGCCTTCTTTCGTGAGTACCGCAACAACTTTTCAGTAATATGTTTAGTCCTTTCTAGCAGGGGATGACAGAGCCCTATAGCAGCTGGGCTTTCACTCTGATGATGTCCCTAGTTAGCTAGCCCCAGACTCAACTCTCTTTTGCTGCCTCACCTTGAGCAGGTCAGGTAATAGGCTGGCCTTTAGTATACTTCATGGCAAAATGAGGGTTGAATTCCACCAGTGGTTTTCAAGCTACTCTTCTTGGGAATTCATGGCTGTGAAAATTATTTAGGAGATTGTATATATATATATTTTTTTTTTCAAGTACTTTCTTCCCAACTATTAACATTTTTTTTTGAGTTACAAAATTTTATTTTTTATTTTTTTAATTTATTTTTTTTATTAGTTTTGCCATACAATGACATGTGATCGCCATGGGTTTACATATGCTCCCCTTCCAGAACCCCCATCCCTCCTCCCTCCCCCTGGGAAATCTCGATGCACCAGCCTCGAGCATCAATCCTGGGCTGGCGATTGGTTACACATATGATAATTAACATGTTTCAATGCCATTCTCCCTTATCATCCCACCCTTGCCCTCATCCACAGAGTCCACGAGTCTGTTCTATACATCTGCGTTTCTTTTGCTGTCTCGCATGCTGGGTTCTCGTTACCGTCTTTCTAAATTCCATATATATGCGTTAGTATACTGTATTGTTGTTTTTCCTTCTGGCTTACTTCACTCTGGATAATGGGCTCCAGTTCCATCCACCTGAGTAGAACTGATACAAATGAATTTTTTTTTTTAATGCTGAGTAATATTCCATTGTGTATATGTACCACAGCTTTCTTATCCATTCGTCAGTTGATGGGCATCATCTAGGTTGCTTCCATGTCCTGGCTATTGTCAACAATGCGGCGATGAACATTGGGGTACACGTGTCTCTTTCAATTCTGGTTTCCTCGGTGTGTATGCCCAACAGTGGGATTGCTGGGTCATATGGCAGTTCTATTTGCAGATTTTAAGGAATCTCCACACTGTTTTCCATAGTGGTGGTACTAGTTTGCATTCCCACCAACAGTGTAAGAGGGTTCCCTTTTCTCCACATCCTCTCCAGCATTTATTGCTTGTAGACTTTTGGATTGCAACCATTCTGACTGGTGTAAAGTGGTACCTCACTGTGGTTTTGATTTGCATTTCTCTGATAATGAGTGATGTTGAGCATCTTTTCATGTGTTTGTTAGCCATTTTTATGTCTTCTTTGGAGAAATGTCTGTTTAGTTCTTTGGCCCACTTTTTGATTGGGTTGTTTATTTTTCTGGAATTGAGCTGCAGGAGTTGCTTGTATATTTTTGAGATTAATTGTTTGTCTGTTGCTTCATTGGTTATTATTTTCTCCCATTCTGAAGGCTGTCTTTTCACCTTGCTTATAGTTTCCTTTGTTGTGCAGAAGCTTTTAATTTTAATTAGGTCCCATTTGTTTATTCGTGCTTTTATTTCCAATATTCTGGGAGGTGGGTCATAGAGGATCCTGCTTTCATTTATGTCGGAGAGTGTTTTGCCTATGTTATCCTCTAGGAGTTTTATAGTTTCTGGTCTTATGATTCGATCTTTGATCCATTTTGAGTTTATTTTTGTGTATGGTGTTAGAAAGTGTTCTAGTTTCATTCTTTTACAATTGGCTGTCCAGTTTTCCCAGCACCACTTGTTAAAGAGATTGTCTTTTCTCCATTGTATATTTTTGCCTCCTTTGTCAAAGATAAGGTGTCCATAGATGCATGGATTTATCTCTGGGCTTTCTATTTTGTTCCATTGATCTATATTTCTGTCTTTGTGCCAATACCATACTGTCTTGATGACTGTGGATTTGTAGTATAGCCTAAAGTCAGGTAGGTTGATTCCTCCAGTTCCATTCTTCTTTCTCAAGATTGCTTTGGCTATACGAAGTTTTTTGTATTTCCATACAAATTGTGAAATTATTTGTTCTAATTCTCTGAAAAAGACCTCTGGTAGCTTGACAGGAATTGCATTGAATCTATAGATTGCTCTGGGTAGCATACTCATTTTCACTATATTGATTCTTCCAATCCACGAACACAGTATATTTCTCCATCTATTTGTGTCCTCTTTGATTTCTTCCCAACTATTAACATTTAAATTGGTTTGGAAACCTATTAACCTAGAAATTATTTCTAGCTCTGCAGTTATGCGAATGTGTCCATATAGGTGTGGGATTAAGGGATGTCACAGAGAAAATGTTTACCATGACAGAGTGGACTGGATTTATTCCAGGAAAGCAAGGTATCTAAATAAAGAAGTTCGAGAAACAAGAATATCTTTGCTCACAGAATTCAAGGTTGGTTCTTATAGGTATGATCTGTGTTTTGTCATATTTTGGTGAGGAAACCTAAGTTCTAGTGAAAGGTTTAGTTTCTTCCTAGCACAAACTGTGAACTAGCTAGCCAATTGTTAGTCCTAATATATATTTTTAAAATTGGATGATAATTGCTTTACAATACTGTGATGATGTTTGCCATATATCAACATGACACTTCTTTAAGCAAATAATAGTTCCTATACAGTGGATCATTTATTAATTTCTTATTCAGTAAGTCTGTTTCATATTTAAAAGTGTGTTTTGGATAAGATAGCATTTGTACTTTGCATGAGGACTAACTTTAGCTGAAACCTTGTCCTGTCTCTTTATGGGTTTCAGAGGGAGAATAGTTACCCACCCTCTAAGGTAGGAGGTTCTCAAGAGAATTTGAGAATTTCAAGAGAATTTCACTTTGATTCTGATATATGGCCTTGGCTATGATGTTGTTTCTAAAGCTTCTCAAACTTCTCAAATAAATAGATTAGCATGAAAAGGGAAAGGTAGAAAAATTAAACCAGATGGGGCTTTCTAGCTCTCAATGTGCTCTGGATAATAGATATGACCAATAAGGCAGGATAAAATTATTGCAAGATTTTCTGTGCTCAAATATTATTTTGACCTCAGCAAAGCTCAATACTAGGTGGAGAATGTAGATTTCTAGATGAGACATGTGGTTTAAATAGCAGCCACTTAACTTTCTAAGATTCCATTATTCTTGTTAAAACAGAGTAAGTAAATTTTCTGTATTATATCAGCCAAACTCTAAAATTCTAAACTTCAAAACAGGAAAAAAAAAACAAAAAAAATGAAGAAGCAAAGGGCATCTGAGAAATGGTGACAATCTAAAAGTAATCAGGTTTTCAAGAATCTCACACTGCAAAGGGACCAGTTTCAACAGTTATTATGTATTGATAGCAATGAACAGATTATTCATATATTTACTACATTGATTATTTTCTTTTTGTATGTACAGTGCCATAGTCCTGGTGGTTGACTAACCAAAACTCATTATCAATAATTCAACATTTCAATCCTTATTGCTTGACTGAGTCATTTGGAGAAAACCTTTCTATTTGCATGAATAATGTGAAGAACTGACACACTGAAATTACTGAATATTTTTAGTCTCTTTCAAACATATTTTAAACAATCTCATAATTTTATTCATTCACTTTCATAGGAACCTAAATATACACTATTTTTATCAATGATAAAAGCAATAACAGCAAAAATTCCAGACATCCCTAATTTACCTTAAGCCAATTAAAGTTTTTCATTTTTATACTTTGTATGTCAGGGCATAGTCTCAAATACCAGATAATTAAATTAATTAAATTATAATAGCTTATATCCTTCCTTTCTTGTTTATGATACTTAATGTGAAAAACTAAGAGAAACTACAAAGTAGGGAAAGAGATAATTATTAAGAGAAATTTCTGCTAGACATCAGAATTAGAAAATAGACTTTAAAAAATTGCCCTCTAATATTAGCATTTTTACAACAGCAAATTCTTATCTTCTGGCAATTATTCATCATATTTACCTCCAATCATCAGTGGTAAATAATATATGAAAACATGCAAAGATAATTTTCCTATGTTTCATTAAAATCTAGTTTATGCCACTTACCAATAGATTTGTGATTAAATGGAGATGTCTAACTGAATCAAATCCTAGACAGTTTCTGTTTTTATTATCCACAGTGAGAAAGCCTGGACTGTCATGTCCGATGGGCCACGCTGAGGCCCATGCTGCTGGTGTAGCTACAGCTGGTACTCAGATTGGGTCTCCTCATCTATGTGATGAGCACTGCATGCCTTTCTCAGACTTGTGAGGGTGAGAAAAGGTAATGCCTATAAGACACCCACCAGATTACCTTGTAGTTCAGAGATTCTAAACCTTCTGTACCTTCCCTAAAGAAAAACTTACAGCTGAGTCACAACGGAAGCCCCCTCACTGCAAAACTCAGACTTCAATTGAAGAAAGCGGGGAACAGCAATAGACCATTCAGACATGGCCTAAATCAAATCTCTTGTGATTATACAATGGAGGTAACAAAGAAATTTAAGGGATTAGATCTGGTAGACAGAGTGCCTGAAGAACTACAGACAGAGGTTCATAATATTATGTAGGAGGCAGTAACCAAAACCATCGCAAAGAAAAAGAAACGGAAGAAGGTAAGGTGGTTGTCTCAGGCAGCTTTGCATTTAACTGAGGAAGAAACATAGGGGAAAGGCTGGGAGAAAAGTAAAGACAAGCTCAAATGAATTCAGAGTTCCAGAGATTAGCAGGGAGAGATAAGAAGGCTCCTTAAATAAACAATGCAAAGAAATAGGGGAAAACAATAGAGTGGAGAAAACTAATATCTCTTCAAGAAAATTGAAGGTATCAAGGGAACATTTCATTCAAGGTTGGGCAGGATAAATGTCAGAAACTTGTAAGGACCTAACAGAAGCAGAGAGATTAAGAAGAGGTGGCAAAAATACATGGAAGAACTATACAAAACATGTCTTGATGACCTAGATAACCACAGTTATGCAGTCACTCACTGAGAGCCAGACATCCCAGAGCGTGAAGTCAACTGGGCCTTAGGAATCATTACTGCCAACAAAGCTAGTGGAGGGGATAGAATTCCAACTGAGCTATTTAAATTCCTAAAAGATGATGCTGTTGAAGTACTGCATGCAATATGTTAGTACATTTAGAAAACTCAGCAGTGTCCACAGCATAGGAACGGGTCAATTTTCCCTCCAGTCCCAAAGAAAAGAAATGCTAACTATCATATGATTGTGCTCATTTCACATGCTAGGAAGATAATGTACAAAATCCTTCAAGGTAGGCTTCAGCAGTACATGAATGAAGAACTTCCAGTAGTACCAGCTGGGGTTAGAAAAGGCAGAGGAACAGAGACCAAATTACCAATATCCACTGGGTCATAGGGAAAGCAAGGGAATTTCGCAGAAAATCATCTAATTTTGCTCCATTGACTATGCTAAAGCCACTGGTTTTGTGGATAACAATAAACTGGAAAATTCTTAAAGACACAGGAATACTAGGCCTTCTTACCTGCCTCCTGATAATCTTGTTTGGGGGTCAAGATGCAACACTTAGAACTGAACACAGAATAACTGACGGGTTCAAAATTGGAAAAGGAGTACATCAAGGCTGTATGTTGTCACCCTGATTATTTAACTTATATGCAGAGAGTACATCATGCAAAATGCCAGGTAGGATGAAGCACAAGCAGGAATGAAGATTTCTAAGAGAAATATCATGAACCTCAGTTATGCAGATGACACCACCTTAATGGCAAAAAGTGAAGAAGAACTAAAGAACCTCTTGAGGAGGGTGAAAGAGGAGAGTGAAAAAGCTGGCTTAAAACTCAGCATGCAAAAAACAAAGATCATGGCATCCTGTCCCATCACTTCATGACAAATAGAAGGGGGGGGATTAGAAACAATAAGAGATTTTCTTTTACTGGGCTTCAAAATCACTGTGGACAGTGACTGAAGCCATGAAATTACAACACACTTGCTCCTTGGAAGCAAAGCTATGACAAACCTAGACAAGAAATTAAAAAGCAGAGACTCTTTGCCAACAAAGATCCATAAAGTCAAGGCTGTGATGTTTTCAGTAGTCATGTACAGATGGAGAGTTGGGCCATATAGCAGGCTGAGTGCAGAAGAATCGATGCTTTCAAACTGGTGCACTGGATTCCAATGAGATCAAACCAGTCAATGTTTTGTTACAAGGAGTGTTACAAAATATAATAATGACAATACTTGTTTCCTTTTATATCTTATAAAGTGAAGAGAAGGGCATTCACATATTGAAACATGTATTTATTTATGGTTTTATATCCACTTTGTCATTATTTATCAAACAATTTATTTGATACTTCTAACCTTGCTTGCAAGACAAATTAGCTAATATATGGAAGACTTTAATATAGTACCTTCACAAAGCATTAGAGATTTAAAATCAGCAGAGTTCAATTTATTGATGCTTCACTGACCTGCCGTTCTACTTGTTTTGACAAGACTGAATGGAAACCATCCAGCTGGAAATTTTCCCCACAGCAATAAGACTGAGTTACGTGTTCTACAGTTGACAGTCTTAGACGATTATAGCCTATTGTAGGACAAGTTGTACAGATGTTGAGTGACACAGATAGAGGTGAAGGTTTTAACCATGGGAAGATGCTGCATGTTACAGGAGTGTGAGGTGACATGTACAGAAGAATCTGACATCAGTGGACTTCTGTACTATCTGACATTGCCCTTCTATGTTGTTTCAGCTTGCATATTCCTTGGTATATTTCATCACCTGCAATGGACCTTCATATAAATGTTGAAAGAAATATGAATCACTAAGTGATTCCAGATAAATGAAAAATAACTGGCAGTTAATTTTTGATCCTTGTAGTTCTGGTGATGAGTGAAGGAGACAGCTGCTATCT
The DNA here is from genome assembly GCA_007570785.1 of Antilocapra americana. Classification (NCBI taxonomy): domain Eukaryota; kingdom Metazoa; phylum Chordata; class Mammalia; order Artiodactyla; family Antilocapridae; genus Antilocapra; species Antilocapra americana. Next base: position 6,020,023 of record ML661334.1, on the reverse strand, counting down.
TCTGCCTTGTGCTGAGACCAGCAAAGCAAAATGGGCAACATTTACCAAGTAGAATTGCTTCATTGATTGTAAAATTTGCTGATTCAACACTGAGACATATCAGAATATTTTTAAAGCTTATTCATTCATAAAAAATATTTATTAAGTGCTTCCTTATGTACCTGATACAAAGTTATGAGGAAAATAGATAAGTGAAGAGGGCCAGGGAGTGGCAGGACAGTGAACTGAAGAAACTGTTTTTAACCCACCTATAGCAACCATGAACCCCCATGTGCCTGGCACATAGCTGTGTGGAAAACAGATAGGTGAAGAGGGCCAGGGAGTGACAGGGCAGTGAACTGCAGAAACTGAGTGTCCGACGGTGTTTCAGACACAATGTAATAGGGCTGTACAAATACAGGGAGGCTGTTTTAGAATGTACGGTGAGGGAAGAATTTCCTGCAGTGCTACCCTGTGAGCTGGGACCACTTGTCAATATTTTGCAGAAGAATCTTCAAAGGCCCTTAGTAAAGAGGAAGCCTGGAATGTTGGATGCACAGTGAGGAACAATTGGAAGGGCAGATAAAACTGAGAGGAAGCAGGAGCAGAACACACTGACCAAAGGAAGGTTTTCAATCTGCATGTAGATCTGTTTAGGGAGAGCACCTTGACCGTTCCCCAAATCTCACCCACGAAACTGTTTAACCACCTGCATCATCCCCAGTGACTCCCCTTGTCAGACTATCAAACAATTAGTGTGCCAGGTATGACACAGCCCTGCCCTCACAGAGCGTAATTCAGTGGAGAAGAAATAAATGAAATGATTACAAGTATCACGAAGTCCAAGATGAAGTGAAATCTATCACTGCTATTTATAATATAATAGGGTTAACCTAGCCTGCAGCCTAGGTCTAAAATCTTGTAGTAATGAAACAGTATTTCATCTTACATATTTCACTTCAAAACATCATTCTAAAATTCTTCTGAAATAATAAAATAGATTAAAAATGCCAATTTACTTACATATAATATATAATAAAGCATATATCATTCTTTATAATCTTCTGTGTCCTTTCATATGCATCACCTCATTTAATATTCACAATGCTTGTTATTATTATTATTCACAATAACAATATCTGCTATTTTTAGTATTCACAATACTTATTATTACTACCTTCTTTATAAAGATGAATAAGCTAAAGTCCATCCTAAAGGAAATATGTCCTGAATATTCATTGGAAGGACTGATGCCGAAGCTGAAACTTCAATACTTTGGCCACCTAATGCAAAGAACTGACTCTTTGGAAAAGACCCTGATGCTGGAAAAGATTGAAGGCAGGAGGAGAAGAGGACAACAGAGAATGAGATGGTAGGATGGCATCACTGACTCAACAGACGTGATTGTGAGGAAGCTCCAGGAGTTGGTGAAGGACAGGGAAGTCTGGCATGCTGTAGTCGATGGCATCACAAAGAATTAGACACGACTGAGCCACTGAACTGAACTGAAGCTAAAGTATTGGGAATTTAATTGACTTGTCTGCAGTCACAGAGTGAACTAGTAATGTAGGCAGTTGTAACCTTTTTTGATACCACTTAGATCACCAGACGTTGGTCTGGTCTGAGCTAAATATAGTAAAACTATTTACCCAACAGCACCAGGAATTTAGTTCAAAAACAAAAGGAAGAGAGGACATAGCATCCTCATTCTTAAGAAATACAGGATCTATTTAGGAAGGTGTTCATATACGTACCAGATAATAAATTGGGCAGAAATTCTGGATGCATATAAAGGTATGGAATAATCAGAGTGGTATGGGATTATTTTATAACCTCATTTTGACTGAATTTTTTAAACTGTGTTGTGTGGTTATATTTTGATACTTTTTTGTTGTGAAATTCTGTCTTTTTTTCCTTCTATTCGCAAAATCACTGCCAATCAATGAATCTTACCCACATTTCCTTTGAGTTTATTACTTAATTTAGAAATCTATAGTTTTTCTTCATTGCACAGATTAATCTCAGCTACTCTCTTTCTCTCTCTGCTGAAGATATCTGCCAGAGCAATCCAGAAAAGTTTACTCAGAATTCTCTAATTATTTTATTCCCAGATCCAAGCCTGATGCCAAGCTTTCTGTTCAAACAACCTCTTCCTGGAATGCTAAATTGTTAACCTTTAGGAAAGCTTCATTAATTTAACCTTCTTCTATTTCTTAGAAAATCAGTAGAGAATTCTATTCAATATGCAACCATGAATATGCTGGCTTACATTCTCTGAATACTAAATATTCTGTTTCTCTTATACAATGCAATGATTTTATTTTTCTGACTTTTGCATGATGTCAACAAATATTTAGCTTTATTAATATTATTTTACATTATGTTTTATAATGAGTCAGCACCTGGCATACTATTGCATAAAAGTACACTTGATCATTTGAAATACTATCATTGTCATTACACATATTGCATATTGAGTTTCTTTCCCCTTCCACTATACCTGGAAATATTTTCTCTGTTAATTAAAAATTATGAATAATACATGTCAACTAACAAGCAATTAAGAAGCAAAAGATAAGTATACAACTTCAGGTATGTATTTAAGATTTAGTGTTAATCGTTTTACTCTTCATGGCTGTGAAAGATTGCACAGCATATAACACGCTGAAGAAAAACTACTGCCAAATCACCATTTGGCACCAACATGCCAGAGCCTGTGCTAAGTGATTTTTGTATCCTTTTTTTATTTTCACCTTCACATTAACTCTACAAAAAATTAATCTGTAATATAAATTTCTTTTTAGAAAGTCAGTGAAGATCAAAGGCATATTTTTAATAGGAACTGATGAGAAGCATCTTTGTAAAAAATGATAAATACTTACGGGAACCAGAAATTTTTTAATCTCTTCCAATGCATGACTCATACGTGAATATGCCTCCCCCGGTGGAGCAAACACTTCAATTAATACATGAAGTTCATCATTCAAGTGAGCATACTTGGCTTCCCCACTTTTTCTTAATTCTTCTTCCTGTGAAAACAGTTATTTTTACAAATACAAATCCACTCATTTTACATTGATTTAACATTTACTGAGAAGATGACCAAAGAACATAACCTAAGCAAAAATTCCCCAAGTGGAAAGTAAAAATCTGGTGTAAGCCATTTAAAGATTTCAAAATAATTTTTAGGAGTTTGAATTTTCTTTTATATCTGGCATAATAATTAACTGTACATTTTAATCAGCTAAATGAAAATACTAAATTCCCCAAAAGAAGTGACAGATATGCCATTAACTCCACGGGAAGAAAAGTATTGCTTTTGTGTCTGACAAGTAATCATTTGCAGGTAATGAACCCATGATGCTACTGTTCTTTAAGAAAACCAGGATTTTATAAATACTTTTTGAGACATGGTGAAATGATTACTAGCTCTCCATGAAAGTGAGCAAAACAGAGGCTTCTCTCACAGGCTCATTCCCATGGGAACAAGTCCTATCCATCACTCTGCCATCATTTGCCATGTCATACAGCAGTAAATTAAAGCAATGGCTGCTAAGCATTATGTTGGCCTTGATTCTGAGTGAGCTGCATACCCTCAGATTTTTGTGAGCACTGCCCCTGAATTATTATGGATGCCTGATCAGTTCAGTTCAGATGCTTCTGACTTTACTCACGTGTGTGAAGTTTTTTACTCATGTCGTCTCTAATCTTTCAATAACCTTGCATAGCATTTACAAAATTCAAATTAGGATTCTGAGTTTAAAAGACTTAAGTATCCTCAGCAAAGTTAGGATTCAAGTCCAGCTCATTTTGTAAGGATTTCAGGGAAGCAAAATTCAGTGAAAAATTAACATATGCTTACTCAGTCATGTCTGACTCTTTGCAACCCTATAGGTTGTATCCCACAAGGCTCCTCTGTCCATGAGATTCTCCAGGAAATAATATTGGAGTGGGTTTCCATGTTCTGCTCCAAGGAATGTTCCCAACCCAGGGGTCAAACCTGAGTCTCATGCATTATAGGTAGATTGTTAATCTGCTGAGCCCTCTTGGAAGTTCAAAAGTTACCATAAATAATATTAATTGTATTTTACTTTTCTTGACTCTCATCTCCCAAACTAGCAATTGTTTCACTAAATTTCAAAGGATAAACAACAACAACAACAACAAAAATAGGTCTGCTGCTGATTCCTGCCCCCTTGCTGAACACACAAAGAGAGCATCCTTCAGTACCTTTTCTGTCAGACGAGATTCCTGAGAAGTCAGAAATACCTCTCATTTTGAACTTACAAAGAGATCAAGTCCTGAGCCTTTGGAGACGGAGCACTGACTCCAAGACCCTCGACTACTGGAGAACTAACCCTAGGGAATATCAGATAATGAGAACTCACACAAAGGAAACCACTTGAAAACAATACCTGGTATCACACAACCACCTGTGCAGGATGCTTCATCTAAACAACAAACAAAACAAAAATCCAAACTCAATCATCAGCAGACAGGATTACCACCTCACTCAGCCTTGACCATCAGAGGAAAAACAAACACACACAAAAGAAACTCAGCATGAAGCTCACCCTATACAAAAGTTACACAAATAACTGGACCAAACTTAGGAAGACAGAAACAAAAAGGAAAGAAGAATTCATCCTTGAAGCCTGAAAAAGGAGACCTTAAACACAATAAGTTAAAAAAAAAAAGATGAAAAGGCAGATAAATACTACACAAATGAAGGAATAAACTAGAAACACAGAAATCCAAATAAATGAAAAAGAAATAGGCAAACTATCTGAAAAAGAATTCAGAATAATGATAGTAAAGATGATCAAAAACCTTAAAAACAGAATGGAGAAACTTTAAGAATCAATTAACAAAGACCTAGAATAATTAAAGAATAAACACAAAGAGACAAACAACACAATTACAGAAATTAAAAATAGAAGGCATCAGTAGCAGAATATCTAAAGTAGAAGAACGAATCAGTGAACTGGAAGATAAAATGGTGGAAATAACTTCTGAAGAGCAGAATAAAGTAAAAACAATGAAAAGAACTGAGGGTAGTCTCAGAGACCTCTAGAACAAAATCAAACATACAAACATTCAAATTATAGGGGTCCCAGAAGCAGAAGAGGAATAAAAATGGTATGAGAAAATTTTTGAAGAAATTATAGTTGAAAATTTCCCCAGCATGGAAAAATAAATTGTCAATCATGTTCAAAGGTGCAAAGACTCCCATACAGAATAAACCCAAGGAGGCATATGCCAAGACCCGTACTAATCAAACTAACAAAGACTAAACACAAAGAAAGAATATTAACAGCAGCAAGGGAAAAACAACAAGTAACATACAAGGAAAATTCCATATGTTTAATAACCACTGATCTTTCAGCAGGAACTCTGCAAGCCAGAAGGGAATAGCAGGATATATTTAAAGAACTAAACAGACATTTCTCCAAAGAAGACATAAAAATGGCTAACAAACACATGAAAAGATGCTCAAAATCACTCATTATCAGAGAAATACAAATCAAAACCACAATGAGGTACCACTTTACACCAGTCAGAATGGCTGCCATCCAAAAGTCTACAAGCAATAAATGCTGGAGAGGGTGTGGAGAAAAGGGAACCCTCTTACACTATTGGTGGGAATGCAAGCTAGTACAGCCACTATGGAGAACAGTGTGGAGATTCCTTAAAAAATTGGAAATAGAACTGCCATATGACCCAGCAATCCCAATGCTGGGCATACACACCGAGGAAACCAGAATTGAAAGAGACACGTGTACCCCAATGTTCATCGCCGCATTGTTTACAATAGCCAGGACATGGAAGCAACCTAGATGTCCATCAACAAACGAATGGATAAGAAAGCTGTGGTACATATACACAATGGAATATTACTCAGCATTAAAAAGTATTCATTTGAAGCAGTTCTACTGAGGTGGATGAAACTGGAGCCTATTATCCAGAGTGAAGTAAGCCAGAAGGAAAAATAACAATACAGTATACTAATGCATATATATGGAATTTAGAAAGATGGTAACAATAACCCTGTATGCTAGACAGCAAAAGAGACACAGATGTATAGAACAGTCTTTTGGACTCTATGGGAGAGGGCAAGGGTGGGATGATATGGGAGAACGGCATTGAAACATGTAAATTATCATATGTGAAATCAATCACCAGCCCAGGTTTGATGTTTGATACCGGGTGCTCAGGGCTGGTGCACCGGGATGACCCAGAGAGATGGAATCGAGAGGGAGGTGGGAGGGGGGTTCTGGAAGGGGAACACATGTATACCCATGGCGGATTCATGTCAATGTATGGCAAAACCAACACAATAATTGTAAAGAAAATAAATAAGTAACTAAAATAAAATTTAAAAAATAAAGTACTGAAAGGGAAAAATGTACAACCAAGACTACTGTAACCAGCAAGGATCTCATTCATAATTGATGGAGAAATCAAAAGCTTTTCAGACAAGCAAAAGTTAAGAGAATTCAGTACCACCAAACCAGCTTTACAACAAATAGTAAAGGAACTTTATACAGTCAAGAACCACAAGAGTAGAGAAAGATCTGAAAAATCAACCCCAAACAATTAAGACAATGGCAATAGGAAGATATATATCAATAATTACTTTAAATGTAAATGGATTAAATGCTCCAACCTAAAGACACAGACTGGCTGAAAGGACACAGTCAGTATCCATACATATGCTGTCTGCAAGAAACCCACTTCAGACCTAAAGACACATATAGACTGAAAGTGTGAGGATGGAAAAATATATTCCAGGCAAATGGGAAGCAAAATAAAGCTGCAGTAGTAATCCTATCAGACAAAATAGACCTTAAAATGAAGAATATTGCAAGAGATAAGGAAGGACACCACATAATTCTGAAGGGATCAATCCAAGAGGAAGACATAACAATGGTAAATATCTATGTTCCCAACATAGGAACAACTCAATATATAAGACAAACACTAACAAACATAAAAGGAGAAATTAATAATAACACAATAATAATAGGAGACTTTAAAACACTACTCAGATCATAAAAGCAGAAAATTAAGTAAGGATCCACAAGCCTTAAATGATACACTAGATGAAATGGATCTCACTGATATCTTCAGGACATTCCATTCAAATGCAGAAGAATACACCTTCTTCTCAAGTGCACAGGGAACATTCTCTAGGATAGATCACATCTAGGGTCATAAATCAAACCTCTGTAAATTTAACAAAATTGAAATTGTGTCAAATATCTTCTCTGACCACAATGCTTCTGTCTTCCTGGCCCTATGACTCATGGTAACTTAGAATCTAATGTACCATTTCTTCCTTTATTTGGGCCACACCTCTTCACGGTGAAGCTGCACAACACGTTATAAGTCACTTACTAGCTTGTTTTGCTGTAATGGGAACTCCTAGTTCTATTAAAACAGACAATGGCCCTGCCTATATTTCTAGACACTTTAAACAATTTTTACCATCATTTTCTATTAAACATATTACAGGTATTCCTTATAATCCACAGGCACAAGGCATAGTAGAATGAGCCTATTGCACACTGAAATTACAAATATAAAAAAAAAATTAAAAGGGGGAATACACAGGAGCACTACTGTCTTCTTTATCTAAAGCAGACTTTACTAGATTCCAACATAAAATATTTTCTAAACCTGTAACTATTGGTAATACAGCTTTATTTGATTTAGGTTTTTTTTTAAACTCACCACAGGGGATATCTTATCAAGAGCAGAAAAACATTTCAAGGAATTGAAGGACACTTCTCTTCCTCTGCCCATTTGGTACCAACACAGGTTAAGGAAACTATAGAAAGCTGGGAAACTAATCTTACAGGGAAAGGGGTATGCTTGTATTTCCTCAGATGGATCCAACGATCTCACATCAAGAAACAACAAAAACCCCAGGAAGAAGAAATTCCAATAAGGGCCACAGAGACATCAATCTTATGATCTCCCCCACTTGGGGACAAATAAAAACCTTTACTAATCAAGCTGAAAGTTTGAGCTTTCAACAGGAAATGCCTCAGAATCCTGAATACATTTACCTGACAATGCTCAGTCAGCTTGCCTGTGCCTCCCCCCTGCCCAAGCCAAACTAATTATCCATACTTACTGGGCTTTCTTACCCAACCCCCATTTTTTACTATAGGTGGTAAAATGGATGGAGATAGGACTGACTGCTTCAACTAAGGCCTCTATACATATGTCTTTTCCCTGGAGCATTAAAGAGCCCTCACACCCTGTAGTAGAAGGAAAACTAATTAACATTTCTCTAGGTTATGAAGTCCTTCGTTTGTACATAAGCTCAGCAATATTATGCATAAACTTTAGCTGAGAAACCTGGGCTTTCACCCTGCCTCACTTAAAGAACTTTCGGATGCTGCTTGGTTTGTTTACAGCCCTTTCTTTGTCTGTGAGCCTTGTTTATACTACGGAGATTTTAGGGAAAGAGTTCGGGAAAAACTAAGACATATACTCCTGTTCATTGAAACAAATGTCAAGCCATGTCGGGAAAATTAATATTTGTGGCTAATCATACAATTGTCGATTGGGGACCCGATGGTGTATGGTTATGTAACTGCTCAGATGATATTAACAACACTCAAGTCGCATGAAATGTTATCCACACTATGCTGGAGCATTATCATGACAAAGGACTTCTTGGGCGGCTTGACAGAGGAATCTCCCCACTGTTCTGGATAAACAGATTGGGCATGAACAATGAGACATCTGTAAACTTGCTGTGGACACAGAAAGACTTGGGAGTTGGACTGGACATTTTACAGAAACCAGTAGCTATTTCTTTTGCTATAATCAATCCTATTTTACACAGGCCTGTGCTCCACTTTTGTTACAGCCTTAAGAAACTTATGTTCTGTAACTCGATTAATTGCAAACTATATACTTGTCTGAAGAAATGATTCCTTTTTGATTGTGATTGGAATTCTACTCAATATTGTGTTACTTCTGTTAAATTTAATCATGGTGTCTATAACTGGAAACAAATCAAATTTATGAAACATACATGATAATGCCTCTCTGAATGTACAATTACTATAAAAGGATATCTTTGATACCTTTTCTAAATGTCTGCCTTCATCAACTAATTTAGAGACTTTAGCTGAACAACTAGCTGTTCAATTATCTGGGCTAGACTCAGGAGGTGGATTCACAGCATAGGGTCTGGAACTGTAACTTTGGAGATTATCTTGGTGATTTTATTTGTTGTTTACTGTCGCCTTTCTATAAGATTGGTTTATACTAAACAAACTCAAATGGTCAGGACCTTTTTTTAAAAATATAATAAAATAGGGGGAATTGTCAGGGAACATTAGGCAGGAGGCTTCCTGTGTGCTGTTTTCTGATGTCCCTTATTAATCCCTGAATATTTAGAGATGAGTGGAGAGGCATACTTCTCCCTGGAGCAAAAGAATGTATACATTTTTAAAGTAAACATTTAAGGCCTTCTTCCCTTTCTATGGAAAGTGAGCTTTACAACCCCCTCTCTTTGAGATGGATTCTAGCCTTATGTTTCCTGGATAAGTTGTAAGATTTTTGACCTTTATGTTTGCTGAAAAGGCTATCTTGTAAGACAGTATATATAAGCCCACATTATGTTAAATAAATGCCTTTACTCCATCAGAGTCTTGTTCCCCATGTCTCTATTCATTTCTCTCTTTCTCTCCTTTCTCTCTTCCTGAATTTTCTTATAGTCAACTCTGCACCTGCAAGCCCCGGCCCATTAAAGGGCCATAACAGAAATACGTGTAAAAAGTTAATAAAAAAAAAAATCAATGGAATTTAGATCTGGTTCCCTGAAAATGTCAAAATGTCAACAAGCCTTTAATGAGACTCAGAAAAGAGAGAGAACTCAATCAAATAAATAAACTCAGAACTGAAAGAAAAGACATTACAATTGTATAACATAAATACAGAGGACATAATAAACTATGAACAATTTTATAACACGTTGGACAAATGGAAATAAATAGATGCAATCCAAGAAACATATAACCGTCTAAGTGTGAATCATGAAGAAACAGAAAATCTGAACAGACTGATTAACAGTAAGGAGATTAAATCGTTCATCAAAAACCTCTCAACAAATAGAAGTCTGTTTCCAGAGATCTTCACTGGAGAATTTTATCAAATGTTCAGAGAATCAATAGCAGTCCTTCTCAAACACTTTCTAAAGACACAAAGAAAGAAAGAACTTTCAAAATCACTTTAGGAGGCCAGTACTACTCTGATACCAAAATTAGACAAGGGTATCACAAGAAAATAAGCTTATAGGCTAATATTTCTGAGGATATAGATGTAAACATTCATATTAGCAAATTACAAACCATGATCAAGTTTGATTTATTCTAGGAATGCAGGAAATATATCTCAACATGAAAAAGACCATATACAACAAACTCACAGATAATGTCCTCAGTGTGAAAATCTGAAAGCTTTTCCTCTAAGTTCCAGAAAAAGACAAGGATGCCAAATTTTGCCACTTTCAGTTAATATACTAGTGAAGTCCTGGTCAGAGATATTAGACAAGAAAACATTCAAATTTGAAAGGGATAAATACAATTATTATTATTTATAGATGACATATTATATCCAGAAAACCACAGACTCCACCAGAAAGCTATTATAATTAATAAATTAACTCAATGAAGATGCAGGAAACAAATTCAGTAGGTTACAGACACTGGGAAAATAATATGGAGGTTTTTCAAAAAGAATTAAAAATGGAATGACAATATAATCAAGCAATTTCACTGCTGGCCATTTATCTGGCAAAACTAAAAATACTGATGTGAAAAGTTGTATGCGCCCCATGCCCATTACAGGATTATTTATAATAATCAACATATGGGAGAAAGAATGAATTTGGTGACTTACTTAGGTTGGAGAGTGGAAACAAGGCTTCTGCTTGGAAAGATGACTCAAGAGGGAGAGGAGTCAAGATGGCAGAATAGGAAGATGTGGGTGTCATATCTTAAAAACATCAAGAATACATTTACAAAAGAAACAGTTCTCAAGGAGCACGTGCTGAACATTAACAGAAGACTTCAGACATCTAAAAGGACAAGAAAAAAATTCCTCAGGTGCAAGTAGGAGGAAAGAAGGATGGGGTGAAAAAAGAAAAGAGGAATTAAAAAAAGCCACTAGCACCACCAGTGGGAAGCTGAAGGTGAGGAGAGATCACTGCACTCAGAAAAACCACATTATGGTGAGGAAATAAGTTGGTATAGAAGGGGACCTTAGGGAATGGAAGGATAATGTACCCAATGGCCTGTGGAAGGCAGGACAAAATAAGAACTGTGTAAATTGCAGGATATTGAGTGCAGCATTTTAATAGCATCATCTTATAGGATTTGAAATAGCTTCAGTTGGAATTCCATCACCACCACTAGCTTTATTTGTAGTGATGCTTCCTAAGATCCACTTGACTTCACACTCCAGGATGTCCAGCTGTAGGTGAGTGCTCACACCACTGTGGTTATCTGGGTCATTAAGATCTTTTTTGTATAGTTCTTCTGTGTATTCTTTCCACATCTTCTTAAGCTCCTCTGCTTCTGTGAGATCCATACAATTTCTGTCCTTTTTTGTGCCCTTCTTTGCATGAAATGTTCCCTTGGTATCTCTATTTTGAAGAGATCTCTAGTTTTTCCCATTCTATTGTTTTCCTCTATTTCTTTGCATTGATCACTTAGGAAAGCTTTCTTATCTCTCCTTGCTATTCTTTGGAACTCTGCATTCAGATGAATATATCTTTCCTTTTCTCCTTTGCCTTTCGCTTCTCTTTTTTTTCCAGCTATTTGTAAGGCCTCCTCAGACAACTATTTTGCCTACTGCATTTCTTTTTCTTGGGGATGTTTTTGATCTCTGCCTCCTGTATGATGTTGCAAACCTCTGTCCATAGTTCTTCAGGCACTCTATCTATCAGATCTGATGCCTTGAATTGATTTGTCACTTCCACTGTTTAATCATCAGGGATTTGATTTAGGTCATATCTGAATGGTCTAGCGGTTTTCCCCACTTTCTTCAAGTTAAGTCTGAATTTGGTAATAAGAAGTTCATCTTCTGAGCCACAATCAGCTCCTGGTCTTGTTTTTGCTGACTATATAGAGTTTCTGCATCTTTGGCTGCAAATAATATGATCAATCTGATTTTGGTATTGACCATCTGGTAATATCCATGTGTAGAGTTGTCTCTTGTGTTGCTGGAATAGGGTGTTTGCCATGACCCATGTGTTTTCTTGGCAAAAAAAGAAATATATTTTCTTTCTCTGTTAGTCTTCGCACTTCTCCATTTGTACTCCAAGACGAAATTTGCATATTACTCCAGGTATCTCTTGTCTCTATTCTTGCATTCCAGTCCCCTATGATGAAAAGGACACCTATTTTGGTGTTAGCTCTGGAAGGTTTTGTAGGTCTTCATAGAACCATTTAACTTCAGCTTCTTCAGTTTAGTGGTTGGTGCATAGACTTGGATTACTGTGATATTGAATGGTTTACCTTGGAAGCAATCAGAGATCATTGTACCATTTTTGAGATTGCCCCCAATTACTGCATTTTTGACACTTTTTGGACTCTGTATTACTCACTGAAGTAAATATAATGGTTATCTGAATTAAATTTGCCCATTCTGGTCCATTTTTAGTGCACTGGTTCCTAAAGTGTCATTAATTCGATTCAAAAATAGAATGGATTCATGGATCAAGAAGATACAAGAAATATTTAACAAGACCTAGAAGAACTAAAAAACAAGCACATAGACAGGAACAACACAAAAACTGAAATGAAAAAATGCACTAGAAAAAATAGCAGAATAACTTGGGCAGAAGAATCGATAAGTGAGCTGTTGAGAAAGTGGAAGAAATAACTGCTGCAGACTAAACAGAAAAAAAAAATTAGAAAATGGAAAGAATTGACAGCAGTCAGAGACATCTGGGACATCTCCACCAATAATGTTTCATAGGAAATTGCTATAAATATACTTCAAGAAGTAGGAAATGATCTTAAACAGTTGTTAAAATTCACCTGCAAATGAAACAAAAATGCATTTCCTGACTACCTGCCCAGTTCCCATTTCTTCTAGAGAGAGATAAGCTTCATCTAAATTATTTCATCTGATTCATGATTGTCATTTATAACTTTATTGCTATTTCTGTCCTGGGTATCCCTTTGGAGATGGTGTTATGGATTCATTACATATTCTAACATATTGTCTACAGATTATAAAATAAAGTCAAGGATGTATGTGCTGATACTGTTTATACTGATCTGTCTTTATACTTAGAAATGTCTCTTAATAGTAGGCTTCTGTTGTGGTTTGGATGGTAAAGAATCTGACTGCAATGCAGGAGACCTTTGTTTGATCTCTAGGTTGGGAAGATCCCCTGAAGAAGGAAATGGTAACCCACTCCAGTATTCTTGCCTGGAGAATGCCATGGACAAAGCAGCCTGGCAGGCTACAGTCCATGGGTCTCAAAGACTTAGACATGACTGAGTGACTATCACTCAGTCACTCTACAAATGCAGGATACACAGGGGTTTTCCTACTGTCTCAGTGGTAAAGAACCCACCTGTCAATGTAGGACACATGGGTTCAGTCCCTAGTCTGAACAGTTCCACATGCTGCAGAGCAACCAAGTCCATGTGCCACAACTGTTGAGCCTGTGCTCGAGAGCCTGGGACTACGATTACTGAAGCTTGTGTGTCTAGTGTCCCTGCTTTGCAACAAGAGAAGCCACTACCATGAGAAGCTTGCCCAGGGCAACTAGAGAGCAGCCCCCACTCACTGCAACTAGATAAAGCCTATGCAGTGATGAAGACCCAGCACAGCCAAAAATAAATAACTTAAAAAATTAAGTGTAGGGTGCACAGGTTTCATACCTGGTCCTGGAGGATTCCACATGCCACAGGGCAACTAAGTTCATGTACCATAACTACTTAGCCTGAGCACCCAAGAGCTTGTGCTCAGCACCAGGAGAATGCACTGCATCGAGAAGTCCCTACTAGAGAGTAGCCCCTGTTCTCTGCAACTAGCGAAAGAAGAGCACAGAAGCAAAGACCAAGCACAGTCATAGACAATAAATAAATAATTTAAAAAAACAGACTAGAGATGCAAAGAGGAGTGAGCAATGGACTATGTAAATATGTTGGTGAATCTAATCCAGCATTACAATAAGGACAGCAATCATAGTGCCCACAGTGTGGTTTAGAACACACCAAGCACGCATACACACTCACACAGAGAACTAAAATATTGGAACTTGTAAAATACAGATTCAATGGGCAATATTGAAGTGTTGCTAATTCCTTCTGCAGGTCATGGATGGAATTAAACTATTGATTTTATCTGTTAATTGGGTATAATAAGCATGTCAAAGGTAACTTATAGAGTTTGATATAGAGTATATCATTTTAAAATACATTTTTGAAAAACTGAATAATAAAAAATTCAATTGGAAAAGTTGGAATATGGCAAAACCAACATGATAATGTAAAGAAAAAAATAAATATTAAAAAAAATAAAAGAAGACAAAAAAGGAAAGTGAAACAAAGCAAAACAAATCAAGATAACTAAGACTAATAACAGGAAAGTTTAAATACACCAATAAGCATAATTATATAAAACTCCAAATTACAAAGCAGGAGTTTTTAGATTGTGTTAAACAAAAAAATCCAGCTTTGTGATATGTGCAAGAAACCCAAACAAAATATTACAGTATAATAATATTGAAAGATAGAATCATGGAAAGGGTTATGAAAGGCAATATTAATCAAAATAAAACTTGTGTATATATATGTATGTGTATGTGTATACACACACACACACACACACACACACAAAATAGGGGTTACTTCTTTGACAAATAGGCTACTTCTCTGCTGCCATTTTCTCCACTTTAAACATGGGAATTGGGAACTCCCCTTAAGAAGAAAAATGAAAAAGGCATTATATTGTACAGTAAGATATTTTGAGAGAGAGAGATACCACATTCACATAACATTTCTTACAATATACTGTTGCAATTTTTATTTTTATTTTTTTTTTACTTTTTATTTTGTATTGGAGTATAGCTGACTAATAAGGCTTCACAGGTGGCACTAGCAGTAAAGAACTGGCCTACCAATGCAGGAGACATGAGAGATGCAGGTTTGATCTCTGGGTCAGAAAGATCCCCTGGAGGAGGACACGGCAATCCACTCCAGTAGTCTTGCCTGGAGAATTCCATGGACAGAAGAGCCTAGTGGGCTATGGTCCACAGGGTCTCAAAAAGTTGGACATGACTGAGTGACTTAGCATGCACTCATAGCTGATTAACAATGTTGTTACGGTTTCAGGTGAACCGCGCAGGGACTCAGTCATACAAATACATGTATTCATTCTCCCCAAACTCCTCTCCCATCCAGGCTGCCACATAACATTGAACAGAGTTCCCTGTGCTATACAGTAGGACCTTGTTGGTTATACATTTTAAATATAGCAGGGTGAACATGTATATTCCAAACTCTCGAACTATCCCTTCCCCCCCATGAACCAGAAATTCATTCTCTAAGTCTATAATTGCTTTATTTTATGATTAGATACACTTTAAACTTCTTACTGTGCCTGATTTATAAAGTAAACCTTACCACAGGCATGTATGTGTAGGATAAAACAGCATTTACGTGATTTGGTACAGTTTCAGTCATCCACTGGAGGTCTTGGAGTGTGTCCCCTATAGATAGGGGGAACTACTGTAGTTTCACTTTTAGTATTTTGTCTAGATTTTATAATTATGTCAGTGGGACATATATATTCAAGGAGTCAGAGGAAGAGTGTTTTATTGTTTACAAATCCTAAAACAATTTTGTCATGTACATATTTTACATGCTTTTAAAATGTTCATGAATTTACTTCTGTGATTAATCAGATGTATGAAAATTTATGCCATGTACCACATTTTATTTATGTTTATGTTCTCATGCAATTTTAATTTGTTGGATTATTACCTTTAAAAATAGAAAGTGAAACAGCATGCAATTAACATTCTGTAGAAAACCATTCAACCATACAGATATGTTAATAAAGAACCAACACACATTGCATCTTTTATTCTTAGGGAATATCAAATATAATTCACTGCAGAAAAGTTTAGTGGCTGAAGTGAATGCTCAATCAGTGGCAAAGCTTTTCTTTAACTCAAACCTTTACTATCATACATTAAAAATAAAAACTTTGACAATGTTTGTCTTCATATTTTTGTCATATTCCTAAAGGAATATTTGATGCTGGAGAAACAAAAATTAGACTGCACATGCTGTGCTAACTCCACTGTACAATGACAAAATCCAGCAGAGAATATCTGTAAAAGTAAATACCAGGGAGAAACAAGCTCCTTATTTTCCATATTAACAAATGACAAAGATTGATCATGAATAGACATGAAAACTTCAAATGAGATAGTTGAAAAAAAATGACACATTCTGACTGGAATATCACACAATTTTACTATTTGTTTAATCACAAAATTTCTCATTTAAGACAAAATATTACTTTGATTCCAGGTCACCTAAAGCAATTAAAATATAAATTACTAGCTAGGTATTACCTGCCTTAGAAAGAAATAATGTTGTTGCTGTTTAGCTGCAAAATTGTGTCTGACTCTTTTGTGACCCCATGGACAGCATCTCACTGGGTCATCTGTCCATGAGATTTCCCAGGCAAGAAAACTGGATTGAGTTGCCATTCCTGATCCAGGAATCAAACCCAGGTCTCCTGTATTGGCAGGAGTTAACTATAATAGTTAACTAACTATTACGGTTATCCTAATATCTTTATTACAAGTCTATAAATTTGAACTATAATCAATATAGAAAGGAATTGCATTTCTAAGTAGAATACAATGTCTGACTTAGAAATGGAATCATCAAATATTAAGCCCCTAAATTGAAACTAAATGGAAATCCCCCTTCAGATGCAATCAGAGAATGTACATGCCATACAAAATGGCAAGTGATACTGAAAACCACATTAATGAATAATACAAACAAAAACATAAAGTCTCTAAAAGATAATAGTTCATCAGAAAACCTTCACTTGAAAATTTAAATTTCCCAGTTTAAAGCAACGAATTGCTATTCTAATTTACCAAACATTTTATATCAGCATAGAGAGCTATGCTGACGGCCTGATAGTGGGTTAAGAAAACCACCTCTACAGTTAAACACAATGATTTTAAGTTCTAGACCTTTCACCCAGTAGTTATAACTTGACATATGACAAGTTATTTAATGTTTCAAAATCCTCAAATTCTTTCTCAGTAAAACAGGGTGATGATTCCAACCTCATCACATTATTATAAGGTATAAAGGATATGCCTACACAAATACCTAAGCACAATCTTAGAGATTACTCATCATAGTTATTTTCAATCTGAGAAGACAGATAAGGATAGAAAGATTCTGTAATAAAAGCAGAATTAACATTCTCTGACTAGTGGCCACCTACCCCATAAGACAGCCTAAAAAAGGGAATATCTCTCTTCTTCCACACATTAAATACAGCTTTTTTCAGTGAGTTGTTGTAGAATACACACATCTGAAATATAACCCATGTCACCTACAATCTTATAGCTTTACTATACAATTTATGCAAAATAAATGACAATATGGGAGAACGGCATTGAAACATGTAAATTATCATATGTGAAATCAATTGCCAGCTCAGGTTTCATGCTTGATACAGGTGCTCAGGGCTGGTACACTGGGATGACCCAGAGAGATGGAATCAGGAGGGAGGTGGGAGGGAGGTTCTGGAAGGGGAACGCATGTATACCCATGGTGGATTCATGTCAATGTATGGCAAAACCAGCACGATAATGTAAAGAAAAATAAATAAATAAATAAAATAAAATCACCTGAAAAAAAAAAATCTACAAACAACTAATCCTGGAGAAAGTATGGAGAAAAGGGAACCCTCCTGCATTGCTGGTGGGTAGGAAATTCACCTTTTAAAAATAATGAAGAGAAACATAAAAAACAACAACAAAATGAATATTTAACTCCATCTTCAGTGTTCCAAATATAAACACACTTGGTCCTTCTTACTACAGATTCTCACTTTAAGGTTCTGAGTTTTTTGTATACCCATGCAGCTCTTCACCTCCTAGCTTTCAGTCAACAGCTCATTATTAGATAATAAGCCAGCTTAAAAGAAGAGCTATGTGTTGATAACTATAGTTCCACCTAAAAATGTGCAATCAGACTGTTGTGAAGGATCATTCGTAGCAGGATGCTGAACTCAAGGAGTACCTAGAATGCAGAATGAGTCAGATTGAAATGGATTTGTTTTTCTTTAATGCTGACAAAAACTTGTCATGAAAAATCAAGTGACAGTATTGACCAACATGGATTCTATACTAAGAATCTGCATTACAAAACAATGACACAATGCACATGAAAAAAAAAAAAAAAACACTGAAAATAAACCTTTATGCAGCTTAGTGACCTTCAACCAGTGATAAACATTTCATGGTACAGTGCATTTTTTATGATTTTTCAGATACCAAGTGAATTTATTTCTAGTCATATTAAAATAAATGTCCAATAAACTGTATGTGGACATAATTAATTTTATGTCCACCTTTAAAAGCTTGTGACGACTCATATCATCCTAATATTTTGATAAGAAACAAGATAATTCATATCCTCTCATTTAACACTGAAGTCCAGTCATGTGAATAGGGACAATGACAGTGAGAAGGGCATGTGAAAAGCAAGATCATTGCTCCCTATAAACAGATGGATAATATTTACTCACTTAATCACATGTTAGTCACAAGCAAGGTCTGATTAATCAATGAGATGACCTTTGGTTTTCAGAGTAAGAGATGTGTAAGAATGTCACACAATCACACACTTACACGTAACATAAGGGTACTAGCAACTGTAAGACCCATTCATGTTTAATGTGCCACTAAAAAGAAAACAAAAAGTGCTTCAATTGAACCTCAAAACATTGTTTTCTTCTTCCTTATAATTTTTATTTTATATTATTTACATAGCTCTTTTAGATTTATTTAGATTTGTGCAAATGCAAACATTTCAATATCAACAAAATAAATTGTTTCCAGTATTCCCCCAATTTTTTTTTTACATTCAGAGATGAATTTTCTGAATCACTTTCCATTCAGAATCATTGATATCTGTTTCTCCCCCATAAGTATCAGTTGGTTTTTGCTGAATAACAAACTGCCTAAAACTCAAGGGCATACAACAATAAACTTTTGCCAAGTTCAGTAAATATGAAGCTAGCTGGGTGCTGGCTACATAGTTTTTGCAATTTTAGGTAGATTTACTTAGACATCTGGGGCCAGTTGACCTTGGGCACGTGTGTCATCTTCGCATGTGTCTCATCTTCCAGCAGGCTACTCTCAGAATGTTCTCACATTGATGGCTAATACTCCTTGTCAAGCCTCTGTTTGCATTACGTACATTAATTCTCTACTGGTCAAAATAAAAGCCCAGTGACCAAATGTCGGTTAGGCCAACACCACCACCATGGAAAGACACTGTAGAGTGACATTGCAGAGGGAGCTCATGTTGAGAAGTTTGAGACTTGGAACCATCCATGTGTCCATCCCACCACCTAGGTGTTTTCAGTGCCTCCAGGAACATTTGATGTGTCAGCATTTCTGAAAAAAACAGCTTTGATATTGTTGCAGGGCTTTCTTCCAAACACACATTCTGTAAGTTTTAAAGCCTATGGATAATGACAACTGTTTCAAGACTGCTGTTTGCCTTTTCATGATTGTAATAATCAGCAATCAGAAATGTGAAAGTGTGAATATACATGTTAAAATCCATGAAATATGGTGATATAATATTCCCTAAGTAATACTCCATGTGGGAAAACTCTTTCATTATATAGTCCTGGGAAAATATTGTTTCCCTTGAAGAACTATTTCCTCCTTTTTGACTAGAAGTATTATACCATATGTATTACTGGAAACTTGGTTCCATATTTGGTCCAGAGAGAGTAATATCATTAACACTCTTGGCTCTCACATTTGCTCCTTTAGCTTCCTGGTCTTGATTTCTTAATTTTTTTAGAAGTTATATTTTAGGACTGTTGTGATGACTAAGTTTGGTAACAGAGTTAGTTCTGAAGCACTTGTAGCAATGCCTGACAAATACAAAGTGCTCAGTAAAAGTTATATCTCATTATTACTGTTTGTTTTATTTTTATTCCCTTTATAAACTGCATCAAATATATTAATGAGAAAATGAGTTCAACAAATATAAAGCTGTGAGAAATGTTTATAAGAGCAGCATAGATTTTTAAAGATGTAGCACAGCTTTAGGACAATATTTACACAAACAAAAAGGAAGAAAGTGACAGGAGATAGTCACAGAAAATAAGCAAACAGAAAATGGCATCTAATAAGTGTTTCTTGACATGAACAAAGAACTGATCTGTCCCCATATTTTTGGGTTCATATTATAACATCTTCATTTCAAGCTCTTCTTTCTGGCTGAAACATCCCATTTGATCTCAGTCTTGCTACTGTCCTGACCTCATTTTGCACTCTTCACCCACTACATTCAAGGCAAAGTGTGTCAGACACACCATGAAGGTACTTTACTTTTGGTCTTCACTGTAGCTCTTCCTCTACCTGGAATGCTCTGTTCCTGAACCTCAGGCATTGACTCCTTATTATGAGTCATCCTGGTATCCAAAACTTCAGTGCCAAACCTCAGATAGGTCTTCCCTGAAGACCTCTGCCCTAAATAAAGTTTCCCTATCATATGACCTGATTTCCATCACCTATGTAAGCACTTATCACAACTTGATGTGCTTTCTTGTCCATTTTCTTGCTTATATTTTATATTTTGCTTGCACTACACTTCTAAATAGAATTTAAGTTTAAAGTAGGGACATTGTTTGCCCTATTCTGGTAAGTCTCCAGCATCTACATTCCAGAGTACTAGTGGAACACATACGTTCTCAATAAGTATCTGCTGAAGAATAAACTAACCTAAAGAAAACTTATAGAAAGAAAACTAACATTATAGAAAACTATAAGACACTACATGAAAGAAATCAAAGATGACACCAACAGATGGAGAGATATATAATGTTCTATGATTGGAAGTATCAATATTGTGAAAATGACTACATTACCAAAAGCAATCTGTAGATTTAATGCAATCCTTATTAAACTACCAATGGCATTTTTCATAGAACTAGAACAAATAATTTTACAATTTTTATAGAAACACAGAACACTCTGAATAGCCAAAGCAATCTTGAGAAAGAAAAATGGAGCTGGATGAATTAACCTTCCTGACTTCAGACTATACTAAAAAAGCTACAGTCAACAAGACATTAGGATATTGACACAAAAATAGAAATATAGACCAAGGGAACAAGACAGAAAACCCAGAGATAAATACATGCAACTATGGGCACTTTATCTTTGACAAAGGAGGCAAAAATATGCATTGGAGAAAAGACAGTCTCTTTCAACATATCATGTGGGAAAACTGGGCAGTAGTGTGTAAAAGAGTGGAATTAGAACACTTCCTAAGACCATACACAAAAATAAACTAAAGATGGATTAAAGACCTAAATATAAGACCAGAAACTATAAAACTCTTAGAGGAAAACATAGGCAGAACACTCCTGACATAAACTGCAGCAAGGTCCTCTATGATCTACCTCCTAAAGTAATAGAAATAAAAACAAAACCAAACAAATGGGACGGAATGAAACTTAAAAGCTTTTACACAATGAAGGAAACTATAAACAAGGTGAAAAAAGAAAATCCTCCAAATGGAAGAAAATAATAGCAAATGAAAGACCTGACAAAGGACTAGTCTCCAAAATATACAAGCAACTCATGAAGCTCAAGACTAGAAAAACAAACAACTCAATCAAAAACTTGTCAAAAGACAGACATTTATCCAAAGAAAACATACGGGGGGCTAATAGACATCTGCTAATAGACAGATGAAAAGATGCTCAACATCACCCATTCTTAGAGAAATGCAAATCAAAAATACGTGAGGTATTTTCTCACACTAGTCAGAATGGCCATCATCAAAAAGTCTACAAACAGTAAATACTGGAGAAAGTGTGGAGAAGAGGTAACCTTCTTTCACTGTTGGTGTGAATGCAAACTGATACAGTCACTATTGAGAATAGTACAGAGATCCCTTCAAAAATTAGGAACAAAACTACAACATAGTCTAGCAATGCCACTACTGAGCATATACCCTAAAGAAATCATAATTGAAAAAAAAAACATGTACCCCAATGGTCATTGCTGCACTACTTACAATAGCTAGGGCATGGAGGCAAAATAGATGTCCATCAACAGATGAATAGATAAAGAAGTTGTGGTACATACACACAATGGAATATTACTCAGCTATAAGAAGAAATGCATTTGAGTCAGTTTTAATGAGGTAGATGAACCTAGAGCCTATTATACAGAGTGAAGTATGTCAGAAAGAGGAAGGCACATATTGGATATTAACACACACACATACACACACACACACACACACATATATATATATATATATATATATATATGGAACTTAGAAAGATGGTACTGATGAAACTCTACATAGCAGCAATGAAGATGCAGACATAGGAGACAGACTTTGGATACAGTGGCAGAGGGAGAAGGTGGGCTGATTTGAGAAAGTCGTGTTGAAACACATACATTACCATATGTAAAATAGCTACCCAGTGAGAATTTGTGGTATAATACAGAGAACCCAAATTCTGTGCTCTGTGACAACCTAGAGGGGTGGGATGGAGAGGGAGATGCAAGGGAGGTTTTAAGGAGAGGATATATACATAAGTTTCTCTGATGAGACTGATTTTGTAGATGTAATCAAGCAAGCTGCTGAAAATAGGCATATTTTGGGGGAAAAAAAATAAGATTTGTCTGCTAACAGTGGGACTGAGTAACCTAGGAAATGACTAAGCATTTATCTTTCTTATATGTAAAGATTGCTTTCTTTAGGAGCAAAATGCATGAACGTATTAATGTGGGTACAATTTTTATATATATAGCTGATTCATGTTAATGGATGGCAGAGACCAGGACAATATTGTAAAGTACTTATCTTATAATTAAAAATAAAATTTAAAAAAGAAATGAATGGATAGTGCTATGGATGATGTATCCGAAAATGATGCATTTAGTATAATTTAAAATCAGAGCAAAGCTTATTTATATTATTAATATTTTCATAGGATTACTATAAAAACATGTATACTCCTACTATTTACTAGTTGGTGACCATGGCTAAATTTCTTAACTTTTCTAAGGCTCAATTTTCACATCATGTAGAATAATAATCTTTCACATAGGGTTTTGAGGGCTAAAATGGATCATGCACACACATAGCATAATCCCTGATACAGAAAAAGCAAATGATAGACATTAGTTACTATTATTATTACCTTATTTAAGAAATAGATTTTGAAAATTAATGTGATAAATTTGTTCTGCAAAAAATAACAAATTAGTATAGTTTAGAAGGAGTTTATTTAAAGATTACAATGAAACATTTAACGAATATTAATAAACTAAACGAGAAAACAGATCTGTGTAGATATAGAGATAACTGAAGAAGGAAGTTGTGATGATAGAGTGTAAGAATGGGGTTTAGAATGGGAGGACAGGTTGACACTTACCAAAGAAGCAAAGGACAGAAAATCAGGGGGCAAAAATTGTTTCTCAAAAATGGATTGTTTTCATTTAAAGATACACTGGTTAGCTTTCAACTCAAAGTTGATATTTAAACAATCTGGATATTGTATGTTAAAACATGCATTTCATAACAGAACTATTTTAAAAAGTAGCAAAAACATGATCCAAACATTCAGCAATTGAAAGTATTTGTAACAACATACTAGTTTGTTTAGGGAACAGTTCTAGTTTTGAATTTAATTAAAAAGCTATAGCTACATATAGTGAATGTTAATAATAGTATAGTTAAGCTATAATAGTATCAAGTGTATATTTTGAGTGAAAATTACTTTTATCACATACCTATCTTATCTTTAAATTATGAGTAGAACTATATATATATATATATATTCATAGATAGATGACTGGTAGATAGGTAGGTAGACAGCAAATTTCAGCATTCTCATCAGCAGCATTCCAGGTGATTTACTGCAAAGTTGTTTTTAAGTGTGGGTGGCGACACTGGTTCTCTGGAAGGGCCAAAGATCCCAATGAGAAGCAAGTGGCCAGGACCAACGCCCACCTCACTGCAGGGCTATACTTGTGACACTGGCACTGTTGTCTACCAACTAGTCCTAACCCTACTTGCAGGAGACCACCAGAGCCCTTCCACAATCAACCCTCAGCTCAGAGCCCTCATCCCATCTCTGCAGGACATCTAGCCCTGCCCACATCTGTCCCCATGCTGACTTCCAGGTGGATCTGGTTGGAGGAACTGACTCACAGCTTCAAGGGAGTCTGTAAAAGGTAGGTGGGCTTTTCAGCCTCCAGATAGGAGGGATTTGAAAAGGGTACAGAGTGAGTCAACATACTCTCTGTCATATTGTCCCCAACCACATCTTAAAAGAAACCTTAACATTAACAACAAGATGCCAAACTCCTGTTTGCTTATATTTAACAACTACACAGCATCTGAAGCTCTTCTAGTAAAATCTGTATTCCACTTTCCTCAACAAAACATTTCTGAAACATTCAAGAGATACGTTACGTTATGTTTCTAACCAATGTTCAAAATTCAAAGTAGCTACCCAAGAAGCTGCCTTGAGTCATGTTTACCCCATCGCTGATGACAGGGACCACGTGTCCTGCCCTGGCTACTTTTAATGCCCAAACTTCTCATATTTATAATAATAAATCACAATATGAATTTTATTATGAACTGACTCTCAGGTAGAGGTTTCACCAACATTATCTTGTCCCTACCCTATAATAACTCAGTCTGGTGGATAGTACCGTCCCACAGAAACACCAACCCCCCATTTTTAAGAGCAAAAAGTACTAAGATGTCACGTCACCAAAGCTCAATGATGTGGCAAGTGGCAGAGCAAAATTTCAAAATCAGGAGCAGCCTAGGGAAATGGCAGGCAACCCTCAAGAGAAGGAAGAAAGGACCCCATTGTTGGCCCACTACCCAGATCACAGAGCTGCCACATGGGCCCAGAGCCACGATACAGACTTTTGATGGAAAGATGTGGTAAATAAGTGGATTGTTCCAGTGAGATATAAATGACACTGATGATTAATATTAAGAAAATACTGTTAAAATGAGATTAAATGCATGATGTGTATACTAATTACAAATGCAATGTAATAAATAAACATTACTTATTTCTCCATATATGTTTTAAGTGATATCTCTACTCTCAATGAATTCACTGTTTCTATTCTTTACCCATCTATTTGCCATGAAGTGATGGGACCAGATGCCATGATCTTAGTTTTCTGAAACTTGAGTTTTAAGCCAAACTTTTCACTCTCCTCTTTTACTCCCATCAAGAAGCTCTTTAGCTCTTCTTCACTTTCTGCCAAAGGGTGGTGTCATTTGCATATTTGAGGTTATTGATATTTCCCCTGGCAATCTTGATTCCAGCTTGTGTTTAATCCAGCCCAGCATTTCCCACGGGTATTTCGCATGATATATTCTGCATATAAGTTAAATAAGCAGGGTGACAATATATAGCCTTGACATATTCATTTCCTGATGTGGAAACAGTCTGTTATTCCATGCCCAGTTCTAAGTGTTGCTTCTTGACCTGCATACAGATTTCTCAGGAGGCAGGTAAGGTGGCCTGATATTTCCATCTCTTTAAGTAAATTTCACGTGTCTCTTTCAGTTCTGCTTTCCTCGGCACGTATGCCCAGCAGTGGGATTGCTGGGTCATATGGCAGTTCTATTTCCAGTTGTTTAAGGAATCTCCACAGTGTTCTCCATAGTGGCTGTACTAGTTTGCATTCCCACCAACAGTATAAGAGGGTTCCCTTTTCTCCACATCCTCTCCAGCATTTATTGCTTATAGACTTTTGGATGGCAGACATTCTGAGGAAGGTGGGAGGGGAGTTCTGGAAGGGGAACACATATATACTCATGGCGGATTCATGTCAATGTATGGCAAAACCAACATGATAATGTAAAGAAAATAAATAAATAAATAAAGGAAGGAAGTCGATAGTGGAAAAAAATAAAAAGGAAATTTTCAGAGTTTGTTGTGATCTACACAAAGGCTTTAGTGTAGGCAAAAAAGCAGAAGTAGCTGCTTTTCTGGAACCCTCTTATTTTTTGACAATCCAACAAATTTGATCCTCTGCCTTTTCTAAATCTAGCTTGAACATCTGGAAGTTCACAGTTCATGTACTGTTGAAGCCTGGCTTGTAGAATTTTGAGCATTACTTTACTAACATGTGAGATGAGCATAAATGTTCAGTAGTTTGATCATTTTTTGACATTGCCTTTCTTTGGAATTGGAATGAAAACTGACCTTTTCCAGGCCTGTGGCCACTGCTAAGTTTTCCAAATGTGCTGGCATATTGAGTTCAGCACTTTCACAGCACCATCTTTTAGGATTTGAAAAAGCTCAGCTGGAATTCCACTAGTTTGGTTCATAGTGAAGCTTCCTAAGCCCCGCTTGACTTTGCTCTCTAGGATGTCTGGCTCTAGGTGAGTGATTGCACCATTGTGGTTATTTGGGTCATGAAGATCTTTTTTTGTACAGCTCTTCTATGTCTTCTTGCCATGTCTTAATATGTTCTATTTCTGTTAGGTCCATACCATTTTTGTTCTTTATTGTGCCCATCTTTGCATGAAATGTTCTCTTGATGTCTCTAATTTTCTTGAAGAGATCTCTAGTCTTTCTCATTCTATTGTTTACCTCTATTTCTTTGCATTGATCACTGAGGAAGGTTTTCTTATCGTGCCTTGCTATTCTTTGGAACTCTGCAATCAAATGGGTATATCTTTCCTTTTCTCCTTTACCTTTTACTTCTCTTCTTTCCTCAGCTATTTGTAAGGCATCCTCAGACAACCATTTTGCCTTTCTGCATTTCTTTTTCTTGGGGATGATCTTGATCCCTGCCTCCTGTACAATGTCATGGACCTCTGTCTATAGTTCTTCAGGCACTCTGTCTATAATATCTAATACCTTGAATCTATTTGTTACTTGGACTGTATAATCTTAAGAAATTTGATTTAGGTCATAGCTGAATGGCATATTGGTTTTCCCTACTTTCTTCAATTTACTTCTGAATCTGACAATAAGGAGTTCATGATCTGAACTCCCTGTTTCATTTTTGCTGACTGTGTAGAGATTCTCCATCTTTGGCTGCAAAGTATATAATCAATCTTACTTTGGTACTGACCATCTGGTGATGTCCATGTGTAGAGTTTTCTCTTGTGTTGTTGGAAGAGGGTGTTTGCTATGACCAGTGTGTTCTCTTGGCAAAACTCTGTTAGCCTTTGCCCTGCTTCATTCTGTACTCCAGGCCAAACTTGCCTGTTACTCCAGGTATCTCTTGACTTCCCACTTTAGCATTTCAATATCTTATAATGAAAAGAATATCTTTTTTGTGTGTTAGTTCTAGAATGTCTTTAGGTCCTCTAACTATTGCTCAACATAGTTCTGGAAGTCCTAGCTACACCAATCAGAGAAGAAAAAGAAGTAAAAGGAATCCAGACTGGAAAAGAAGAAGTAAAGCTCTCACTGATTGCAGATGACATGATACTGTACATAGAAAACCCTAAAGTTAGCATCAGAAAATTACTAGAGCTAATCAGTGAATTTAGCAAAGTTGCAGGATACAAAATCAATACACAGAAATCACTTGCATTTCTATATACTAACAATGAAAAACTGGAAATAGAAATTAAGGAAGCAACCCCATTCACCATTGCAACAAAAAGAATTAAATACCTAGGAATAAACTTACCTAAGGAGATGAAAGAACTGTACCCATAACATTATAATACACTAGTGAAAGAAATCAAAGACCACATAAACAGATGGAGAGACAGTGCATGCTAGGTAGGAAGAATCAATAACATGAAAATGACTGTACTGCCAAATGCAATCTACAGATTCAATGCGATCTCTATCAAATTACCAATGGCATTTTTCACAGAACTAGAACAAAAAAAAATTCACAATTCATATGGAAACACAAAAGACCTCAAACAGCCAAAGCAGTCTTAAGAAAGAAGAATGAAGCTGAAGGAAACAATCTTCCTGACTTCAGATTATACTACTAAGCTACAGTCAGCAAGATAGTATGGTACTGGCACAAAAGCAGAAACATAGACCAATGCAACAAGATAGAAAGCCCAGAAATAAACCATTCACCTATGGGTACCTCATTTTTGACAAAGGAGGCAAGAATATACAATGGGGCAAAGACATCCTCTTCAATAAATAGTGCTGGGAAAACTGGACATCTACATGTAAAAGAATGAAATTAGAAGACTTCCTAACACTGTACACAAAGGTAAACTGAAAACAGCTTAAAGACCTAAGTGTAAGACCAGAAACTATAAAACTCTTAGACTAAAACATAGGCAGAACACTCGATGACATAAATCAAAACAATAACCTCTATGACCCACCTCTTAGAGTAAAGGAAATAAAAACAAAAGTAAACAAGTGAGACTTGATTAAACTTAAAAGCTTTTGCACAGCAAAGGAAACTATAGCAAGTTGAAAACACAGTCCTCAGAATGGGAGAAAATAATAGCATATGAAACAACTGTCACAAGATTAATTTCCAAAATATACAAGCAGCTCATACAACTCTATTCCAGAAAAACAAAGAACCTAATTAAAAAGTAGGAAAAAGACCTAAACAGACATTTCTCCAAAGAAGACATACAGATGGCTAACTATCACATGAAAAGATGCTCAGTGTCACTCACTATTGAAGTGAAGTGAAATGAAATTGCTCCGTGTTGTCCGACTCTTTGCGATGCCTCAAATTGTAGCCTATCAAGCTCCTCCATCTGTGCATGGGATTTTCCAGGCAAGAGTACCAGAGTAGATTGCCATTTCCTTCTCCAGGGTGATCTTCCCAACCCTGGGTTCGAACCCGGGTCTCCCGCATTGTAGGCAGACACTTTTACCGTCTGAGCCATTAGGGAAGTCCATTATTAGAGAAATGCAAATCAAAACTACAATTAGATATCACCTCACAACAGTCAGAATGGCCATATTCAAAAAGTCTACAAATAATAAATTCTGGGAAAGGTGTGGAGAAAAGGGGATGTTCTTGCAATGTTGGTGGGAATGTAAACTGACATAGCCACTTTGGAAGACACTATGTATATTCCTTAAAAACCTAGGAATAAGATCACCATATGACCCAGCAACCCCACTCCTAGGCATATACCTTGAAGAAACCAAAATTGAAAAAGGCATGTGTATATCCCATTGCTCCTTGTAGCACTATTTACAACAGGTAGAACATGGAAACAACCTAGATATACATTGACAGGTGAATGGATAAAGAAGTTGTGGTTCATATACACAATAGAACACTATTCAGCCATAAAAAGGAGCACATTTGATTCAGTTCTGATGAGGTAGATGAACTTAGAATCTATTATATGGAGTAAAGTACATTAGAAAGAGAAAGAGAAATACTGTATTCTAATGCATATATATGGAATCTAGAAAAATGGTACTGAAGAATTTAGTTACAGGGCAGCAATGGAGAAACAGACATAGAGAACTGTCTTATGGATAGTGGATAAGATGTATGGAAAGAGTAACATGGAAGCTTACATTATCATATGTAAAATTGATAGCCAGTGGGAATTTGTTGTATGGTTTAGGAAACTCAAGCAGGGGCTCTGTGTCAATCTAGAGGGGTGGGATGGGGAGGGAGATTGGAGGCAGTTTCAAAAAGGAGGGGATATATGTATACCTATGGTTGATTCATGCTGAGGTTTGACAGAAAACAATAAAATTCTATAAAGAAATTATCCTTCAATAAAAAAGATAAATTAAAAAAGTAAAGAAGTGATACAATTAGCCAATATATGCATGCAATAGTCAATGCTATAAATAAACTAAAAGCTAAAATTTAAATAAAGGATAGATGAGAGCCACTGATTGCAAGTAACATTCTCAAAAAAAATTTCTGCGAAAGCAAACAAAAATATCAGGTGGTTGGAATATTACTCAGCCATTAAAAAGAATACATTTGAATCAGTTCTACTGAGGTGGACGAAACCGAAGCCTGTTGTACAGAGTGAAGTAAGCCAAAAGGAAAAACAACAATACAGCATACTAATGCATGTATATGGAATTTACAAAGATGGTAACGATAACCCTGTATGCGAGACAGCCAAAGAGACGCAGATGTACAGAACAGTCTTTTGTACTCTATAGGAGAGAGCAAGGGTGGGATGATATGGGAGAATGGCATTGAAACGTGTAAATTATCATATGTGAAATGAATCACCAGCTCAGGTTTGATGCATGATACAGGGTGCTCAGGGCTGGTGCACTGGGATGACCCAGAGAGATGGAATTGGGAGGGAGGTGGGAGGGGGATTCTGGAAGGGGAACACATGTATACCCATGGCGGATTCATGTCAATGTATGGCAAAACCAACACAATAATGTAAAGGAAAAAAAAAATCAGGTGGTAACTAAATGGAAATGTGAATGCTAAGTAGTTTCAATTGTGTCTGACTCTTTGTGACCCTATGGACTGCAGCCCACCAGTCTCCTTGTCCATGGGATCCTCCGGGTAAGAGTACTTGAGTGGGTTGCCATGCCCTCCTCCAGGGATCTCCCCAACTCAGGGATCCAACCTGAATCTCTTACATCTCCTACACTGGCAGGCAAGTTCTTTACCACTAGTGCCACCTGGGATGGTCCAAATGGGAGCAAGCATGGTTATAAACAAAGATAGGGCTATGGCTGCTGGGATAATTACAGATAAAGACATGAATTCTCCTTCAGAGCCATCACTTTCATTCTCTCTTGTCTGATTCTCCTTGTGTTGATCTCTTCTCTTTGTCTAGTGTTACACTTGATCATAGTACCAAACTATTACTACCAGCATTAACATATTTTCCCTTTCTCTGTTTTGTTTTAATCCATAACACTTATCAATGTCTGATATATATTCACTTATTTATTGCCTGCCTCTCTCATTGGAATGCAAACTCCAGGGAGTTTTTTTTTTTTTTCTCCCTCACATTCATTACTGTGAACTAGAGCTGCAAAATCAGACAAGTTTTAATCATTTGCTAGAAAAATAAAATTACATAACATATTCCTTTCTGTTCATGTCATGTGACAGAGAGGCAAAATTAGCAACATAGCAATAAAAAATTTACCATGCATTTATTTTTATTTTAATCAAGTGTTTACTAAGGTAAGTTTTTTTCACATCTACATCTGTGGTTTTATTTCAGCTGTGTTGTCTGTGGTAGTTAAGGTCTTATCTAGAGTCTAACAAGCATATTTTATACTACTATATATTATTATTGATGTTGTTGCTACTAAATGTTTTCATTTTCTTTCATTTTTAAAAAGGAACAATGAAAATACTCATGAAAACATGATGGATCATGCAAAATGTAATCAATATAGAAACAAGATTTTAAGTAACATGTAATATTGGAGAAGAAAAAGGCAACCCACTCCAGTATTCTTACCTGAAAAATCCCCATGGACAGATAAGCCATGTGGGCTACAGTCTATGGAGTCGCAAGAGTTGGACACAAATGAGCAACTAAGTATACAGCACAATATTAGTAAACTAAACCTAACAGAAAGCTAATAGAATCAAATTTGTTTCTTGCTAGATTGTTCTAATAATTATGTTGATAGCTAACCATGTGCACAGGAAAAATATAATCCTATATAAAGCTATATGAAAAAGGAAAATGTCCAAGTATGTTGAAATGAAAAATATACTTGTTTTAAAAAATATGAAGAGACTATATATATGGTGACTAGGTATTCAAAGCTAAGACATTTCTCTGGTCCATGAAAGTTAACAGTATAATGAGTGAAACAGAAAATTTCAGTAAAATATGTTTCACAGTTAAGTAAGCCTATTATGGGGGTTAGGAAATCTCTGCCCGATTTAAATCTCAAAGACTATGTGAGAGTATAAAAACATACAAAATGAACTTTTTATTATAAGAGTTTGAGATATCTGGAAAACATATAACAAATCATTAAAGAATATATGAAAGAACAGATATAGATAAGTATGTGTCAGTTTATCCTCATATACATAGAAAATCTAAATATGCTTACAGCAGAAGGCAAAAGCTATCTCTTAAATATTTATATTATTTCTTCTAAATATACTCCAATTAACTAGAAGCAGGACATTTGGCCAAAAAGTCATCCTTATGAAATTATACACAGTAGAAAGTATCTAAAATTTATTCAAAATTGAATACTAGCAAGTAGCATTCTTTTGCAAATTACAGAACTGATTATTAACCTTTTTCTAAATAAAAGTACCCATATAGCATGTCAAACACCATACACAGCCTTGTTACAATAAAGATCAACCATGCATGGTATATTCACAGATTCATTAACATTTCTCACTATAAACTTCTCCTTTAATATTGGCTAATAGTTGATAATGCTATTAGTTGAGCAACCTCTAAACTATTTCTAAGCAATTTTTATGGTCAGAATTAAAAATGTTTGATTATTTTATTTTCCCTGGTAACATATCAAATAAGAAAAAGCATGGCCAGATCTAATGATACTACCATAACACAGTCACTCTTTCTCAATTAATTTTAAGAGACACTTTATGAATAAAACTCTATAAACAGTTATTTCAACAAAACAAAGAATTCAAAAGCATAGGATATTTCCCATTTATAAAAAGGGAAATGATGTAGTTCAAATGCAATGTAAATTATTTCAAATATCCAAGTTGATATATTTATTAGCTTATTTGCCTTTGAGGATCAGTTGAGTCATTTAATATCACTGGCACATTACAAAAAATAAGTGACACTCTCATGTGTGCATGTGGGTGTGCTAGCAGGTTAGCTGTGTCCAACTCTTTGCAATCCTGTGGACTGTAGCCTGCCAGGCTCCTCTATTCATGGGATTCTCCAGGCAAGAACACTGGAGTGGGTTGCCATTTCCTTCTTTAAAACTCTCTTAGATTTGCAGATAAGTATTTGAAATTGCTTCAGGTAAGAGGATCAGAGTGAAGTGGCATGGAAAGATAAAATGAGGGAATGATACACAGGATGAGATCATAAGATATAACTGAAGAAAGAAAAAGGATCCATGGCAAAACAAGCACGATAATGTAAAGAAAATAAATAAAATAACAACAACAACAACAGCAACAAGAAGTAAATTAAAAAAAAAAAGAAAGAAAGAAAGAAAGAAAAAAGATCCAGTCAGGAAATTAAAGAAAATGAATACACATATACAGAAACATCCTACAAAAGACAAGAAAAAAATTAACAGATTTGATAGCCACCTACACAAAGGACTAAAAAAGAATAAAATACAAAATTTTGGGAGAAAAAGAGCAGTAATTTATTTTTATGAAGATCGAGAAGATATCAGAAAGTGCAGAGTAGTCCTAGAAGGGTAAAGATTATGGGAACTGATTGGAGGACAGCTCAGATGTGCTTGTGAATGTGGCCACCCTGTTACAACTGATTCCCTGTGAATCTTTAGTACAAATTCAAAGTTCATACCTTTGCTTTATCTCTCATTGATCCTTTGCCCAGGATAGACATTTTAGCACCTGTTTCTTCCTGTAGCCTCTTCAAGGAGTTTCCTCTCGGTCCGAGCAATTTGCCCACAAAATTGAACTAGGAAACAAAATCATTAGAACATCTATATTAAGTAGCGAAAAGTAATGATTTAAACCAAGCAAAACTGATGGGTTATGGTTTTTTGAACTCTGCCATCGAGAACAGTCATGCCTTTCACATACCCAAACACACACAAACACACACACACACACACACACACACAGGAAACCACCCCAGACCTATAAGCTCAGATACACTTTTAAAAAGATGCTTCTTCCTAAAGAAATGCTTAAGTCATTGTAAATAAAGCAGCGATGAACATTGGGGTACACGTGGCTCTTTCAATTCTGGTTTCCTCGGTGTATATGCCCAGCAGTGGGATTGCTGGGTCATATGGCAGGTCTATTTGCAGCTTTTTAAGGAACCTCCACACTGTTTTCCATAGTGGCTGTACTAGTTTGCAATCCCAACAGTGTAAGAGGGTTCCCTTTTCTCCACATCCTCTCCAGCATTTATTACTTGTAGATTTTTGCATTGCAGCCATTCTGAGTGGTGTGAAGTGATATCTCATTGTGGTTTTGATTTGCATTTCTCTGATAATGAGTGATGTTGAGCATCTTTTCATGTGTTTGTTAGCCATTTTTATGTCTTCTTTGGAGAAATGTCTGTTAAGTTCTTTGGCCCACTTTTTGATTGGGTCGTTTAGTTTCCTAGAATGGAGCTGCAGGAGTTGCTTGTATATTTTTGAGATTAATTGTTTGGAAGCAACCTAGATGCCCATCAACTGACGAATGGATAAGAAAGCTGTGGTACATATACACAATGGAATATTACTCAGCATTAAAAAAAAAATCATTTGAATCAGTTCTACTCAGATGGACGAAACTGGAGCCCATTATCCAGAGTGAAGTAAGCCAGAAGCAAAAACAACAATACAGTATATTAATGCATATATATGGAATTTAGAAAGACGGTAACGAGAACCCAGCATGCGAGACAGCAAAAGGAATGCAGATGTATAGAATAGACTCGTGGTCTCTGTGGATGAGGGCAAGGGTGGGATGATATGGGAGAATGGCATTGAAACATGTTAATTATCATATGTCTAATCAATCGCCAGCCCAGGATTGATGCTCGGGGCTGGTGCAATGAGATTTCTTGGGGGGAGGGAGGTGGGAGGGGGGTTCTGGAGGGGGAGCATATGTAAACCCATGGTGATATCATGTCATTCTTTGGCAAAACTAATAAAAAAAAAAAAGAAATGCTTAAGTCAGTAATCTTTTGAAGATTAAATTTACTCATATAATTGCATAAATCATTTGAAAAGAAATTAGGGAGAAGTACTATTGTTTATAAAGTTCTAAAGGGATTTTCTCTCCAATCAGATTATTGAAATCAAGAAATAAATTAACATGCCTGTGCACATTTAAAATTGAAAAAAAAAACTTAAATGTTTTAAACAAAAATTTAGCATTCATGTTTGGCAAGCATTGTCTATGCCCATAAGAGTCCATTTTAAATTTCATGATTGGTAATAAAGAGATTCAACTGTTCTTCAATCTTACCTTCTTTGTGTTAAAGAGTTGTTCTAAAGATCAGTAAATAAGAGATGTGGATGCATACAAAAGGGTTTAAAATGCTAGAAAGAGCATATATACAAAACAGTTTGCTTACATGCAAAATTCTAGGGCTAAGGGTATATATACCTTATTTATTAATTATGAAATCTGGTTACTAAAAAGGGAAATAAAGGCAGCTATCAGCGTTGTTGCCAGCTACTAAATGAATATCCCTACATGAAATGACTGAGGTAATCACTTATTAATTAAAAAGAAAAAGGATTAGAATGCATTAAAGACTATGTTGGGCATGTGAAACAGAAATAAAATTAGGTAACTGTCTTCTAGATCAGAGTTATTATATATATTTTAAATACCCAGAGTAAGAAATAAACCACATTTAATGGTGAAAGACTAAATACTTTCCTCATAAATACAGGATAAAGTCAAGATGCCTGTTCTCACCACACCTTTTCAGTGCTGCCCTGGAGTGTGGATATATACAGGCATGTAAGATAAATGGAACAGAAAAAAGTTCAAAAAGACCACATTTAGATCAACTGATTCTCAACAAAGGTGCCAGAGCAGTAACATTTGAAAAGTAAAATCTTTTTAACAAATGGTGCTGGAACAACTGGATATTCATATGCAAAAACAAGCACAAAAAATACTTTTACCTTCTAATACACATTAAAGCAAAGTGAAGTTACTCAGTCGTGTCTGACTCTTTGCTACCCTATGGACTGTAGCCCACCAAGCTCCTGCATCTATGGGATTTTTCCAGGTAAGAATACTGGAGTGGGTTGCCATTTCCTTCTCCAAGGGTTCTCCCCAGCTCAGGGTTCAAACTGGGTGTCCCACATTGTAGGCAGACTCTTCATCGTCTGAGCCACCAAGGAATCCCTGGGCTAGGAAGATCCTCTGGAAGAGGGCAAGGCAACTCACTCCAGTATTCTTGCCTGGAGAATCCCCACGGATAGGGAGCCTCGGGGGCTACAGTCTATGAGGTCACAAAGAGTTGGACATGACTGAGCAAGGAAGGAAGAGAAGTGAGGGTCAAAGGAGAAGAGGGAAAATTTACCCATCTGAATGCAGAGTGCCAAAGAATAGCAAGGAGAGATAAAAGTTTTAACTGAAAAAATACAAAGAAAGAGAGGAAAATAATAGAATGGGCAAGACTAGAGATCCCTTCAAAAAAAGTAGAGATACCAAGGAAACATTTCAGAAATGGTAAGGACCTAACATAAGCAGAAGAAATTAAGAAGCGGTGGCAAGAATACACAGAAGAATTGTACCAAAAAAGTCTTAATGACTCGAACAACCATGATAGTGTGATCACTATTCTAGAACCAGACATCCTGGAGTGTGACGTCAAGCCGACCTTAGGAAGCATTACTATGAACAAAGCTAGTGGAGGTTATAGAATTCCAGCTGAGCTATTTCAAATCCTAAAAGACGATGCTGTTTTAAGTATTGCACTCAAGATGCTAGCCGATTTGGAAAACTCAGCAGTGGCCACAGGACTGGAAAACGTGTTTTTATTCCAATTCTAAAGAAAGTCAATACCAAAGAATGTTCCAACTAATGCAAAATTGTATTAATTTCACATGCTAGCAAGGTAATACTCGAAATCCTTTAATCTGAGTTTCCCTGATAGCTCAGCTGGCAAGGAATCCACCTGTAATGCAGGAAACCCAGTTTGATCCCTGGGAGGGGATGATCCCCTGGAGAAGGAAATGGCAACCTGCTCTAGTATTCTCACCTGGAAAATCCCATGGACAGAGGAGCCTGGTAGACTACAATCCTTGAGGTCTCAAAGAGTCCGACACAACTGAGCAACTAACCATGAACGAATGAGGCACCAACAGTAGGTGAACTGAGAACTTCCAGACATACAAGCTGGATTTAGAAAAGGCAGAAGAAGTAGAGATCAAACTGTCAATATCCACTGGATCATAGAAAAAGTAAGTGAATTCCAGGAAAAAAAATATATATATATATACCTCTGCTTCATTGACTACTCTAAAGACTTTGACTGTACAGATCACAACAAACTGGGAAATTCTTAAAGAGATGGATATACCAGATGACCTTCTCTGCCTCTGG
Source organism: Antilocapra americana (assembly GCA_007570785.1). NCBI lineage: Eukaryota > Metazoa > Chordata > Mammalia > Artiodactyla > Antilocapridae > Antilocapra > Antilocapra americana. The sequence continues at coordinate 5,982,561 of ML661334.1, read as the reverse complement.
AGAAATATGTATTCAGGTTAAGAAACAATAGTTATAACTGGACATGGAACAATGGACTGGTTCCAAATTGAGATAGGAGTACGTCCAGGCTGTATATTGTCACCTTGCTTATTTAACTTCTATGCAGAATATTTTATGTGAAATGCCATGATGGATGAAGCTCAAGCTGGAACCAAGATTGCCAGGAGAAATATCAATAACTTCAGATATGGAGATGACATCATCCTTATGGAAGAAAGCGAAGAGGAATTGAAAAGAATATAGATGAAAGTGAAAGAGGAGAGTGAAAAGCTGGTTTAAAACAACATTCAAAACAGTAAGATCATGGCATCTGGTCCCATTAGTTCATGGCAAATAGATGGGGAAACAATGGAAAAAGTGGCAGACTTTGTTTTCTTGGGCTCCAAAATCACTGCAGATGATGAGTGTAGCCATGAAATTAAAAGATGGTTATTTCTTGAAAGAAAAGCTATAACAACTCTAGACATCATATCACTTTACCAAATCAGGTCTGTATAATCTAAGCTATCATTTTCCAGTAGTCATGTATGGATGTGGGAGTTGGAGTATAAAGAAGGCTGAGCACTGAAGAATTGATTTTTTCAAATGTGGTTCTGGAGAAGACTCTTGAGAGCCCCTTAGACAACAAGGAGGTCAAACTAGTCAATCCTAAAGAAGTCAACCCTGAGTATTAATTGGAAGGACTGATGGCTGAAGTTGAAGCTCCAATACTTTGGGCACCTTATGTGAAGAGCTGACTCATTGAAAAATCCCCTGATTGAGTGCAGGAGGAAGAAGGGGCAACAGATGGCAAGATGGTTGGATGGTATCATCGACTCAATGAATATGAGTTTGAGCAAACTCTGGGAGATTGTGAAGGACAGGGAAGCCTGGCGTGCTACAGTCCATTGGGTCACAAAGAGTTGGATAAGACTGAGTGACTGAACAACAAAAATAGATCTAAACATAAACACACAAAAAATAAATTAGCATACAAGAAGGCCTTTGCAAATTTAAGCTGGGAAAGTTTACTAGCAAGCAAAGAATCTCCATTGAAATACTCACTGATCCAAAAACCATTAAGAAATTAAATCTGCAAGCCACAACCTGGGAGAAAATACTTCCCATGAATATATGTGAATAATAACTAGAATCTAGAATCTATGAAAAAGTCTCCATCAAGTCCATAATTAAACACACAACACACACACACACACACACACATATTGCTAAAATTGAAAAAAAAACACACAAATATTCATGGTGATGTGGAACCACTAGGGCAATTATTATTTCTAATTTAAAATGATAGTTACTTTGTGAAGAAGATTGGCAGTTATTTATGAATTTAAACTCAGATCCATTACAGCCCAGTAATTCTATACATAAGTATTTAAGAGTAATAAAAGCATATGTTTCCAAATTGCCTTGCACAAATACATTGGAATATTTTATTTATGATCACTATTAAATTGGAAATAAAGCACTGTCCATGCAAAGTGAAGAGCTAAAGTTTATCCACAAAAAGAAAGGAACTAGTCACTGACTGTTACAGCAGTATGAAAGATCTCACAGACATTATATTCAGTGGAAGCAGCCAGATACAAAAGAGTATATCACGTTATATTATTCTCCACTAATACAAAATTCTAGAGGCACAAATAGTACATTGTGTTAGAATTTATGAGTGGTTACCTGTTGAGAACATAAGGCTGAGGTTGAACTGTCTTGAAAGTAAGTGCATAAAGAAACATCAGGGTGATGGTATTATTATTTATTTTGTTGAAGTTTAAGCATATTCCTGTCAAAACTCACTCAGATGCACACTAAGACCTGTGCACGTTAATGTGTGTAATGTTAGTTGCTCAGTCGTGTCTGAATCCTTGTGACCCCATGGACTGTAGCCCACCAGACTCCTCTGTCCATGGGAGGCAACAATACTGGATTGGGTTGCCATACCCTTCCGCAGGGGATCTTCCCGACCTAGGGATCAAACCTGGGTGTCCTACATTGCAGGCAGATTCTTCACCATTTGAGCCACGAGGGAAGCACTTACTGTATGTAAACAGTACTTCAATTAAGAACGAGGGGAAACTAGAAAGCAGAAACTCCATATAAATATTTAAAAAATAATATCATGATAAAATTCCCACCAAAAATACTAGTCCCAGGCAGCTGTATAAAGGCATCTCAATAGACTCTTAGAAAACAGACCCTTCTAATCTGTGCAGAAAGTGGGGTAATTATTCCAGAGAACATGACCAGTAGTTGATCTATTTACTGGACCCAGGCAATAGGAAATTCCTTATCCTTTCTCTGTCCTTACAATGTATGTTCTGCCCACTGCCCACACACATGCAGCTTTGAGAGAGCTCTGCATCGCTGAGACCATCTGCACTGTGTCAGTGACTGGTGGGCACTGCCCAAGACAAGCTTCATATGTAACTTGCCTTACACTGGAGAAGGAAATGGCAACCCATTCCAGTATTCTTGTCTGGGAAATCACACGGGCAGAGAAGCCTGGTGGGCTACACTCTGTGGAACTGCAAGAGTTGGGCATGACTTGGTGACTAAACAACAAAAACAAATTTCCTATTAAACCAGCAAACTATCAGTCTAGTGTGATCTGGTTCTTTCTTCAGACTTTCTTAGCCCTTGTTTACAGGAACTAGATTTGAATTTTACCCAGGGAAATCCCTAGATTACAAACCAACAGCAGACTATTTCAGAGAAATAAATGGGAAAATAACCCCAGACTCACTTAGCAGGCTAATGTAAACTTAGAGGGGGCTTCCCTGGTGGCTCAGATGGTAAAGAATCTGCCTGCAATGCTGGAGACCTGGGTTTGATCCCCTGGGGGAAGGCATGGCTACCCAATCCAGTATTCTTGCCTGGAGAATCCCCATGGACAGAGGACCCTGGTGGGCTATGATCCATGGGGTTGCAAAGAGTCGGACACAACTGAGCGAGTAAGCACAGCACATAACCTTAATAGCTAGGCCAAATCAGAAAAGAAAATTTAGAGTCTAAATCTACTCATGAAACAATATATTCCACAAAGTAGTACATTAACCAAGGCCTGTTCTATATATTAAAAGCAAATGATGATGAGTTCTGCTTATCACAGATACATAGGTAATTTAAGATTTATAATCTCTATTGTAATTCACCTATTAGCAATGGAGAAAAAAAGGTTAACATCTTATTTGAACAGAAAAAAATAATTTGATATAATTCAAATTCAATCATTATAAACTCTTATCATCTAAAACATGAGAAACTACCTTAGCCAGATAAAATATTTCTACTCAAAACCAATAAGAATAGTATAACTGTTTTAAATGCCAGAAAACAAGAAACAAAAAATCATATACTTTATACAATTTTATATATACAAGGTTAAAATAATTTCATAAAAAATTATTTGGATTAGTAAAAGAGATTAGCAAGGTGTTTTATTATAAAACATCAGTATGAAAATCAATTGCATTTTGTATACCAGCAACATATAACTAGTAAATGTTTTTTTAAAAACGATGTCATTTATAATAGCAGTCAAAAGCATTTTCCTAAGAATAAATTTAATTATGTATGATCCAAACCTTTACAAAGAATTTATAAAATACATTAATAAAAGCATCAATTGGATATCAATCAATAAATTAGCTACAGTCCATAGGGTAGCAAAGAGTTGGAGGTGACTGAAGTGACCTTACACGCAAACACAAATTGGAAGCAGATCACATTCATGAAGAGGGAGTCTCAGTGTTGTAGAGATTCCTAGTATTTTCAATTCTTGTATAGATCTAACACAATTCTAGTTATAATCACAATTAGCTTTGATTCAATTTACTAACTGGTTCCAAAAATGTATAAAAAGATGAAAGTCTAAGAATAGTCAAAACACTCAAATGCAGAAGAATAAATTGAGGGTTATATCTATCACATATGAAGACACATTATAAAGCTGTATTAATTATAATAGTGTGATACCTGTAGTCCTGAGGCATAGACAGAGAACAAAGCAATGGAATCCAGAATCAGATCCCTGCTTACATTTAAATAGTGTATGATACAGGGGGCATTATAGATCACTGAGGCAGGTTACCCTGCCCCTAAAATTGCCCATATCATTACATATGCTATCATGCAAAAAGAACTTTGCAAATATGATTAAACTAGGAATTCAGAGATGAAGAGACTGCCCTATATTATCCAGCTGTGCCAAATAGCCTTATAAGTGAAAGAAGGAGTCAGTAGAGTTCAAGTTTGGAGTGATGTAACTTCTGACTTTGAAGATGGAAAAAAGCCATAAGTCAAAGAATAAGGGCACCATCAAGGAGGTGGAGAAATAACTAGCTTCTCCCCAGATACCCCAAAAGGATTCAGTCTTAGCAACACCTTAATTTCAGCCCCTATGAACCATCTCAGACTGACTCCATAGCTATACAATAACAAATCTTTTTTTTCTTGTTGTTCTTTTGTTTTTAACTATAGTGTAACTGACTTACAGTGTTTCAGGTATACAGCAAGTGAATCAGTTATATGTACATATATAAGAATATATATGCATGTATACACACATCAATACGTACATATACGTATGCCATTTGTCAGGTTCTTTTCCATTATAGTTTATTGTATGCATGTGTTCTAAGTCACTTCAGTTGTTTCCAACTCTTTGTGACCTTATGGACTGTAGCCTGCCATTATAAGATATTGAGCATATCTGTGCTGTACAGTAGATCCTTATATTTTAACTATTTTATAAGTAGTAGTAGGTACCTTTTTTGTAATGTATATATCTTAATCTCAGACTCCTAATTTATCTCTCCTTACCATGTCTTTTTATAACCATAAGTTTATTTTCTATGTTTATGAGTCTATTTATATTTTGTAAATAAGTTCATTTTGTAATCATTTTTTTTTAGATTCGGCATGTAAGTGATATATGACATTTATCTTTCCCTGTCTGATTTAGTTCACTTAGTGTGATGATCTCAAGGTCCATCTGTGTTGCTGCAAAAGGCATTATTTTGTATTTTTATGGCTAAGTAATATATATCATATAATACATATTCCTTCATATGGAATGCTGTCATATCTGCACTTAACCCCTGTGAATCTCCCCCATGTACTTTAAATCATCTCTGGATTGACTTACATTGCCTAATACAAGTTAAGTCCTAGGTTATAAACTCAAAATAAATTCTATGTAGAGAGTTCCTGGTGTGCATCAAATTCAAGTTTGATTTGGGGGTGCTTTTAAAATTATATATATATATATATGATTTTTATAATATATGTATTATATATGAAAATTCTAATTTAAAAAAAAAGATACATGATAAAGGAATAGATAAAGAAGATGTGGTATCCTCTTAGATAAAGAAGATGTGGTATCCTCTATCAGTGGACATTTAGGTTTCTTCCATATTATAACTATTGTAAATAGTGTTGCTATGAACATTAGGGTGCATGGATCTTTTTAATTTTCATCTTTTCCAGATATGTGCCCAGGAGTGAGATTGCTGGATAACTTGATAACTTACTTTTAGCTTGTTAAGGAAAATCCATACTGTTTTCCACAGTAGTTACACCAATTTACATTCCCATTAAAAGTATAGGAGGGTTCTCTTTTCTCCATACCCTCTCCAGCATTTATTATTTGTAGACACTTTGATGGTGGCCATTCTGACTAGCGTAAGGTGATAACTAGTTTTCATTTTGATTTGCATTTCTCTAATAATTAGCAATGTTGAGTATCATTTCATGTGCCTATTGAACATCTGTGTGTCATTTAGAGAAATGTCTGGGGATTCTGCTCATTCTTCAAATTATTTCAATATATTGATCTCCATGAACTGTTTTCATACTTTGAAAATAAATACCTTGTTCGTCACATAATTTGCAATTTATTTTTCTTTTTCCCCATCCCATGGTTTGTCTTTTCATTTTGCTGATGGTTTCCTTCGCTGGGCAAAAGCTTTTCTGTTTAATTAAGTGATAGTTGCTCAGTCATGTTCAACTCTTTGTGACCCCCTGGACTAAAGCCCATTAGGCTCCTCTGTCCCTGGAATTCTCCAGGCAAGAATTCTGGAGTGGGCAGCCATTCCTTTTTCCAGGGGATCTTCCTAACCCAGGGGTCTCCTGCATTGCAGACAAATTCTTTACTCTCTGAGCCACCAGGGCAGCACTATTTAGCCCCATTTATTTTTTGCTTTTGTGTCCATTACTTTAGGAGAATGATCCAAAAAAAAAAAAAAATCATTGATTTATGCCAAAGAGTGTTCTCTCTATGCTTTCCTCTAGGAGTTTTATAGTATCCAATCTTACATTTAGGTCTTTAATCCATTTTTAATCTATTTCATTCACAAATAGCTGTCCCATTTTCCCAAAAGAATTACTGAGGAAACTGTCTTAACTCCATTGCATACTCCTGTCACATTTGACATAGACTAATTGACAATAGATACATGTGTTTATCTCTAGGGTGTCTATCCTGTACCATTGACCTATATTTCTATTTTTGTACCAGTACTATAGTGTCTTGATTACTCTAACTTTGTAGTGTAGTCTAAAGTCAGGGGGTATAATTCTCCAGCTCTGTTCCTTCTAAGAAGTGTTTTGGCTATGCAAGGTCTCTTGAGTTTCTATACAAATTGTAGAATTTTTGGTTCTAGTTCTGTAAAAAATGCAACTGGTAACTTGATAGTGATTGCGCTGAATCTGTAGATTGCATTCAGTCAGTTCTGTTCAGCTGTTCACCCATGTCTGGCTCTTTGTTACACAATGGACTGCAGCATGCCAGGCTTCGTTGTCCATCATCACCATCTCCTGGAGCTTACTCAAACTCATGTCCATTGTGTTGGTGATGCCATTCAACCATCTCATCTTCTACCATTCCCTTCTCTCGTGCTTTCAATCTTTCCCAGCATCAAGGTCTTTTCTAATGAGTCATTTCTTCATATCAGGTGGCCCAAGTATTGGAGCTTCAGCTTCAGCATCAGACCTTCCATTGAATATTCAGGACTGATTTCCTTAGGATTGACTGGTTTGATCTCTTTGCAGTCCCAGGAAGTGTCAAGAGTCTTCTCCAACATCACAGTTCAAAACCATCAATTCTTCTATGTCCAGCTTTCTTTATGGTCCAACTCATCCATACAAAATTACAGTTAAAGCCAAAGCTTTGGCTAGACAGAATTTTATCAGCAAAGTAATGTCTCTGGTTTTTAATATGTCATCTAGGTTTGTCTTAGCTTTTCTTCAAAGAAACCACCGTCTTTAAATTTCATGGATGCGGTCGCCATCTGCAGTGATTTTGGAGACCAAGAAAATAAAGTCTGTCACTGTTTCCATTGTTTCCCCATCTATTTGCCATGAAGTGATGGGACCAGATGCCATCATCTTAGTTGTGTGTGTTTTTTTAAATTAATTAATTTAACTGGAGGCTAATTAATTTACAATATTGCAGTGGTTTTTGCCCCTGCAAAATTCAATTCATACATTGATATGAATCAGCCATGAGTGTACATGTGTTCCCCATCCTGAACCCCCCTTCCACCTCCCTCCCCATCCCATCCCTCAGGGTCATCCCAGTGCACCAGCCCTGAGCACCCTGTCTCATTGATTGAACCTGGGCTGGCGATCTGTTTCACATATGATAATATACATGTTTCAATGCTATTCTCTCAAATCATTCCACCCTCACCTTTCTCCCACAGAGTCCAAAAGACTGTACTTTACATTTGTGTCTCTTTTGCTGTCTCATATACAGGGTCATCATTACCATCTTTCTAAATTCCATATATATGCGTTAGTATACTGTATTAGTTTTTTGAATGTTGAGTTTTAAGCCAGCTTTTTCATTCTCCTCTCTCACTTTCATCAAGAGGCTCTTTAGTTCTTCTTCACTTTCTGCCATAAGGGTGGTGTCATCTGCATATCTGAGGTTACCAATATTTTCCCCAGCAATCTTGATTCCAGCTTGTGCTTCATCCAGCCCAGCAAGTCTCATGATGTTCTCTGCATAGAAATTAAATAAGCAGGGTGACAATATGCAGCCTTGTTTTACTCCTTTCCCAATTTGGAACCAGTCTCTTGTTCCAGACTGATTTCCCTGGTGGCTCAGATGGTAAAAAATCTGCCTGCAATGCAAAAGACCAGGGTTTGATCCCTGGATTGGGAAGATCCCTGGGAGAAGGAAATGGCAACCCACTCCAGTATTCTTGCCTGGAGAAACCCATGGACAGAGGAGCCTGGCAGGGTACAGTCCATGGAGTCACAGAGTCAGACATGACTGAGTGGCTAGCTTTGGCTTTTTTACTTTCTGTTGCTCCTTGTCTGGTTCTAACTTGCTTGAATTTGTGCTAACTTGTTGCTTGTTGACCCGCATACAGATTTCTTAAGAGGCAAGTAAGGTGGTCTGATATTCCCATCTCTTTAAGAATTTTCCCACAGTTTGCTGTGATCCACACAGTCAAAGGCTTTAGTGTTGTCAACAAAGTAGAAGTTGATGTTTTTCTGGAATTCTTTTGCTTTTTTCTGTGATCCAACAGATGTTGGCAATTTGTTCTCAGGTTCCTCCATCTTTTCTAAATCCAGCTTGACTATCTGAAAGTTCTTGAAGCCTTACTTGAGGAATTTTAGGCTAATGTGTGAAATGAGTGCAACTGTGCGATAGTTTGAACATTCTTTGGCATTGCCTCTCTTTGGGATTGGAATGAAAGCTGACCTTTTCCAGTCCTGTGGCCATTGCTGAGTTTTCCAACTTTGCTGGCATATTGAGTGCAGCACTTTAATAGTATCATCCTTTAGGATTTGAAATAGCTCAGCAGGAATTTCATCATCTCCACTAGCTTTGTTTGTAGTAATGTTTTCTAAGTCCAACTTGACTGGACTTCACCCTGGGTAGTATGGGCATTTTCGCATTATTGATTTTTCCAATCCAGAAACATGGCATATCTTTCCACCTGTTGGTGTCACCTTCAATTTTTTTTATCACCATCTTATAGTTTTTGGAACATAGGTCTTTTATCTCCTTAGGTAGGTTTATTCCTATGTATTGCATTCCTTTTGATGCCATGGTAAATGAGATTGTTTCCTTAACTTCTCTTTCTGATATTTCCTTGTCAGTGTATAGAAATTCTAAATTTTCTATATATAAACTTTATATTCTGCAATTTTACCAAATTCATTTATGAGTGCTTAGCAGTTTTCTGGTGCTATTTCTATTTATAGTATCAGGTCATCTGCAAACAGTGACCAATTTACTTCTTCCTTTCCAATTTGTATTCCTTCTATTACTTTTACTTCTCTGATTGCTATGTCTAAGACTTCCAGGTGTGTTGAAAAAGGTGGTGAGAATGGGTATCCTTATCTTATTCCTGATTTTATAGGGAATGGTTTTAGTGCTTCACCATTAAATATGATGTTATTAGTGTTGAGTCTGTCATAGATAGACTTTATTATGTTGATATGTGTTCCCTCTATGCCCATTTTCTGGAGAGTTTTTTTTAATCATAAATGGATGTTGAATTATATCAAAACCTTTTCCTGCATTTATTGATATGATCATATGATTTTTTTATTCTTCAATTTGTTTATGAGGTGTATCACAGTCATTCATTTGCAGATCTTTGCATTTCTGGAATAAATCCCACTTGATCAGAGTGTAGGATTCTTTAATATATTGTTGGATTTGGTTTCTTATATTTTGTTGAGGATTTTTGTGTTCATCAGTGATTGTTCTTGTTTAGTCACTAAGTTGTGTGTGACTCTTTCATAACCCCATGAACTATGGCCCTGCCAGGCTCTCTCCGCGGGGTTTCCTAGGCAAGAGTACCGAAGTAGGTTGCCATTTCTTTCTCCAGGGGATCTTCCTGACCCAGGGATCCAACCCATGTCTCCTGCAGTGGCAGTCAGGTTCTTTCTGTCTGAGCATCCAGGGAAGCCATGTTCATAAATCACACTGGCTTGTAATTTTTTTTTTCCTGTGGTATCCTTATCTAATTTTGATATTAGGGTGATGGAGGCCTCACAGAATGAGGTTAGAACTATTCCTTTCTCTATTTTTGCAATAGTTTCAGAAGGTTATGTGTTAACTTTTTTATAAACGTTTGGTAGAATTCACTGTAAAGCTATATGGTGTAATTTTTGCTGGGAGTTTTAAAATTATTGGTTCAGTTTCAGTACTCATGATTGGTCTGTTCATATTCTCTATTTTTTCTTGTTTTATAGTTGGGGGTTATAGACAATTCTATTGTAGTTTAAGCCTCTAAGTTTGTGGAAATTATTGCAACAACAATATAAATTTATCTACTAAGGAAAGAAGGAACTGTCTAATGCAGCACATAATGGAATCTCCATTATAAGAAAAGTGAAATTGTTTCATACACCATAGTGAAAAATAAATAAATAAAGATGGATTACAGACATAGGTCTGAAAGACATAACTACAAGTTCTGAAACAAGTCATAAAAATATGTTAACAGTAAAATAAAAGTTTTATTAGAATTAGGAATATCTTAATTAAAATATACCACCAAAAAAGCAAAAACTTAAGTCACAAATTTGGAGACTATTTACATTATATGTTAACAATAAATCAATTTACAAACACAAGTATAAAAATGTAAGAAAAAGACAAACAACTAATAACAAGTATAATCTTGAAGAAGGAAGATAATGGCCAAAGAAAAGTGTGAATATTCAACCTTATCAAAATTTAAGCAAAAGTCAAATTAGGACCCAGTGAGAAACCATTCTACATAGACTATGATGATAAAAATATGAGTCAGAAACCAAACATTAACCAGACTGTGGATCCACAGAGACTCATATACCCTGCTTGTAGGTCTGTGAGTAGGTACAATCCTTGTGGCATTATCCTATAAATCTGTAAGTACATTAAACCTAAGCCTATTAGCACAAGTATAAGAATGTTCAAAATCTCAATGCTTGTAAGAATAAAAATAACTGTGAAAAACCACCAGTTTCATAGTGGTGTACTCTCACCTGGCCTCCACACCAACACATGTATACACCTCAGTCACATGCCCAGGTCTCTTCACGATGTGCTTCCTTTGGTCCTAGATTTTGCCAGTGACAGAATGTTGCATAAGCTTAAAAAGGTGAACATGAACTGCAGCCCATCACTTCTGGAAAGTCACAACAGTCAGACATGACTGCTTACTGACTTTCATGTGAACCCACTCCATGGACAGAGCTGCCTCACAGAGTGCTTCACCTACCTCAGTCCCAGATTCTGGTGGGGGTGGGATTCAGATGATCACATCCCTGATGGCAGCCTTCCTAAGGTCCCTTCCCTGTCTTCCAAGAGTCACATTAGTCCTGAATTACACATTATAGCTAATATGTAGAAAGTGGATTCTATTTTCCCATCAGAACTATGACTAATAGAAATGAGTAAGTAGATCGTGACACACCTATGATGGAATATTTACAGCAGCAAACATAAATTACACATAACTACATGAAATCTCATTGAAATTCTAGAAATAAAACTTCTAAAAATTCAAGTTGTAGATATATGACACTTTTTTTTTTAAAACTCAACAGCAAGGGAAGTTAAATAATAGCTTATTTGTGAATATATCCATGAGGAATACATCTAATTATTAATAAACAAGTATAATAATAAGCACAAAATTCAAGATCTTGGTAACATTTGAGAATAATAGATAGAGGGACTGTGATCAAAGTCATAGGTAATATTTTAGATTGCAACTTAGAGGTTCATAAGTGTTCATTTTAATTTTTTACACTCTACTTGGAAGTTATACACATGTCAATACTTTGAATGCATTGACTATTGTTTAACTTTTAAAATAAATCAAAAAGAGCAAGCCGGTTGAGTAAAATTTGGCTGAACTTCTAGGAGTTTGCTATAGATCCTGCTTGTCCCTTTACAGGTAATATTAAAACTTTAAATTCAAAAATAGAAAAGCACTCAAAGTAATGCCTCCACTGGGATACCCATGACTCTGAAAGAAAGAGGTGGCATTCCAGGCTAAGGACACACAGTTCCTACTCTCAGAACTTTCTGTCCTCTGTCTTGATCATTGTGACACATTTACCAACATTTATATTTTAATACAGTAGCTTTATTTTTAACCAATGACCAACTTGAAATCAAACTGTCCCGAAACTATAATAGAGATGCCTCCATAATTTTTTTCACAAACTCTACGTTTTGGGATAGGACACAAGCATTGTACAGAATAAAGACATTGTATATAATCAGTAATTTAATTTCATAAGCTAACAGAAAACAGGTTTAGTAATTAACATTAATTATGAAACATTTTAAAAGCAACCAGTTCTTGTTTTAATGTGTTTTTAAAACTTGTAAATGAACAATGTACCATTTCTTTTGCTAACAAGTATTTATCATACTTGAAGTTGGCTTCTGTAATGGCGTTTTCAGAGCCAGCACTGAGGGCTGGATCAGAGAACGTTTTGAAAATATATAATTATTATTTGGATGAGTAAAATGCCCAGCATCAGGGAGTATGTATAGCAAAGTGCTTGCACATGTGGTTCTGAAGCCTGATTTCATGGATTTGTAAATTTACTAGCTGTATAAGTTTGTCTCTATTGCTTACAGTACCTTAAGCTTCACTTTTCTTATCTGTAGATAGAGACAATAAAAATAATAATATATGTACAATAAGAGCTCAACAAATATTGCTGCTGCTCACTCATTCATACTTGTCCAACTCTTTGAGACTCCACGCACTGCAACATGCCAGGCTGCCCTGTCCTTCACCATCTCCCAGAGCTTGCTCAAACTTATGTCTATTAAGTCAGTGATAACCAGCCAACCATCTTGTTCTCTGTCATCCCCTTCTCCTCCTGACTTCAATCTTTCCCAGCATCAGGATCTTTTCTAATGAGTGGCTCTTTGCATCAGGTGACCAAAATATTGGAGTTTCACTTTCAGCATCAGTCCTTACAAAGAATATTCAGGATTGATTTCCCTTGGGGTTGACTGGATATATACCCTTGCAGTTCAAAGGACTCCCAGGAATCTTCTCTAACACGACAGGTCAAAAGCATCAATTCTTCAGTGCTCAGCATTCTTTATGGTTCAACTCTGACATCCCATACATGACTACTGGAAAAACTATAACTTTCACTAGACATTCATTTGTCAGCAAAGTAATGTCGATGCTTTTTGTTATGTTGTCTATTTTTGTCACGGTTTTTCTTCTAAGAAGCGTCTTTTAATTTCATGATTACAGTCACCATTTACAGTCATTTGGGAGCCCAAGAAAATAGTCTGTCACTGTTTCCATTGTTTCCCCATTTATTTGCCATGAAGTGATGGGACTGGATGACATATTAGTTTTTTGTTTTTTTTTAATATTGAGTTTTAAGCCAGCTTTTTTCACTCTCCTCTTTCACCTTCATTAAGAAGCTCTTTAGATCCTCTTCTCTTTCTGCCATAAGGATGGTGTCATCTGCATATCTGAGGTTACTGGTATTATTCCTCCTGGAAATCTTGATTCTTTCTTGAGCTTCATCCAGTCTGGTTTTTCACATAATATACTCTACATATAAGTTAAATAAGCAGGGTGACAATATATAGCCTCTGATGTATTCCTTTCCCAATTTTGAACCAGTCCATTGTTCCATGTTCAGTTCTAACTGTTGCTTCTTGACCTGCATGCAGGTTTCTCAAGAGGCAGGTAAGGTGGTCTGGTATTCCCATCTCTTTAAGAATTATCCACAGTTTGCTGTGATCTATACAGTCAAAGTGTAGTGTAATCAATATAGATGTTTCTAACTCTGCTTCATCAGTTGTTATGTCTCCTTTCTCATTTCTTATTTTGTTGTGTTTCTTTTCTTCCTGCTGAGCGTGGCCAGAGGTTTTCCAATCTTGTTTATCAGACAAAAAATAAAATAAAACATATCTAAATTTGAAGGGAAGAGGTAAAATTTTCATTTTATGAAAATGGTATGATACTATATAGAGAAAACCTCAAAGATATAAAAACGACTAGAAATGATAAACAAATTCAGGTAGCAGGATATAAGGTTAACATAGAGAAATCAGTTGCATTTCTTAACACCAACAATGAAATATCAAACATGAAATAATAAAAACCAAAGTCTTTTAAAATCACAGCTCTAAAAGAAAGTACTTATAAATAAACCTCACCAAGGAGGTGAAAGACTTACATACTGAGAACTATGAAGCATTAATAAGGGAAGCTGAAGATGATTTAAAGAATGGATAGATGTCTAATGTTCTTAGATGGAAAAATTAATATTGTTAAAATGGTCATACTACCCAAAGCAATCTATGCATTTAATGTGATTTCTATCAAATTACCCATGATCTTTTTTCACAGAGCTAGAACAAACTATCCTAAAGTTCATATGGAACCATAAAAGACCCAGCCAAAGCAACCCTAAAGAAAAAAAAAAAAGCAAAGGGAGAGGCATGACCATTCCAGACTTTAGGCAATACTACAAAGCTATAATAATCTAAACAACATGGTATTAGCATAGAAATGTGTATATGGGTCAATGAAACAGAATATAGAGCCCAGAAGTAAACATGAACAACTATGGTCAATTATTTTTTGACAAAAGAGGAAAGAATACACAATAGGAAAAAGACAATTTCTTCATCAAATTGTTCTGGGAAAGTTGGAAAGACACATGTAAATCAATGAAATTAGAATACTCGCACTATACAAAAAAGTAAACTCAAAATGCCTTAAAGACTTAAAATAAGACATGGAACCTTAAGACTTCTAGAAGATAACATATGCAAAACATTCTCTGACATAAATTGTACAAATATTGTCTTAGTTCAGTCTCCCAAGGCAATAGAAATAAAAACAAAAATAAACAAATAGAACCTATTCAAACTTACAAACTTCTGCATGGCAAAAAAAAAAAGAAAGAAAGTAAAAAACATAATAATAATAACCTACAGAATGCAAGAAAATATTTGCAAATCATGCTACCTACAAGGGCTTAATTTCCAAAATACACAAATGGCTCATACTGGTAGACAATAAAGAAATAAGCAACCCAATTGAAAAATAGGTAGAGGATCAAGAGACATTCCTTCAAAGAAGAAATATAGATTGCCACTAAGCACATGAAAAGATGCTCAACAATGTTAGTTATTAGAGAAATATAAAACTGTAAAGGGGTACCACCTCACACCAGTCAGAATGAAACGGAACATATTAGTCACTCAGTTGTCTCTGACTCTTCGTGACTCTGTCACTGGAATTCTCCAGGCAAGAATACTACAGTGGATAATCATTTCTGTCTCTAGAGGATCTTCACAACCCAGAGACTGAACCTGGGTCTCCTGTAGTGCAGGCAGATTCTTTATCATCTGAGCCACCAGAAGAAGACAGAATGGCCATCATTAAAAAGTATACAGTAACAAATGCTGGAGAGGATGTGGGAAAAAGGGAACTCTCCTATACTGTTCATGTGAATGTGAGTTGGTGCAGCCACTGTGGAAAAAATTAGGAAGGTTTCTCAGAAAATTAAAAATAGAATTACCATATAATCCAGCAATCCCACTCCTGGGCATACTCAAACAAAACTATTATTCAAAAAGATATATGCACCCCTATGTTTATAGCAGTATTATTCCTGGTGGTCAAGACATGGTAACAATCTATATGTCCATTAACAGAGAAATGAATAAAGAAGATATGGTACATATATACAATGGAATTCTACTCAACCATAAAAGAGAATGCAGTAATGCCATTTGCAGCAACATAGATGTAACAGAGATTATCATAACAGGTGAAGTAAGTTAGAGGAAGATAAATGCTTTATGATATCACTTTTATGTGAATATAAAATATGACAGAAATGAACCTATCTGTGAAAAAGAAAGAGAATCAGGAACATAGAGAACAGATTTGTGGTTGACACGGGGAAGGTTGTTGAGGGAGGGATAGTTTAGGATTAGTAGATGCAAACTAGTAAATCACAAGGTCCTACTGTAGAGCATAGGGAACTATATGCTTTGGTAAACCATTATGAAAAATTATATGAAAAATTATATATATATATATATATCTGGATTACTTTGCTTTTTAACAATAATTAACACAAGAGGGTAATTCAACTATAACTGGTACAAAATAAATTAAAAAATGATGGTTTCAAATTAGCCACTAAAGATAATATAAATAATTTCCATATGGGAAAGTTAGAAAGTTTGACATTTTGCTGAACCTTGATCACAGAGGGAGAAACTTGGCATGGAAAAAGGCAGGGACAGAAGAATGAATAAAGAAGTTATGATGTGTGTGTATACACACACACACACACATATACATACCACATATGTATGTAAGCACATACATACATATACAATGGAATATTACTTAGCCATGAAAATGAAACAATGCCATTTGCAACAACATAGGTGAATCTTGACATTATCATGATAAATGAAGTCAGATAGAGAAAGACAATATCGTATGATATCACTTATGAGTGCAATCTAAAATATGACAGAAATGAACTCATATACAAACTAGAATAGACTCACAGACATAAAAAAACAGAAGTATGGTTACCAAAATAGTTAATGGATAGGTGGGGAGATAAACTAGAAGTCTAGGATTAAGATATACACACTGCTAGATAATACCAAGTAAACTATAAGGACCTGTTGTATAGCACAGGAAACTATCTTCAATATTTTTCAATAACTTATTATTTTTTGGGAAAAACCCAAAAAAGAATATATGTGTGTGTATAACTTAATCAATGTGCTTTACACTTGAAATGAACACAAATTGTAAATTAATTATACTTCAGTTTAAAAGCTTTTTAAAGTTTCAAAAACGGAGACTGAGAAAGATGCTGTGGAGTGGAGAGAAATCAAAGGTGGGAGAAACCATCAGAACATGTTTGGTGTGGACTTGATACATGATGCTGGGAATAGTGGTGACAGAAAAATGATGGGGAGACGAGACGAGAGCCCAGGTGGTACCTTCAAGATCTGGCAATTCAGTGAGTTAGGAGAATATGCAGGGTGTAGAATGAATTAGTAACCAAAATACACTCTATGCTCAAAGGATTGGCACTGTATCATTAATAAAATTATGGAAGAAAGGAACAAAAGTTTTAGAAGAAAAGTTTTAGCTGCTCTCTACATTAAGAACTCTAGGAACCATGAGTGAACAGACATTAAGAAAGATATTTAACATGAAAATTAAGGTCTACCAATGTTCTACATAGGACCATTACTTACAGGCAAGAAATTGGTAAGGGAGAGGAATAAATGAGGAATGCAGGAATACTTATATTCAGAAGAGAAAAATAAGAAAGAAGGGCAAAAGACTAGTTTCTGAAGGAACAGGAAAGAATGAGAAACAGAAGAAAGGCAGTTGTTGTTTTTTTTTTCTTAATAAATCACTCAACACACAAATATGTATCAAGTGACAATTATGCTCCAAGCACTGGTCCAGGAGAACTTTAGGATTTCACAGGAAAGTATAAACGAAGTCATTAAAAATCGTTCCCTGAAAAACAGTATTTAAACTGGAATATGAGCTACAGGAAGTTAGAGCAAGTCAGTCAAGGGGAGTTCTACTAGAGACAATCCAGGAAGAAGAAATAATGTGTGTGTGAGAAAACCCAAAGCAGGGAAGTTTAATAAACTGAAAGGAATTCACTTTGGAGATTTGAGAAATGGGGCTAGATGGGAAAAGTAGAGAAAATATTCATGTACTTATTGACTGTGTTAAGAATTTTTGGCTTTATCAATTTGGGAATTTTTAGCCTAATTTATTTCTGTTATTTATTCCCAATTTATTAAAATATAATTGATGTACAATGTTTTATAAGTTACGGGTGTATAATATAGTGATTTATAAATGTTAGAGGTTATGGGGAAGCTCATATTCCATTTATATATATTGCAAAACATTGACTATATCCCTATGTTGTACAATATATACTTGTAGTTTATTTTAAACATGATAGTTTGTACTATTTAGCCCCTACACCTATATTGCCCTTCCCCCCATTCCTCTTCCCAATGGTAAGCACAAATTCATTCTCTAAATCTGTGAGTCTGCTTCTTCTTTGTTCTATTCACTAGTTTTGAATTTTTGGATTCCATATATAAGTGATATCATGCAGTATTTGTCTTTCTCTGTCTGACTTATTTCATTGTGTAATACCCTCCATGTCCATCCATGTTGTTGCAAATGCCAAAAATTTCATTCCTTTTTATGGCTAAGTAATATTCCATTGTATGTATATATACCATATCTTCATCCATTCATCTGTTAATGGGCACTTAGGTTACTTTCACATCTTGGCTACTGTAAACAGTGCTGCAATGAATGCTGGAGTGTATGTATCCTTTAAAATTAGTGATTTATTTTTTTTTTAAATTTGTACCAAAGAGTGGAATTGCTGAATCATGGGGTGTTTCTACTTTTAGATTTTTAAGAAACCTCCATAATGTTTTCCAAAGTTGCTGTACCAAATTTGCATTCCCACCTGCACTCTACGAGGGTTCTTTTTCTCTACATGTTTGCCAACATTTATTATTTGTGTTCTTTTTGATGATTGTCATTCTGACAGATGTGAAATGATATCTCATTGTGGTTTTGATTTGCATTTCCCTGATGATTAATGATGTTGACCATCCTTTCATGTGCCTGTTGGCCATCTGTATTTCCTCCTTGGAAAAATGTTCCCCTGTACATTTTTAAAGTGAGTTGTTTTTGTTTTTATTGAGTTGAGCTTCCCCAGTGGCTCAGCAGGTAAAGAATCTACCTGTAATGCAGGAGGCATAGGCAACTTGGGTTTGATCTATGGATCAGAAAGATCCTCTGGAAGAGGAAATGGCAACCCACTCCAATACTCTTTCCTGGAGAATCCCCATGGACAGAAGGGCCTGGTGGGCTAGAGTCCATGGGGTTGCAAAGAGTCAGACACAACTGAGCCACTAAGCATGCACACACACACAAAGAGAATATAACATTTAACATTTATGAATCACTATATTGTACATCCATAACTTATAAAACATCGTACATCAATTATATTTTAATAAAATGGGAGTAAATAACACAAATAAATTAGGCTAAAATTTCCTAAATTGATAAGACTAAAATGCAAATGATTTTACAGTTTTCTTTAATTACTTTGTGTGATTATACCTTCTCATATTGATTTATTACAAGCTCATAAAGGTTTCCCACTTGAATAGGTTTTGCAACACCATGGACTATAACCTCTGTACCTGGAATTCTCCAGGCAAGAATACTGGAGTTGGTAGCCATTCCTTTCTCCAGGGCATCTTCCTAACCCAGAGATTGAAGTTGTGTCACCTGCATTGAAGGCAGATTCTTTACTGTCTGAGCCATGAGGGAACCCCGACTAACACAAGGTTTACCACTTGAATATGGAAATGTTTAAGTGCTAAAGTTGAATGCTGAATAGAGAAAAGGAATATACCATAAAGGATGGCTTTATTTAAATCAGTAATCTCCAGAATAAGAGTAAGAAATACTATAGACATGCTGAATGTTTTACATTAATTATCTTATTTAATTCTAAGCCAAACCTCTGAGGAAGTGCTGTTTTGCAGAAGTTCAGTCATGGAATTGTTAAGTAATGAACCCAGGCTCTGGGGGAATAGTAGCAAAAGATGTTTCAAGGACAGTTACTGTATTGGCACAAAGATTCAAGAAAACAAGGTGTTTGTAATCATGGGCATTAATTTAGAGATAACATATAGATTCTATAGGTGTAAAACTGAGCCAAAATCTCTGTAATGTAGCATCCAGTACACTGTTTTTCTGAACCAAATATGAAATAAAACTTAAGCAGTGACCTGGTGTTCATACTTTGTTGCAACAACTTGAACTGAAATGCTGTCCATTAGTCATTGTTCTGGATGCCCTGAATGTGTACATTCAGATTCCCTTAATCTCCTCTATTCCCTGCTATGTCCCTGAATTTTTCCAGAATCAGGTGTCACCAGGCTCCTTGCCTTTTGCAGCTGGTTGTGTTTGGTCAATAAGGCATGATTCAAATAACTGGAGTGTAGGACAGAGAAGTTGGTGTGTTAATTTTTCTAGCTTCTTCCTTGTTGCCCTGGTTTGGCAGTGATTCTGTCCCTCTCTTATAGACACACTTCCTGTCTGCTGGCTGCTTTGTAGCTGAATGTATCTTCCCTTATCCCTTCAGACTTTGAAGGAGCCAAGCTCTTCTCTTTAATATGCCTAGATATCTCACTATTCCTTGTTAGCTCCCTTAATGTGGACCATACTTTCTAAAATTTCCCTCAGTAATCTCCTGTTGACCACCACCTTTTGAGCATGCTGTTTCCTTTTAAGAACCTGACCAAAAATAGGGTTCATGTATTTTTTAAACTTAGGCCTAAACAAACTTTCACTTAAAAAGATGACTATGCCACATTTATTCAGAGACATGCTAAGGATATCTCGTTGGAGAGGTTTGGAAAATATTCTAGAAGAAAGCAAGGCTTCATGCTTGAAAAAGAGGGAGGATTAAGATGTTTTCTAACATTGCAAAACGAGCAAAGATATTTTTCTTGTATATTAAATCTGTATTTAGCATTAAATTTAAAAATTTTGAGAAAACATATGCTGTCAAAAATAGAAATCCAAGGCAACAAAAACTTACCAAAGCATCTCAAATGAAACTATGTAAAACTAGAACTGAGTAAGAAAGAATAATGAAATTGGGAATGAAATTAGAAATTGAAAGAGCCACGTGTACCCCAATGTTCATCGCTGCTTTATTTACAATAGCCAGGACATGGAAGCAACCTAGATGCCCATCAACTGACGTATGGATAAGAAAGCTGTGGTACATATACACAATGGAACATTACTCAGCATTAAAACAAAATTCATTTGAACCAGTTCTACTCAGATGGACGAAACTGGAGCCCATTATCCAGAGTGAAGTAAGCCAGAAGCAAAAACAACAATACAGTATATTAACGCATATATATGGAATTTAGAAAGACAGTAACGAGAACCCAGCATGCGAGACAGCAAAAGGAACACAGATGTATAGAATAGACTCGTGGACTCTGTGGATGAGGGCAAGGGTGGGATGATATGGGAGAATGGCATTGAAACATGTTAATTATCATATGTCTAATCAATCGCCAGCCCAGGATTGATGCTCGGGGCTGGTGCAACGAGATTTCCTGGGGGGAGGGAGGAGGGAGGGGGTTCTGGAGGGGGAGCATATGTAAACCCATGGTGATATCATGTCATTGTTTGGCAAAACTAATTTAAAAAAAAAGATACTTGTTCTTTAGAAGAAAAGCTATGACCAACCTAGACAGCATATTAAAAAGCAGAGACATTACTTTGCCAACAAAGGTCCATCTAGTCAATGCTATGGTTTTTCCAGTAGTCATGTATGGGAAAATAAAATAAATAAAATTAAATATTATGGGGCTTCCCTGATAGCTCAGCTGGTAAAGAAGCCACCTGCAATGCAAGAGACCTCGGTTTGATTCCTGGGTTGGGAAGATCCCCTGGAGAAGGGACAGGCTACCTACTCCAGTGTCCTTCGGCTTCTCTGGTGGCTCAAATGGTAAAGAAGCCATTAGTAATACAGGAGACCTGGGTTCAATCCCTGGATTGGGAAGATCCCCTGGAGAAAGGAAAGGGTACCCACTCTAGTATTCTGGCCTGGAGAATTCCATGGACTGTATAGTTCATGGGGTCACAAAGAGTCAGAAATGAGGGAGAGACTTTCACTTTCACTTTAAAATGTTACCAACAATTTGGAAAAAAAAAATTAAGTAATAAAAATAAATAAAAACCTTGCTTAGACAATGATACCACAAAAAAAAAGAAAGAAATCAAAGGAATGACTTTCCAAAATCATGTGAATATATTAAAAGATAAAGTGCTTCAAGAAGTTATTCAAGCTAGAACATATTTTTATATAAAAATCTCATTACTAATAATGCAAGACCATACAGTCAAAGTATTCTTTTTTTTTCTTCTAATCTCTTCTCATTAGCTACTATCAGTATGTTTATTGCTAAGATTTTACATATTTAAAATGTCCGTATACTTTTTATAAAGGAAGAAAAATATTTTTATTATATATTTAAAGTTACTTATTACTTCATTTTTATGTAGAATCAGATACAAGTATCTAGTATAAGCAAAATATCAGGAATAAATAGAAACTGATATTGCCATTGTTGGAAATAACTCAAGAAACTCTTTGAGTTATTTCAAGTGGGGACAACATGACAAAGGAATAGGTAGATATGGAGTATTTCTTTCTCCATAGATGCATCAGGAATACATCTTCAGATGCAGAAGATCTCACAGAGCACCGGCTAAGACCTGGCGGGAGTCCCTGACCACCAGAAAGGAATATACAGATCCACACAAAATTCAGTAGCATGAAGGAAGGAAGGAAAGCAGCAGAAGACAGTGAGTGGGACTAGGGGTGGAAGAACTGAAGTAAGGGTGAGATCCCTCCTCGGGAGGAATAGTTTGGGATAGAGTGGAAGCATTTGAAGCTATTGGAGAGTGAAACAGATGATCTGTGACAGTCTGAATGGAGTGAGAAGCACATAGACAATCCATGCCACAGCCCTATGTGCCCCAGATAGGGATGCAAATTTCTTGGTATGCATGGTGGCTGGAAGCTGGAGCATAGGGATTGGAGAGCAACTCCAGGGTGAGGACTGCTGTTTATTATGGGGAGACAATCTGAGGGGATCTGAGGGAGGTGATCTCAGCAGAGAATGCACTTGAAGGAAAGTCAGGCAGCTGTAAAGGCAGGGAAACACTGCTGAGTCACGCGCATGGGGTAGAGTCCTCACTGCAGACTCTCTCTCCACATGCAGGCACTGGCATCTGACCAGTGGAGAAAGACCTCAGAGAGGATGGCCTTTTGAGTGATGCACAGAGGAACATAGAAGGACCACAGCCATAGGTGTCCTTTGAGCACCTGCAATGCCAAACAACAAAGAAAGACCAGCTGCCAGAGGCTATGAAAAAACCCTAATAGCACCATAGCCCCTGAGCCCATGGCCAGCGGCGCCCTTGAGCACCTGGTGCTGCTGGAGTGTCCCTGATCCAAGCACCCATGCCACCTGTTGATCAAAACCAATTTTGGTCATGTATCCTCTGTTGTTTCTACTTCTTTGTTCTTTTAATGGTAGTATATTGAAAGTAAGCTAGATAATTATCTAATAAATATTGGTATTATTTATTTGTATAGAAAGAGTGGCTTATTTTGTTAACAAATCCTTTGAACCTGAGATGAAAGTGATAACCTTCAATGAACAATGGGTAACACGGCAACTGAAGATGACAGACATGACACAACCTTCATCGCAACCCAGCTGCTGCACTCCCCATGGGAATGTAGCTGCCGAACCACCTGGGGGCCTGTCTGGGTAGCTGGAGAGCCCAGCACCATCAAGTTTACTATTGGGGTGGGGATGTTATGAGTGTGTTTGTAAAACCTTCAAGCTAAAATTGGACTAAGCAGTCACTGAGTTCTAATCATCTATACTATCGTAACACTACATTTTTAGTTAGGCTGTATAACATAGATAAAGAACTATAATTTTCTAATAATTTTATCATTTACTATCACTATTTAATCACCTTGCTGCTGCTCATAAGGGAAATAAAAGTAATAGTAATTTGAAAATACAATTCCCCTGGCATTTAATAGAAAGTTATTAAATTAATTTATTTAGATAAGTCATTCATTCCATGGTAATAGATGTTTGAAATAATTCATTTTGTTTCTAGTATACAGTATTTTACTGAAATCACTTGATAGCCCATATGATTACAATTCATGTTTGCAAGTCAGCTGACGAGATTACCAATTAATAATAAATACTAATTTTTCATCAAAAAATGTACCAAGATTTATACGCCATGAGGTCAGGGCACAGAGGTGAAGATTACAGGTGTTGGAGTCCGATGATGTGGGTCCAGTGCTCTCTGCTTCCTGAGTCCTTGAACAAATCATTTATCCCCCACCCTACCCCTGACACTACCTTCTTTACCCAGAGCTCAAGGTTGTTAATAGCACTGTGGTTTGTTATGAAGATTAGATGTAGAATATTAAGAATAATGCTTTCCAATGCACACTGCATATTAAGTATTCATTTCAATTATATTCTATATACTGGATTAGTGAAATCTCAGTAAATCAAGGGGCCCCCATGTAGGAGCAGGGAGTCGGTTGTGTAGGGAGTCCACTGCAAAGACAGAATGAAACTATGTTCCTGGGCCATAAGGCCTGTTGTTACTCCCTCAGGTCACATCCAATCACATACTCCAAAAGTCCTGCTTCCTGTGTTCTCCATGGGTTTAGGGGGCCACTCTCTTCCCTATAGTCCTTTACTTCTCCCAGGACCAGAGGCTGCCAGTCTATTCCCCATGGTCAGACACAGTAGATTTGAGGTTTGGCCCCTGACCCCTCACTGAATAACTTAGCCAAATGGAATTTACTACACACAGTAACCACAAAAGACTTATAGAATTGTATTCTTGAGAATGATTTCATTAACACAAGCTGGAAATAGATACTAACATATTAAACATATGCTCATCATCCTCATTGCCACTTACTGTCTCACTGTCAGAGATGCTGGCTCTAATGCCAACATGCGTTGCCCTAGCTTGTCCAAGAATCTCTGCACAGAGTTCACTGGCTTTGCATAACACTACTGATCCATACTCACCTTCAGGGCACACAGAAAAATCCAACAAGCAGTGCCAGCAATAGTCCATGCCATCTTCTTAAGCAAATGGGAACTCTCCATCTGTAACACCTTTTCAGCATTATCTGGTGAACTGTCCACCACTTCCCAGTCTTCCATTAGATCCCACACTGAGTGAATCATGGACACATGGTGGCCACTGGTTTCCTCCATTGAGTGGAGTCTCAAGATCACCTACCTGCTGGGTAACATGCTGACTTTTCTTCTGTAGAGTCTCAGTTCAGTTCAGCTCAGTCGCTCAATCATGTCCGAATCTTTGCGACCCCATGAACAGAGCATGCCAGGCCTTGCAGTCCATCACCAACTCCCAGAGTCAGCCCAAACCCATGTCCATCGAGTCGGTGATGCCATCCAGCCATCTCAACCTCTGTCGTCACCTTCTCCTCCTGCCCCCAATCCTTCCCAGTATCAGGGTCTTTTCCAATGAGTCAAATCTTCGCATGAGGTGGCCAAAGTATTGGAGTTTCAGCTTCAACATCAGACCTTCCAATGAATACCCAGGATCCATCTCCTTTAGGATGGACTTGTTGGATCTCCTTGCAGTCCAAGGGACTCACAGAGTCTTTTCCATCACCACACTTCAAAAGCATCAATTCTTTGGTGCTCAGCATTTTTCACTGTCCAACTCTCACATCCATACAGGACTACTGGAAAAACCATAGCCTTGACTAGACAAACCTTTGTTGGCAAACTAATGTCTCTGCTTTTCAATATGCTATGCAGGTTGGCCATAACTTTCCTTCCAAGGAGTAGGTGTCTTTTGATTTCTTGGTTGCAATCACCATCTGCAGTGATTTTGGAGCCCCCAAAAATAAAGTCTGACACTTTTCCCACTGTTTCCCCATCTATTTGCCATCAAGTGATGGGACCAGATGCCATGATCTTATTTTTCTTAATGTTGAGCCTTAAGCCAACTTTTTCACTCTCCTCTTTCACTTTCATCAAGAGGCTCTTTAGTTCCTCTTCACTTCCTGCCATAATGGTGGTGTCGTCTGCATATCTGAGGTTATTAATATTTCTCCTGGCTATCTTGATTCCAGCTTGTGCTTCTTCCAGCCCAGCGTTTCTCATGATGTACTCTATGTATTAGTTAAATAAGCAGGGTGACAATATACAGCCTTGACGTACTCCTTTTCCTATTTGGAACCAGTCTGTTATTCCATGTCCAGCTGTAACTGTTGCTTCCTGACCTGCATACAGGTTTCTCAAGAGGAAGGTCAGGTGGTCCGGTATTCCCATCTGTTTAAGAATGTTCCAAAGTTTATTGTGATCCACACAGTCAAAGGCTTTGGCATAGTCAATAAAACAGAAGTAGATTGTTTTCTACAACTCTCTTGCTTTTTTGATAATCCAGCAAATGTTGGCAATTTGATCTCTGGTTCCTCTGCCTTTTCTAAAACCAGCTTCAACATCTGAAAGTTCATGGTTCACGTATTGCTGAAGCCTGGTTTGGAGAATTTTGAGCATTACTTTACTAGCGTGTGAGATGAGTGCAATTGTGAGGTACTTTGAACATCCTTTGGCATTGCCTTTCTTTGGGATAGGAATATAAACTGAACTTTTCCAGTCCTATGGCCATTGCTGAGTTTTTCAAATTTGCTGGCATACTGAGTGCAGCACATTCACAGCATCATCTTTTAGGATTTGAAATAGCTCAAGTGGAATTCCATCACCTCCACTAGCTTTGTTTGTAGTGATGCTTTCTAAGGCCCACTTGACTTCACCTTATAGGATGTCTGGCTCTAGCTGAGTGTGAGTGATCACACCATCGTGATTATCTGAGTTGTGAAGACCTTTTTGTAAAGTTCTTCTGTGTAGTCTTGCCACCTCTTCTTAATATCTTCTGCTTCTGTTAGGTCCATACCATTTCTGTCCTTTATTGAACCCATCTTGGCATGAAATGTTCCCTTGGTATCTCTAATTTTCTTGAAGAGATCTCTAGTCTTTCCCATTCTGTTGTTTTCCTCTATTTCTTTTCATTGATCACTAAGGAAGGCTTTCTTATCTCTACCTGCTATTCTTTGGATTTCTGCATTCAGATGGGAATATCTTTCCTTTTCTCCTTTGCTTTTCACTTCTCTTCTTTTTACAGCTATTTGTAAGGCCTCAGGCTCCTCTATCTGCTGGAATCTACCGATTCCAATTGTATGGCTTCTCATTCTGCTGACTGTGCCAGTTGCATTGACGATCCTGTTCACAGCACCAAGTGTCTCACTGTTCATGCTGTCCTGTCTGCACTGTTTGCTGAACCCATGGTAGGCAAGGCATGAGATAGGAGGCTGGAAGTAGATGCAAAAAGCTGTAGGAATTGTAGGTACATTTATTCTCTCCTGGCTGGCATGGCAGCCATAACCCAGCCTCTCTCCTGGCTGACACAAGAGCCATAGCAACAGACATAACATGATCATAAGATAGCCATAACCAACCTCATATAACATAACCATGATGATGCTACAATGTAACCTCAATGTAACAGCAGCCAGGGCTTTCATGGTGAAGCTAATCCAGGTGTACTGTACAAGGCAGCCCATAACCAAATGAGTACCTCGTGATGCACAGTGCTATAAGTGATTTCAGCTCTTTTAAAACCATGCGATGTTATCATTTACAGAACACCGTGCGAGAAGGCATGAGAGCGTGGGGCAAGAGAGCCTGACTGGAATCATCATGGCTAATTCGTTCTTTCCCTATAGTTGGTATGGAAAGATCCAATGTATGATGTTTATTTTATCTTGTTTCACTTCTGGCCTCTGCCCATGGGAAAAACAGGAATTTCATGCTAATAAAAAATGCTTACCTGACAGGGGATATAGAAAAATTATCTATACTTTCTATTCAACTTACCATCAACCTAAAATTTCTCTAAAACATAGTTTATTAATTAAAAAGTTATCTACCTGATTCAAGGGACCATATTTCATTGTAATTCTACCTCTCCTGTTACATGTTTCCCTAAAATTTTCTTTCTCTAGAATAGATACAAATTTATAAATGACCTTTATCTTAATAACCCTCCTCTGATTCTAATTTATAGGCAGACATGGAAGATGCACTTATGAAAGGGCAAGACAATCATTGATTTCCATCGCAGAAAAGATATCGTACTTTTAGGACCAATTAGCAGCTATCTTGTGAGGGACATAAATGCTGGATAAGGATGAAATGAAGAAAATCCATTCTCCTCCCTCTATTTTCATTCAAATGTTAATTTATATAAAATCATCTTGGACCATCAAGTAGGTTAATTTTTAAAGGCAAGATTTGGAGAATTGAAATTTATATGAATGATAAGGTTCAGGAAGTTCTCTGTAAATACCACTCCCCAAGTGAAATTCAAACAGTCTAGGTTGCTGATTCAGAGAAGGCAATGGCAACCCACTCCAATACTCTTGCCTGGAGAATCCTACAGATGGGGGAGTCTGGTAGGCTGCCATCTGTGGGGTCACACAGAGTCGGACATGACTGAAGCGACTTAGCAGCAGTAGCCTATTGCTGATTAAAGTCACTCCTGGTGGCTCAGATGGTAAAGAATCTGCCTGCAATGCAGGAGACTCCAGTTCAATTCCTGGGTCAGGAAGATCCCCTGGAGAAGGGATAGGCTACCCATTCCAGTATTCTTGGGTTTCCCTTATGGTTCAACTGGAAAAGAATCCACCTGCAATGGGAGCAACCTGGGTTTGATCCCTGGGTTGGGAAGATCCCTTGGAGATGGGAAAGGCTACCCACTCCCGTATTCTGGCCTGGAGAATTCTATGGACTGTATAATCTATGGGGTCACAAAGACTTGGACACGACTAAGCAACTTTCACTTCACTTCACTCACATGATATAAATAAGAAAATGCATATGTATCTGCTATCCACAGTGTATGTGGGTAGTGAGTGGGATATGGTGAAAAACAGTACCTGTTCAGATGTCCATCTCCAGCTTTCATTTTCAAATGTCTAAATTAAGCGTATCTCAACCAGAACTTATAAGCAACTTAAAATGACGCTCTTCCAATAATCATAATGCAGTAAAAGGCCTTACATTCCACATTCCATGTAGCTGCAAAGATCCAAACCTACAAATCCTTCCAGAAATATCTGTTTTGCAGCAATACTTAATCCTGCTCATCTTTTTCTGACATACTTGCAATTTTCTTTCACATTTCTCTCTGGCCACATCACCCCTCCTAGACTTTGCAGACTTACATTATCTCGCATTTCAGATCTCAGTTCAAATCTCACTTTCCCACAGAAGGTCTATCTGATTATAGATGAGACTAAGTCCTTGTGATAAAATCCACTAAAGCCCCTGTAACTAAATATTTCTATAACTATGACTACTGTCATTATTACCTACAAGAATATAAAATAATGAAACATATGATTTTTATTTTGCTCACTCAGCCTCTATCTCTGTTGTGTAACAGGCACAAAATAAATACTTGTTTCTTAAAGAAACAAATAAAGGGTATTGTGTCATAGCTTTAGACTTTTTAAAAAATGAACAAATTGATGAGGATGGGAATGTACCACTCAGAGTAGTCCTATAATAGACTTACAGGCAGAAAATCTGTCTGTAGTGTCTGCAAGATTATGATTTTCAAAATTATTTTTTACAGCAAGAGAGCTATAGATCATTCATAATGTGGCTTAAGCTTGAAAGTTTCAAG
This sequence comes from Antilocapra americana, assembly GCA_007570785.1. Classification (NCBI taxonomy): domain Eukaryota; kingdom Metazoa; phylum Chordata; class Mammalia; order Artiodactyla; family Antilocapridae; genus Antilocapra; species Antilocapra americana. The sequence continues at coordinate 5,953,102 of ML661334.1, read as the reverse complement.
TAGTTGACAAGGTAGTTGATTTTTATTTATAATATAAGAAAAATAAAGCGTAAAAATTCATGAAGTCAAAATCATCAAATTTATAACTAATATAGGCCTGTCCTAAAAGGCATCAGTCACACTACCCAGATGCAACCACCAGTTGAGGTAATACTACACAGTGCCAACAAGCACATGTCTTGTGAGGCCACAGACTCAGGAAGAGAGTGAGTTTGAAGCAGATTGTGCAGGCTTTCTAGGCAATTGCAAGGTCTTTGGTTTTTATAAAGTGAACTGGGAACTTCTGTAACTTTTGAGCAGAGGGAAAAAACACTCCATTTTAAAAGATCAGTTTGACTGCTGTGTTGTGAAGAGATATAGACATACAGGAAAAAACCAAGGAAATGAATTAGGAGATGGTGCCACAACCATGGGGAGAAGCAGAGAGCTCAGATAAGGCTGCTGGCTGTGGGGAAATGGATGATCCCCAAAGTGGACTAAAGGTAGAGCTAGGGGATTTCTGGACTGACAAATGTGGGATGTGAGAGAAAGAGTCATGAAGTTGTTTTAGTCTGAGCAAGTGTAAAAAAAAAAAAAGTGAAGGAAATTTGGCGAGTGAGTAGAATATTATGAATTTGTTTTTTCACATATTAAGGGGGTGTTCACTTCATACTAAAAATATATTAAAAATCATACATTTCATACATTCAGGACCTAAAATCCAATGCAAGGGCCACAGGACTTTTCTGTTTCTGTATCATTTTGTATTCCACACATCTTCTAAAAACCAAAGAATCAATTATATTAAAATAACTTGATTTTCTTACACTTCTAAAATGCACACACAAGTATTATCTGGCATGAGGTCTACTCATATAAATGGAACATTTTTCCTGAGTCCAAAAGTCCTGAAATATGAGCAAATGCAGTAGTGATGTTACTGCCCTTGGTTCTCAGCAAGATTTTCTAATTAGAATAACTAAATCTAATGTTTTGCCTACACTTATTTTTCCAATTATGTCTACAAGATAACAGTAGACACTAAATTACAATAGTGTCTACTATTACTTGTGTAATATGACTATTAATTGTGTAATTATGTCTACAAGATAATAGTAGACACTATAATAGTGTCTACTAATAATTACTGAATAGGTCACAGGTGGTTCAATGGTAAAGCATCCTCATGCTAATGCAGGAGATGCAGGAGACATGGGTTGGGAAGAGCCCCTAGCAGAGGAAATGCCAACCCACTCCAGTATTCTTATCAGGATAATCCCATGGACAGAGGAGTCTGGCAGGCTTCAGTCCATGGGGTCTCAAAGAGTTGGATGCAGCTAAGCATACACACAACTAAAAATGTAGGATTCTTTAACATTATCAATTAATTGTTAATTAACAAACTTTGAATACAATTAAAAGGATTCTCAAAAATCCACCACAAAATTTAAATATTTATAACTGCGTGGTTAATATGTTTATATATGTTCCCATTTAATTTTTATTTTTAGAAACTATATCGTTGAACAATATATTATTTTAAAATAAGTGTATATTGTTTTGATTCAAATGCTTTCAAAAAAAGAAAATAACTGTAATAAATAGTAATTTAAAGATATCAGTAAACATAATAATGAGCAAACATATATGCAGAGATAACAAAAGTGCAGAATAATACTTGCTCATTTGGGTAAAACAGTTTTAACATTTTTTCAGTATAATTTAATGAGGATATACACAGAGATAAACTACCAGTGACAGTTTCTAGTTTTCTAAGAGAAAATAAAAGAGAAATAAAACTACTTATTGCCAATAGTTACAAGAAATGCAATTTTGAAATATGCCATGTAAGGTCAACTTAAACCAGTAAAACTGGGCAAGCTTTGAGCTGCTGCAGAGTAAAAGATATACCAAATGAGCTATGTGAACAAAATGCTATACAGTTGGGGCTTCCCAGATGGCACTTGTAAAGAATCTTCAGGAGGAAATAGCAAATCACACCAGTATCCTTGCCTGGAAAATTCCATGGACAGAGGAGCCTGGTGGGTTAGTCCATGGAGTCACAAAGAATTAGACATGACTGAACAACTGAACTGAACAGCTTCTTGATGAACGAGAAAGAGGAGAGTGAAAAAAATTGGCTTAAAGCTCAACATTCAGAAAACTAAGATCATGGCATCTGATCCCATCACTTCATGGGAAACAGAGGGGGAAACAGAGGAAACAGTGTCAGACTTTATTTTTTTAGGTTCCAAAATCACTGCAGATGGTGATTGCAGCAATGAAATGAAAAGATGCTTACTCCTTGGAAGGAAAGTTATGACCAACCTAGACAGCATATTGATAAACCTGTATGCGAGACAGTAAAAGAGATGCAGATGTATAGAACAGTCTTTTGGACTCTATGGGAGAGGGCAAGGGTGGGATGATACGGGAGAATGGCATTGAAACATGTAAACTGCCATATGTGAAATCAATCGCCAACCCAGGTTTGATGCATGATACAGGGTGCTCAGGGCTGGTGAACCGGGATGACCCAGAAGGATGGAATCGGGAGGGAGGTGGGAGGGGTATTCTGGAAGGGGAACACATATATACACATGGCGGATTCATGTCAATGTACGGCAAAACCAACACAATAATGTAAGGAAAAAAGTCTTTCTTGAATTTGTTACAATAAAAAAAAGAAAAGCAGAGATATTACTTTGCCAACAAAGGTCCATCTAGTTAAGGTTATGGTTTTTCCAGTAGTCATGTATGGATGTGAGAGTTGGACAGTGAAGAAAGCTGAGAGCCAAAGAACTGTTGCTTTTGAACTGCAGTGTTGGAGAAGACTCTTGTGAGCCCCTTGGACTGCAAGGAGATACAACAAGTCCATCCTAAAGGAGATCACTCCAGGGTGTTCATTGGAAGGACTGATGTTGAAGCTGAAACTCCAATACTTTGGCCACCTCATGCGAAGAGGTGACTCACTGGAAAAGACCCTAATGCTGGGGAGGATTGGGGGCAGAAGGCAAAGGGGATGATAGAGGATGAGATGGTTGGATGGCATCACCGACTCGATGGACGTGGTTTTGGGTGGACTCCGGGTGTTGGTGATGGACAGGGAGGCCTGACGTGCTGCAGTTCATGGGGCCACGAAGAGTTGGACATGACTGAGCAACTGAAATGAACAGAGCTGAACTGAACACACACAATGCTTTTGCTGTCTTAAATAGAGGTTTTATTTATATTGAACCAGATGATTTAGCATCTCCATGAAAAATTAAGGAAGGCAGCTTTTTAAGTTCCAGACAAGATAGAGAAAACAGGATTGGATTTACCCTTCTGAATCTCCCAAAAATAAATTAGAAAAAAAAATATGAAGTCGGAAAAAGAAAACAAAAACACTTTTCAAAATACCACTTATCAGGTAATAAAGGAAAGATTGCTGAGAAGTAGGAAATAAATTAGGTAAAGCCCAAGTTTTCCCTAGTTGACTGCTTGTCAGGGTTTTAGGGAATGAGGTAGGAGGGGAATCCAGTCAGAATGAAATGCATCCCCTGAGTGCAGAAGACAAAGTTGAGAGTCCAGGAAGTCCAAAGCAGGTAGAATTTCCAGCAGAATCACAAGAGAGCACTGAGGTAGGCAGAGTGTCCCCTCTGATTCAGCTTAATACTGATTCACAAATGAATGCCAAGAAACCACCTTAAGCAAGGAAAACAAACACCTGAACAGATTAAAGGGAGCAATGTCCTTAAATGGGGGTAAAAACAGTACTTGCTGCGATGAGTCAGCTCAGAAAAATGAAAAATTCACACAGACTGGATGTAGTAGCTGGGAAAATAGTGCCTCTAACAGTGCCCTGGATGAAGAACCACTCCAAGACACCTCATTAAAGCAAGACCTAGAGGAATCAAACTGTCTCCAAATAGCTCAACTGCAACTCAGCAAAAAAAGAAAAAATGCCTCCAGGATATTTATAGCAAAACAAAAACTTCCAAAACGCAACAAAATTAAATTCATAATCTGGCATTCAAACCAAATTACCAAGCATGCAAAGAAACAAGAAAGCATGATCCATTATGAGATGAATTATCAATAAAATGAAATGAAACCAAAGCTAATATAGAATCAATAGACAAGGACATGAAAACAGTTATTCTGTACATTTAAAGATATAGAAGATCTCAAAAAGATTCAATGAACTTCAAGAGGTGAAAGCTAAAAATACCTGGGATGAAAAATACACTGAATGGGATGAGTGACAGATTAAATACTAAAGAGCAAGAAATAAGTGAACTTGAAGACAAAGCAATCAAGACTACAATAATCCTCCCCTTTCATGGTTTTACTTTCCCCAGTTTCAGTTACCTTAGTTAACAGCAGTCTGAAAATTAAATGGAAAGTTCCAGAAATAAACAGCTCACAGATATTAAATATCATGCCATTCTGAATAGTGTAACAAAATCTTGCACCATCCTGCTCCATCCTAGATGTGAATCATCCATTTGTCCAGTATGTTCAAGCTATATACACTACGTGCCCATTAACCACTATTAGAAGTCATCTTGGTTTTCAGATTGATTGTCATGACACCACAGTGCTTGTGCTCAAGTAATCCCTGTTTTACTTAATAATGAAATCAAGTTTGTCATTATTTTTGTGATACCTCAAACTGCAAGTTATGACCTCAATGCATAAGTGCTCCAGTTAAGATGGAAAAGGCATTACATCTGTGCAAAATGATTTTTGAGAGATCACACTCACATAACTTTTATTAAAACATATTTTTGTAATTTTTCTATTTTATTATAGCTTTTGTTGTTAATTTTATACTATTGAATTTATATTAAAAAATGCATCATACATAATTATATACAGGAAGAGAATTCCAGGAAAAAAATCTACTCCTGCTTCATTAACTATGCTAAATCTTTTGCCAGCGTGGATCACAACAAACTATGGAAAATTCTTAAAGAGATGAAAATACCAGATCACCTTACTTGCCTCCTGAGAAATCTGTATGCAGGTCAAGAAGCAACAGTTAGAACCAGACATGGAACAATGGACTGGTTCCAAATCGGGAAAGGCATACATCAAGGCTGTTTGTTGTCACCCTGCTTATTTAATATGCAGAGAACATCATGTGAAATGCTGGACTGGATGAAGCACAAACTGGAACCAATACTGCCAGGACAAATTTCAATAACTTTAGATATGCAGATGACACCATCCTTACAGCACAAAATGAAGTGGAACTAAAGAACCTCTTGGTGAAAGAGGAGAGTGAAAAAGTTTGCTTAGAAATCAATATTCAGAAAGCCAAGATCATGGCAATTTGGTTCAATCACTTCATGGCAAATAGATGGGAAACAATGGAAACAGTGACAGACTTTATTTTCTTGGGCTCCAAAATCACTGCAGAGGGTGAAGGCAGCCATGAAAATAAAATAGGCTTGCTCACTGGAAGAAAAGCTATGACTAACCTAGACAGTATATTAAAATGCAGAGACATTACTTTGCTATCAAAGGTCTATCTAGTCAAAGCTGTAGTTTTTCCAGTAGTCAAATAGGGATGTGAGAGTTGGAGCATAAAGAAAGCTGAGTGCTGAAGAACTGATGCTTCTTTAAAAAACAAAACAAATACATAATTTTTACTTTGCAGTATTGTATTGGTTTTGCCACACATTGACATGAATCTGCCATGGGTGTACACGTGTTCCCCATCCTGAACCCCCCTCCCACCTCCCTCTCCACACCATCTCTCTGGGTCATCCCAATGCACCAGCCCCAAGCACCCTGTATCATGCATCAAACAAGGACTGGTGATATGTTTTACATATGATAATATATATGTTTCAATGCCATTCTCCCAAATCATCCCACCCTCGCCCTCTCCCACAGAGTCCAATACTAATGTATATGTATGGAATTTAGAAAGATGGTAACAATATGTGAGACAGCAATAGAGACACAGATGTATATAACAGTCTTTTGGAATTGATGCTTTTGAACTGTGTTGTTGGAGAAGACTAGGAGATCAAATCAGTCAATTCTAAAGGAAATCAGTCCTGAACATGCCATCAGAAGGTCTGATGCTGAAGCTCCAATACTTTGGCCACCTGATATGAAGAAATGACTCACTGGAAAAGATCCTGGTGCTGAGAAAGACTGAAGGCAGGAGGAGAAGGGGATGACAGAGGATGAGATAGTTGGATGGCATCACTGACTTGATGGATAAGAGTTTTCACAAGCTCCAGCAGTTGGTGATGGACAGGGAAGCCTGGTATGCTGCAGTCCATGGGGTCACAAAGATGCAGACATGGTTGAGTGACTGAACTGAACCTATTCAGTTTCAGGCATCCACAGGGAATGTTGGAATCCTTCCCTGGAAGATAAGGGGTGGGGGACAGGAGGAGGCTACTATATCTAAAGTGAAGCACAGAAAGAAAAAAAGTTAAAAATAAATTAAGAGTATCAATAATCTGTGAGATAACTCAAAAGTCCAAACACTTATGTAACTGAAGAACCCAAGGTGGAAAAAAAATCAGAAAATAATATTTTTCCAAATCAGTTTGAAGTATAAGCTCAAAAGGCAAGAAGATCATTGCTCACAGAAACATGGAGAAAACTACACAAAGTTATTTAAAAAATTGAATTGTTCAAACCAGTGATAAAGAGAAAGTTTTAAAGCAGTTAGAAAATTAAAACTTGTTGGAGCAAACAATAAGAGTAATGGCACATTTCCCATCAGAAATACTTCAAGTGAGGAGAAAGTGAAGAAGCATTTTAAAATTAGTGGGGGAAAAAAAAAACCTGTCAACTTAGAATTCTATACAAAGTGAGGTATGTCATATAATTATTGGTGAAATAAAGGTATTTTTGATATACTGAAAATGTTCATCAGTAGAGATGTTCATATTACCAGAGCTATAAAGGATATCCTCCAGGCAAAAGAAAAAGGTTATCATAGGGAAATGTAGGTCTACATAAAGGAATTGAGGAGCATTAGGGATTGCATCCAGTTGGGAAAAAAATAGAAGATCTTTATTATTGAAATCACTTTGAAGGGCAATTAGTTCCTTAAACAAAGCACTAATTGTGCAAATATCAGTAAGAAATTAGGAGACTTGAACAAAGCTATCAAGCACTTCAACCTAAGAGACATCTTTAGAACACTCTAACAAGAGCACATACATATTCTTTCCATGTGTATATGGAACATTGACCAAGACAAACCATGATATGATCATTTATCAAGCCTCATTAAACTGAAAATGATTCAAATCATTCAAAGTTTGTTATATAATTACAATGGTATTAAACTGAATATCTGTAACAGTGGACATTTTGATTATTCTCAACATTTGATTCATTTGAAAAGACCCTGATGCTGGGAAAGATTGAAGGTGGGAAGGAGAAGGGGATGACAGAGGGTGAGACGGTTGGATGGCATCACCAACTCAATGGACATGAGTTTGAGTAAACTCCGGGAGCTGGTGATGGACAGGGAGGCCTGGAATGATGCAGTACATGAGGTTGCAAAGAGTTGGACAGGACTGATTGACTGAACTGAACTGAAAGTAAAACAGAAGGTCTGAAATCAACGATCTGAGTCCGACTTAAGAAACTGTAAAAGGAAGAACAAATTAAATCCAGGGGGAAAAGTGTCAGTGGAAATAAATTAAAAAGAAAAACTCATAGTAATAGAAAAGAAAAACAATGAAACAAAGATATGCTTCTGTTTGAAGATCAATAACTGATAAAATGTCAGACACACCAGTCAAGAAAAAAAAAAGTTACAAACTATAAACTACAAGCAAAAAAAAGTGACATTATTACAGAACCCAGAGATATTTAAAGGGAAGTAAAGAAATATTATAATACTCTGCCTATAAATTTGACAACACAGAAAATATGAAAAAAATCCTTTAAATAATATCATCAAAAAGAATGTGATGATCCATGTAGTCCTGAATCAATTGAACAGAAGTATTTTTTAGCTAACTTTTTTCTCATAAATAAAACTCCAAGTCAAGATGGCTTCAGTGGTGAATTTATCACACATTTAAGGAGGAAATAATACTGATTATACACAAACTGTTTCATAAAATTGAAGAAGGAAAAAATATGTCCAACTCATTCCATCAGGCCAGAATTACCCTGAGCCCATTAATAGACAACAATATTCTACAAAAACTCATATCAATATGCCTCATGAATATAAATCCTAGACTTCTAAACAATATTTTAGTTAATAGAAGCCAAACATGTTTTTTAAATAGCCAAGGATTTTTACCCTAGAAATGCAAGGTTGTTTTAATGTTTTAAAATGAATCAATGTAATTCATCATATTATAATAATAATCTAAAAAAGAGAAACAGTAGAATCATTCCAATAATCTCACCAAGATAAAAAACAAACAAAAAAAAACAGGTTGATGGTCTGTGATGACCTAGAAGAAGGGATGGGGTGGTGGGATGGAGGCTCCTGAGGGAAGGGATACATGTATACATATAGCTGATTCACATTGTGGTACAGCAGATACTAATATAACATTGTAAAGCAATTATACTGCAATTTTTTTAAAACGTGTGAAAATATTTGAGAAAATCTAATATCCATTTCTGGTAAAATAGTGACCATAAAACTAGGAAGAGGAGGAAAATTCCACTATCTTATAAAGAGAATATCCCCAGATCCTACAGCTAATATATCATTTAGTGGAGTAAAAGGTAATTTACAGGATGTCTGACTTCACCACTGCTACTCTGTCTTGACCTGGAAGTTCTAGTCAGTGGTGTGTATGTGTGTGTGTGCGCGTGCATATATGTGTGCACTCAGTTGCTAAGTCATGTCTGACTCTATCTTTGTGGCCCATGGACTGTAGCCCACCAGGCTCCTCTGTTCACGGAATTTTGCAGGCAAGAACAGTGGGGAAGGTTGTCATTTCCTACTCCAGGGGATCTTCCCAACCCAGGGATCAAACCCACATCTATTGAATCTCCTGCACTGGCAGGGAGATTCTTTACTACTGTGCCACCTGGGAACCCACCTGCCAATGCTTGAAACATAAGAGACACTGGCTCAATTACTGGGTCAGAAAGATCTCCTGGAGGAGGGCATGGCAACCCACTTCAGTATCCAGGCCTGGAGATCCCCACTGACAGAATAGCCAGTGGACTATGGTCCATAGGGTTGCAAAGAGTCAGACATGACTGAAGCAGTTTACAACACACCAGGGAAGTCCTCTAGCTGGTGATATCAGATTAGTAAAAAGAAGGGAATTCACATTTAAAAACATAAGTAAAACATTTTATACATAGGTGATATTACAAATTGTGTAGAAAATCCAATAGAATCTACAAACTAGCTACAAATACATGAGCTTAGCAGGGTTATAAGATTTAAGATCAATATACAAAAATAATCTGTATTTGTATGGTGGAAATGAACTATAAAGAATTAAAATTAAAATGCCATTTAAAATAGCATCCATAAATAATAAATACTTAGATGTAAAATGGCTGACCAGTGCAAGGTTGATGCACGAAGCAGGGCACACAAAGCTGGTAATCTGGGACAACCCACGGGATGGGGTGGGAAGGGAGATGGGATGGGGATTCAGGATGGTGGCACACACGTACACCCATGGCTGATTCATGTCAGTGTATGGCAAAAACCACCGCAATATTGTAAATTATCAGCCTCCAATTAAAATGAATAAATTAATTTAAAAAAGAAAATACTAAAAGTTGATGCTGTGTAAGTACTGCATTCAATATGTCAGCAAATTTGGAAAACTCAGCAGTGGTCACAGGACTGGAAAATGTCAGTTTTCATTCCAATCCCAAAGAAGGGCAATGTCAAATAATGTTAAAACTACAGTACTATTGCACTCATTTCAGATGTTAGAAAAAGTGATGCTCAAAATCTTTCAAGCTAGGCTTCAGCAGTACGTGAACCAAGAACTTCCAGATGTAAAATCTGATTTTGGAAAAGGTAGAGGAACCAGAGGTCAAACTGTTAGCATTCGCTGGATCATGCGAAAGGCAAAGAAATTACAGGAAAATATCTACTTCTGCTTCACTGACTCTGCTAAAGATTTTGACTGTGTGGATCACAAGAAGTTGTGGAAAATTATCAAAGAGATATGAGTACTGGACCACCTTACTTGTCTACTGAGAAAATTGTATGTAGATAAAGAAGCAATGGTTAGAACCAGAAATGGAACAACAGACTGGTTTAAAATTGGGAAAGAAATACAAGGTTGCATAATGTCACCCTGCTAATTTAACTTCTTTGCAGAATACATCATGCAAAATGGTGGGCTGGATGAATCATAAGCTGGAATATAGATTACTGGGAGAAATAACTGCCTCAGATATGCAGATGATACCACTCTAATGGCAGAAAATGAAGAGGAATTAAAGAGCCCCTTGATGAAGGTGAAAAGTCAGAGTGAAAAAGCTGGCTTGAAACTCAGCATTCAAAAAACTAAGATCATGACTTCCAGTCCCAATACTTCATGGCAGATGGAAGGGGAAATAGTGGAAGCAGTGAGAGATTTTATTTTGGGGGGCCTCCAAAATCACCAGGGATGGTGACTGCACTCATGAAATTAAAAGTTGTTTGCTTCCTGGAAAAAAAGCTATGACAAAAATAGTCAGTATATTAAAAATCAGAGACAAAAAAAAAAAAATCAGAGACATCACTTTACCAACAATGATCCATGTAGTCAAATTTATAGTATTTCCAGTAGTTAAGTATGGATGTGAGTGTTGGACCATGAAGAAGGCTGAATGTCAAAGAATTTATGCGTTCAAATTATAATGCTAGACAAAACTCTTGAGAGTCCCCTGGACTACAAAAGGATCTAACCAGTCAATCCTAAAGAAAATCAGCCCTGAATATTCCTTGGAAGGACTGATGCTGAAGCTGAAGCTCCAATACCTTGGCCACCTGCTGCTGGTAAAGACTGAAGCAAAAGGAGAAGGGAGTGGCAGAAGATGACATAGTTAGATAGCATCACCAATATGACTTAATGAACATAAATTTGAGCAAACCTGGGGAGGCAGCAGAGGACAGAGTAGCCTCACATGCTGCAGTTCCCGGGGTCACAGAGTTGGACTTGACTTAGCAACTGAACAACAACAACAACAACAACAAAGAGGTGTAAGACCCGTAGTCCAAAAATTATAAGACACAGATGAAAGAAACTGAAGATAACACTAACAGCTAGAAAGAACTATCACATTCACGAATGGAAGACTTAACAATGTTAAGTGTCCATACTACCCAAATCAATATACAGATTTAAAGGAATCCCTATCAAATTACCAATGCCATTTTGGACAAAATTTGAATAAATAATCCTAAAATCAGTATACGATACTGATTGCATAGACTCTGGATAGTCAAAGCAATCTTAAGAAAGAAGAAGAAAGCTGGGTGTATCATAATCCCTGATTTTAAACTAATACTACAAAGTTATAAAAATAAACAGCATGTCACTAGCATAAAAATACACACAGAGCCACCAACAGAACAGAATCAAATGCCCAGAAATAAACACTCCCATAAACAGTCAACTGATATTTGACAAAGGAACCAAAAATATTCAATGAGTAAAGTTAGTCTCTTCAATATGGTTATGAAAAGACTGGATAAATACATGCAGAAAAATGAAGTTAGACTTCTATCTTACACCATATACAGAAATTAAATTAACACCGGAACCCATAAAGCTCCTAGAAGAAAACATAGCAAGTAAGCCATTTGATTTTGGTCTTGGTGATTATTTCTTTGATTTGACAACAAAAGCAAAGGCAACCAATACAAAAATAAATAAGTGGGACTACATAAAATTAAAGGCTTATGCACAGCAAAATAAATAATCGACAGAATGAAAAGAGAACCAACAGAATGGGAGAAAATATTTGCGAATCATATATGTTTTAGGGGATCAATATCCAAATTGTATAAAGAAATGGTACAAATCAACAGCAACAATAATAACAAAATAATTCTCCTTAAAAAATATCAACAGAGGACCTTAATAAATATTTTTTTTTCAAAGAAGACATCGAAATGGCCATCAAGTTCATGAAAAGATGCTCAACATCACTAATCATCACCAAAATGCTAATCAAAGCCACACAGAAATGCCATCTCACACCAGTTAGAATGGCTATTACAAAAAAGGCAAGAGATAGCAAATATTGATAAAGCATATGAGAAGAGAAACATTTGTGCACTATTGGTGGGGATATAAATTTGTGCAGCCACTATGAAAAAACAGTACAAAGGTTTCTCAAAACATGAAAAATAGAACATACAATCTAATAGTGGGTATATATCTAAGGGAAATAAAACCAGGATATTTAAGAGATACTTGCACCTCCTATGTTCACTTAAGTATTATTCGCAACACCCAAGATACGGAAGCAAACTCAGTGTCCATTCAAGAATGTTTAACGATGTGACACACATGCAGTCAGTCAGTCAGTCACTTCAGTCGCTCAGTCTTGTCCAACACTTTGTGACCCCATGGATTGCAGCACGCCAGGCCTCCCTGTCCATCACCAACTTCCGGAATTTATTCAAACTCATGTCCATTGAGTTGGTGATGCCATCCAACCATCTCATCCTCTATTGTCCCCTTCTCCTCCCGTCTTCAATCTTTACTAGCATCAGGGTCTTTTCAAATGAGTCAATTCTTCGTATCAGGTGGCCAAAGTATTGGCGCTTTAGTTTCAGCATCAGTCCGCCCAATGAATATTCAGGACTGATTTCCTTTAGGATGGACTTGTTGGATATCCTTGCAGTCCAAGGGACTCTCAAGAGTCTTCTCCTACACCACAGTTGAAAAGCATCAATTCTTCAGCACTTAGCTTTCTTTATACTCCAACTCTCACAACCATATATGGCTACTGGAAAAACCATAGTCTTCACTAGTTGGACCTTATTTGGCAAAATAATGTCTCTGCTTTTTAATTTGCTGCCTAGGTTGGTAACCACTTTTCTTCCAAAGAATAAGTGTCTTTTAATTTCATGGCTGCAATCACCATCTGCAGTGATTTTGGAGTCCCCCAAAATAAAGTCCGTCACTGTTTCCACAGTTTCCCCATCTGTTGGCCATGAAGTGATGGGACCAGATGCCATGATCTTAGTTTTCTGAATGTTGAGTTTTAAGCTAACTTTTTCACTTTCCTCTTTTACTATCATCAAGAGGCTCTTTAATTCTTCTCTCTTTCTGCCATAAGGGTGGTGTCAGCTGGATATCTGAGGTTATTGATATTTCTCCTGGCAATCTTGATTTCAGCTTGTGTTTCATCCAGCCCAGCATTTCTCATGATGTACTCTGCATGTAAGTTAAATAACCAAAGTGGCAATATACAGCCTAGATAAACTCCTTTCCCAATTTGGAACCAGTCTTTCCCAATTTGGATCCAGTCTGATACACAAGAAAGGACACATAAACACACAACTGAATATTTTTCTGCCATGAGATATAAGAAAATCCTGCCATTTGTGACAATATGAATGAACCTGGAGGGCATTATTCTAGGTGAAATAAGAGAGAAAGAAAAGACTATATGGCATCAATTATATAAGGAATGTAAACAAGCTGAACTCATAGAAATAAAAATTTGGCTATTTCATGTGATGAGCTGACTGAATGGAAAAGATTCTGATGCTGGGAAAGATTGAAGGCAGGAAAAGAAGGGGATAGCAGAGAATGAAATGGCTGGATGGCATCACTGACTCAATGGATATGAGTTTGAGCAAACTACAGAGATGGTGAAGGACAGTCCACGGTGTCACAAAGAGTTGGATATGATTTAGCAACTGAACAACAACAACAATATAGAAACAGAGAAGAATGACTGTTGCAAGGGGCTGGGGGTGGGGAAACGGGGAGATGTCAGTGAAAAGGCACAATGTTCCAATTATGAAACAAACATGTTCTAAGGATTTAATGTTCAGCATGGTGCTTATAATTAACAATACTGTATTAAATAATTGCGAGATGCTAAAGAGTGTAAATCTTAATATTGTCACCACAAAAAAAGAAATAATAATTGTGTAAAGTGTTAACCAATGATACTTTGGTCATCATTTTTGCAAAACATAAGTGCATCAAATCAAAATGTTGTACACCTTAAACTTACACATAGTTATATGTAATATATATATATATATATATATATATATATATAAAGAGAGAGAGAGAGAGAAAGAAAAAGGAGAGAAAAAAGAAATAAAAAAAAAACTTTTTTATTGATTTCTACTCTGTGGGTTTGAGGGCCCATAAAGTGTGCCAGTGACAAAATTAAATCTCACTTGCAAGAAACAATTACTTTCCATAAAAATAAATAAATAAATAAGGAAATATGGCTTATTTCTTTCGTTGTGAGTTGACTAAAGCAAAAAAATAGCATGATTCCATGGCCCATTTCTACAATGCAACAGTTTTAAGATGAGTTTTAAAGTCACTAAACCTTTCTGAGCCTAATTATTCTTTATTTGAAAAATAAGATGGCAATGATATTGATCATAAAATATATTAAATTAAAAGCCTACAACTCTGTATGAATATTATTCATCAGCTAATTATATTATGATCTAAATGATGCAAGTTGTAAATCTTGGTATTATTCATAATGACAATGACAGCTTATATTTAATATACATTATCATCATATACTAGGCATTGTTCTAAGAATTTTAAAATTTTTACTCATTAACAATTATGTCAACTTTCAGACAAAAAATCAGGGGATTTGAACTATTGCACACTGACTCCAGAATCTGAAATCTCAATCACTTCAATCTTAGTAATTCTAATTAAACAGACAAAAAACCTACAATAAATCCATGACGACTGAAACATATATTAATTTTATAAAAAATTTGAGAAAGTCTTAACATTGAGAAAATATTACATTCATGATTTAGAAATTTATAGAGCTATAAATCCTTTTATGGAGATAAACCTTTAATTAAAGATATTTATATATGCCCTTTGAAACTATTTCACTTGTCAATTTATTTGCAATCATTCAATACAGGAGTGGTTCAGTTGGAGTATTAAAATAATTCTGAATTACCAAAGTTTCTCTCTTTTTAAAAAAAATCCACAAGTAGATGTTAATTTTGCATTCTAAAATTAATATTCTGATGGCAGTTTGATTTACTTCAAAAGTCTATTTTACTCCAAGTTAGAAGGAGTTTAAATATAAAACACAATTAGTTTTTATATTTAGAGTATCTACAGCATGAGGTCACATAGAAGAGGGTCAAGGGCCACCATATTGATATTCTGCTGAGCACTGTTCACACGAATGACCCCGTTCACAGCAGGCTTACAACTCCTGATGTCATTATTAGAATGTGCTGCTGCACACAGCTGCTACCATTATCTCGATTTTACAGACAGATGCATTGAGGCTTAGCGAGAGTACACAACTTCTCCAAGGTCAGAAGTCAAATGAAAAAGGTAAGATGAAAACCAAATTCCACACTATTAAGCAACCCCATGAGCTTATTAATTAATCTTACAGTTGTGAAATAGTTTTTCACTACAAATAGAAGAATCAGTCAGAGGAAAAAGAAGCTTTTTATGTATGTGTTGGCTTGGTTTCTATAAGTGGCTGGTTACCTTTCAAAACTGCAGAGAAAGTGTTCTTTTTTTTTTTTTATTAGAAAATCTAGTATTTTGTGAGGCTATTACCAGGATTCAGTGATTCAATCTAACCTTACTCTTTATTCTGTTAAAACAACTGACAAAGGATTAATTTCCAAAATATGCAAGTAGCTTGTACAAGTTACTACTAGAAAAATAAACAACTCTTTCAAAAAGTGGGAAAAAGACCTAAACAGGTATTTTTCTAAAGAAAACATATGGTGAACAAACACATGAAAAGATGCTAAATATCACTCATTATTAGAGAAATGCAAATCAAAATCACAATGAGATATCACTTCATACCAGTCAGAATGGGCATCATCAAAGTCTACAAACAAGAAATGCTAGAGAAGGTGTTGAGAAAAGGGAAACTTCTTACACTGTTGGTGGGAATGTAAATTGATACAGCCACTATGGAAGACAGTATGGAGATTCCTTAAAAAACTAGAAATAAAAGTAGAATATGACCCAGCAATCCCCCTACTAGGCATATACCCTGAGAAAACCAAAGCTGAAAAAGACACAGGTATCCCCATGTTCACTGCAGCATTATTTACAATAGCTAGAACATGGAAGCAACCTAGATGACCATCAACAGGTGAATGGATAAAGAAGCTGTGGTACATATATACAGTGGAATACTCAGCCACAATACTACTCTATTAAAAGAAACACTTGAGTAAGTTCTCATGAAGTGGATGAACCTAGAGACTGTCATGCAGTTAAGTAAGTCAGAAGAAAAATATAGTATACTAACTCATATATATGGGATCTAGAAAGGTGAGATCATATAAATGGGATCACAGAAAATTAACCATTCTAATCACATGGACTACAGCCTCATCTAACTCAATGAAACTATGAGCCATGCCTTGTAGGGCCATCCAAGACAGATGGTCACAGTGGAGAGTTTTGACAAAATGTGTTCCACTGGAGAAGGGAATGGCAAACCATTTCAGTATTCTTGCCTTGGGAGCCCCACGAATAGTATGAAAAGGCAAAAAGATTGGAAACTGAAAGATGAACTCCCCAGGTCAGTAGGTGCCCAATATGCTACTGGAGAAGAATAGAGAAATAACTTCAGAGAGGATGAAGAGACAGAGCCAAATCAAAAAAAAAAACACCCAGTTATGGATATGACTGGTGATGGAAGCAAGGTCTGATGCTGTAAAGAGTAATATTGCATAGGAACCTGGAATGTTAGGTCCATGAATCAAGGCAAATTGGAAGTGTTCAATCAGGAGATGTCAAGAGTGAACATTGACATTTTCGGAATCAGCAAACTAAAAAGGACTGGAATGGGTGAACTTAACTCAGATGACCATTATATCTACTACTGTGGGCAAGAATCTCTTAAAGAAATACAGGAGCCATCATAGTCAACAAAAGAGTCAGAAATGCAGGCTCCTGCCAGGCTCCTCTGTCCATGGGATTCTCTAGGCAAGAATATTGAAGTGGTTTGCCATTTCTTCCTCCAGGAGATCTTGCCAATCCACAGTTTGAACCCACATCTCTTAATGTCTCCTGAATTGACAGGCAGGTTCTTTATCACTAGCACCACCTGCAAGCCCTCTTCCAAAGTGATTATGTTCCCCAATATTAGTAACCTCACTCTTATGCATTGAAATTTTTTAAGCATTTGAGAGATAAATGAATTTAAGCATTTGAGAGACAATTTATTTCTGAATTGGTCATATAAAAATATTTACTCTAAAACCTCACTAATATATTGCATTAATAGGTTAAAAACTATTTGCAGTTTTTTAAGGAACCTCCACACTGTTTTCCATAGTGGCTGTACTAGTTTGCATTCCCACCAACAGTGTAAGAGAGTTCCCTTTTCTCCACATCCTCTCCAGTATTTATTTCTTGTAGATTTTTGGATTGCAGCCATTCTGAGTGGTGTAAAGTGATATCTCATTGTGGTTTTGATTTGCATTTATCTGATAATGAGTGACATTGAGCATCTTTTCATGTGTTTGTTAGCCATTTTTATGTCCTCTTTGGAGAAATGTCTGTTAAGTTCTTTGGCCCACTTTTTGATTGGGTCGTTTATTTTCCTAGAATGGAGCTGCAGGAGTTACTTGTATATTTTTGATATTAATTGTTTGTCCATTGCTTCATTGGCTATTATTTTCTCCCATTCTGAAGGCTGTCTTTTCACCTTGCTTATAGTTTCCTTTGTTGTGCAGAAGCTTTTAATTTTAATCAGGTCCCATTTGTTTATTCATTCTTTTATTTCCAATATTCTGGGAGGTGGGTCATGTAGGATCCCACTTTGGTTTATGTCAGAGAGTGTTTTCCCAATGTTATCCTCTAGGAGTTTCATAGTTTCTGGTCTTATGCTTAGATCTTTGATCCATTTTGAGTTTATCTTTGTGTATTGTGTTAGAAAGTGTTCTAGTTTCATTCTTTTACAAGTGGCTGTCCAGTTTTCCCAGCACCACCTGCCATATGACCCAGCAATCCCACTGCTGGGCATACACACCGAGGAAACCAGAATTGAAAGAGCCACGTGTACCCCAATGTTCATCACTGTTTTGTTTACAATAGCCAGGACATGGAAGCAACCTAGATGTCCATTGGCAGATGAATGGATAAGAAAGCTGTGGTAAGTATACACAATGGAATATTACTCAGCTATTAAAAAGAATGCATTTGAATCAGTTCTAATGAGGTGGATGACACTGGAGCCTATTATACAGAGTGAAGTAAGTCAGAAAGAAAACATAATACAATACAAAAACCAATACAGTATATTAACACATACATATGGAATTTAGAAAGATGGTAACAATGACCCTATATGCGAGACAGCAAAAGAGACAAATATGTAAAGAATAGACTTTTGGACTCTGTGGGAGAAGGCAAGGGTGGGATGATTTGAGAGAATAGTATTGAAAAATGTATATTACCATATGTGAAATAGATGGCCAGTTCAGGTTCAATGCATGAGACAGGGCGCTCGCGGCTGGTGCACTGGGACGATGGGGAGGGCGAGGGGGAGGAGGGGGGGGGGGGGGGGACGGGGGGATGCGGAACACATGTATACCCATGCAAACCCATGGATGATTCATTGCAATGTTTGGCAAAAATCACTATAAGGTTTTAAGGTAATCAGCCTCCAATTAAAATTAATTAACTAATTTAAAAAAGAAAAAAAAAGAGTTCAGTTCAGTTGCTCAGCCTTGTCTGACTTTTTGCAACACTATAGACTGCAGTATGCCAGGCTTCCCTGTCCATCACCAACTCCCAGAGGCTGCTTAAATTCATACCCATTGAGTTGGTGAGGCCACTCAACCATTTCATCCTCTGTTGTCTCCTTCTCCTGTCTTCAATGTTTCTCAGCATCACAGTCTTTTCCAATGAGTAAGTTCTTGGCATCAGTTGGCCAAAGTATTGGAGGCCCAGCTTCAGCATCATTCCTTCCAATGAAAATTCAGGACTCATTTCATTTATGATTGACTGGTTTGATTTCCTTGCAGTCTAGGGACGCTGAAGAATTCTCCAACACCCCAGTCCAAAAGCATCAATTCTTCAGTGCTCAGCTTTCTTGATGGTCCAGCTCACACATCCATACATGAATATTGGAAAAACCACAACTTTGACTAGACAGACATTTGCCACCCAAGTAATGTCTCTGCTTTTTAATATGCTGCCTAGGTTTGTCACAGCTTTTCTTTCAAGGAGCAAGCATATTTTAATTTTATGGCAGTAGTCACCATCTGCAGTGGTTTTGGAGTCCAAGAAAATAAAGTGCCACTGTTTCCATTGTTTCCCTATCTATTTGCCATGAAGTGAGGAGATCAGATGCCATGATCTTTGTTTTTTGAATGTTGAGTTCTTTCACTCTCATCTTTCACTTTCATCAAGGGGCTCTTTAGTTCTTCTTCGCTTTCTACCATAAGGGTGGTGCCATCTGCATATCTGAGGTTATTGATATTTCTCCCTGCAGTCTTGATTCCAGCTTGTGCTTCATCCAGCCCAGCATTTCACATGATGTACTCTGCATATATGTTAAATGAGCAGGGTGACAGTATACAGCCTTGATGTACTCCTTTCCCAATTTGGAACCAGTTTGTTGTCCCAAGTCCAGTTCTAACTGTAGCTTCTTGACCTGCATACAGATTTCTCAGGAGAAGGTAATGTGGTCTGATATTCTCATCTCTGAAGAATTTTCCACAGTTTGTTGTGATCCACACAGTCAAAGACTTTGGTGTAGTCAATAAAACAAAAGTAGATTTTTTCTGAAACTCTCTTACTTTTTTCTGTGATCAAATGGATGCTGGCAATTTGATCTCTGGTTCCTCTGCATTTTCTAAATCCAGCTTGAACATCTGCAAGTTCTCATTTCAAGTACTGTTGAAGCCTGCATTTCAGAATTTTGAGCATTATTTGCTGGCATGTGAGATGAGAGCAATTGTGTGATAGTCTGAACATTCTTTGGCATTGCCTTTCTTGGGATTGGAATGAAAACTGACCTATTCCAGTCCTGTGTCCACTGCCAAGTTCTAAGAATGTTCTGGCATATTGGGTGCAGCACTCTCACAGCATCATATTTTAGGATTTGAAATAATTACACAGGAATTCCATTACCCTCACTAGCATTGTCCCCAGTGATGTTTCTGCAGGCCCACTCAACATTGCATTCCAGGACATCTGGCTCTAGATGAGTGATCACACCGTCATTATCTGGGTCATTAAGATTTTTTTTTTTTTGGTATAGTTCTTTTCTGTATTCTTGCCATCTTTTCTTAATATCTTCTTCTTTTGTTAGGTCCATACCATTTCTGTCCTTTATTGTGCCCATCTTTGCATGAAATATTCTCTTGGTATCTCTGATTTTCTTGGAGAGATCTCCAGTCTTTCCCATTCTACTGTTTTCCTCTATTTGTTTGCATTGATCACTGGGGAAGGCTTTCTATTTCTCCTTAATATTCTTTAGAACTCTGCATTCAGATAGGTATCTTTCCTTTTCTCCTTTGCCTTTCACTTCTTTTTCTCAGCTATTTGTAAGGCCTCTTCAGACAACTGTTTTACTTTTTTGCATTTCTTTTTCTTGGAAATGGTCTTGATCCTCCTGTACAATGTCATGAACCTCTGATCATAGTTCTTCAGGAACTCTATCTATAAGATCGAATCCCTTAATCTATTTGTCACTTCTACCATATATCTGTAAAGGATTTGACTTAGGTCACACCTGATGGCCTAGTAGTTTTCCCTACTTTCTTCAATTTAAGTCTGAATTTTGAAACAAGGAGTTCATGATCTAAACCATAGTTTGCTTCTCACTTGTTTTTTCTGACTGTATAGAGCTTCTCCAGTTTCAAATGGAAAGAATATAATCAAGCTGATTTGGTATTGACCATCTGGTGATGTTCATGTGTAGTGCTGTCTCTTGTGTTGTTGGAAGAGGGTGTTTGCTGTGACCAGTGCATTCTCTTGGCAAAACTCTGTTAGCCTTTTTCCTGGTTCATTTTGTACTCCAAGGC
The DNA here is from genome assembly GCA_007570785.1 of Antilocapra americana. NCBI lineage: Eukaryota > Metazoa > Chordata > Mammalia > Artiodactyla > Antilocapridae > Antilocapra > Antilocapra americana. The sequence goes on along the minus strand of ML661334.1, from coordinate 5,931,957 downwards.
CAAACTTGCCTGTTACCCCAGGTATCTCTTGACTTCCTACTTTTGCATTCCAGATCCCTATGATGAAAAATACATCTTTTTTTAGGGGGGGGGGTTCTAGAAGGACTTGTAGGTCTTCATAGAACCATTCAACTTCAGCTTCTTCAGCATTAGCAGTCAGTGTACATATATGGATTACTGTGATATTGAATGATTTGCCTTGGAAACTAGCAGAGATCACTCTGTTATTTTTGAGATCCACCCAAGTAATGAATTTCAGACTCTTTTTTTGACTATGAGTGCTATTCCATTTCTTCTAAGGGATTCTTGCCCACAGTAGTAGATATAATGGTCATCTGAATTAAATTCACCCATTCTAGTCCATTTTCGTTCACAGATTCCTAAAATGTCGATGTTCACTTTTACCATCTCCTGCTTCAAAACTTCCAATTTACCTTAATTCATGGACCTTACATGAAGAGATAAGAGTGACATATTCTTCATTTTGACTTCTATGAAGATAGAAGAACATGTGGTGGTGGTTTAGTCGCTAAGTTGTGTCCAACTTTTGCAATTCTTTAACTATAGCCTGCCAGGCTCCTCTGTCCAAGCGATTTCCCAGGCAAGAATACTGGAATAGGTTGTCATTTCTTTCTCCGGGGAGAGAATTTAACAAAAGCTAGTTAGTAGTGATATTTAGAAATATAATGAGATTAGTATTACTATTATTTTTACATACAGAAAAAAAGGGCTTATTTTAAAGTGCAGGCTTCCAATATTTATCCTATATACTAGAATCAGAATTTTTGTTAAGGAAGCTTATTAATCAATATGTTTTACAAATTCCCTAAGTAATCCTTGTTTGTACTAACATTTGAGAAACTTTAAGACCGGAAAGTTTTCACACTTAGGTATTAGGGCTGAGTTTGAATCTAGACAATGCCATTTCTTGGAGCCTTAGTTTCCTTATCTGTAAAATGGTAGGATAAAATTTATTTCATATTATCATGAGGGTGCAATTACTACTTAGGATACCAAGAAGACCCACTGAAATTGTTGATAATTGTTTCATCTCCCATCATCATTCATGAGTAATTTTTTCATAACTGCACAAGTATCTTAGTGCTGTGATTTTTCAAACGTGGTCCCTGAAATAAGCTGCTGAATCAGCATCACTGGAAAACTTGTTAGAAATGCATATTCTTCCCCAGTCCTACTAAATCAGAAATTCTGTGGTTAGGGCCCAGGCAGGAGAAGGCGATGGCACCCCACTCCAGTACTCTTGCCTGGAAAATCCCATGGATGGAGGAGCCTGGTAGGCTGCAGTCTATGGATCTCGAAGAGTCAGACACGACTGAGCGACTTTACTTTCACTTTTCACTTTCATGAATTGGAGAAGGAAATGGCAACCCACTCCAGTGTTCTTGCCTGGAGAATCCCATGGACAGGGGAGATTGGTGGGATGCCATCTATAGGGTCGCCAAGAGTTGGACACAACTGAAGTGACTTAGCAGCAGCAGCAGCAGCAGCAGGACCCAGGCATCTGGTTCTTTCCAAGTGCTCCAGGTAGTCCTGATGCAGTTAGTCTGAGAGCAACTCTTTCAATGGATTATTTTTAATCACTTGTTGGCAGCCACCATAGTCGAAATTCAAGTATCCGAAAAAACCGAAAACATAATGATGGGACTTTTCCATAGTTTTAGTCTGATTTAAAGTGATACATTTGTCACCATGTTAGCTTACTCACCATTATGTCATTTTTCTCCCTAAACATAAAGTACAGTGATATTGTTTTTATTAAGCTAACATCAATTGCAATATGCTTAAAATAAATCAGGTCTCATTCTCTTCCCTTATAGTGGATTTTAGAGAATCCTCATAAATTCCTGCTTCATGACCAGAAATCAAGCATTTTAACATGAGATGCAAATAGTTTTGAACTAGATTAACATGGCCTGCTTTGGTCTGATTTGCTCAGGAAAATTCACTGAATATCTAAGGCATGGGTCAATGTTTTACTTTCTGTAAAGGGTCAGGCAGCAAATATTTGTTGTTTTTCAGATCATATGGCCTCTTGGAATTACTCAACTACTCCTGTAACACAAAGTAGCTATAGACAATCTATAAGAAAATGTGTATAATTATGTTCTAATAAAACTGTACCAAAACAAGTCATGAATTTGATCCATGGGTTCATCCATGCTTGTGGACTAAAAGATCATGACAATATTTTACACATGAAAATAGAACTAAGGCAGCTAAAAGATTTTATTTAAATCATATAGCTTAATAAGAGGGAGTTTCACTATATGATTCCCAATCAGGAGGTATGCTTCTTTGAGAATGAGAAATTCTTTATATCTAAAGGTTCAGCACCACTTCATTACTATCTAAAAATGTTTTTATCCATTATAGTGTATTCAAGATTACCTTAATTTTGTAAGAGTACTACGTAAGCAATAGTATTTGCTTTTGCTTAGGTAGTAGATTTGATTTGATGATATTAAGGCTTTGCTTTGATTTTTTTTTTTCTCCCCTAGGAAAAAACATTATAAAACCAATTACAATGTAAGGCTATCACTGATGTTAAGATGTCAGTGAGTGGTTACCGGAGGGAACAACCACAATGATGTGAGAGTTCTGGTTCCTGACTGAAAATGGTTGTCAGGCACTTAAAGCATAACAATTTAGACACAAAGTCTTTTAGTCCACTCCCTGAGGCAAAGCTAGTAGCTCTTTGGTGACACACTGAAGAACTAACAGCACCTTTGAAGTCTGCCTTGCCTCCTTATTTGAAATGCATTCCTCCCCTTCCCCACAGTCTGGCAGAAGCCCCTGGATGCTGAACCTCAACACAAAGAGACTTTCAGCTCTTTCTAAAATCAATGTAGTATTCAGATGCTGTGACTGATTATTTCATTTTCTAGATTTCTGGCATCTAAAGCACATGATCTTCTGGGGATAACTCATGTTAGGCATGTAAGCCAGGTATAAATCAAAAAGCACTGCAAGATTTATACTAAGTGACAACCGACACTTGACCTCAGTGTCAATGAACAGCAAGGAGTGATGGAGACTTGCAAAGACCAGAGGGAGCACAGACCATCTAAGGAAAGAGTCACTATGTCTCACCAACTAATTAATGACCTCATGCTATAAAAGCCCAGTAACATACTCTTTTCCTTTTTTTTTCATAAAATAATTTTCTAACAGGATAGATTTTCTAGGTGAAATATGCAAGTTGGAATCCTTCCCCTTAATCTTATTTCTTAAATACTAAGAGAATTAAACACACACTTCATGAGCTGGCACTTTAGAAACACTGGCCTGTTTCAGTCACTTATTTTAAGTGTTTTCACCCATATCCTGATGTTTCCAAAGCTAAATGTACAGTTTCCTCAAAGCAATGTAATTGGGTGTTCCATAGGACTTATTCAGCTGGGACCCTCAAATTACATCAAATATCCACAGTGTGTTGTTGCCTGACCACATTTGCTGTCCTGCATGATGGTTTTGCTGCCCTGTTCACCTGTTCATGTCCTGTTCCTTCAATGACCAGACCTGAAGTTGATTGATGTTAATAACAAACTTGTGGGCTGACTCTTCTATGGCCAGGGAGCACAATCATGATGGATCCCCATGTTCTGAATAGGACTTAGAGCCAAAGCAACAGCGTGCAAAGGCACTCAGCAAACTTCTGTCTGCTTGACTCTCAGTACTCTATACGTAAAGGTTATCACAGCCTCTTCTCCAGCCATCTAGGTGCTCTTGACAAGCTCTAATTATTCTGTAATTGCATCCATTTTTCAACAGCTATGCCCTTGGAATGCATTTGCACTTTTAACTAATCAGATAACTGGAAAATGCAGTGCCACTTCTGCAATAAAACCAATATTGATAAGAGTAACTTGGTATCTTAAAAAAATCCATCGTTCAGAAGAAAATTATACTATCAACTATAATTTATATGAAATTCTTGTTATTTGTACAGCAAGTGAACCTCTAAATTTCTACTTACACAAAATTCAACCAAAAAAAAAAAAAATGCTATCTCTTACTACTTTGGCCACTTCAAAGGCTAATAAAAAATAAAAATAAAGTGATTCTAGAGTTAGTTGCTTGTATCGCATTTTCACTCAATCCTAAAATAGCAATCTATTGTTAAACAAAAGAAAGAACAGAATAATTGAAGCTTGTCAAGACCATCTACAAGGAGGTTGATTAAACCTAGAGATGGTTCTGTGTGAAATTGACTGTGAATTAGAATTTATAAATCCATTGTATTTTTCAGATATGACTGATATATACTACTCTCTCAAGAAAAATTCAAGGAAAGTAGAGATATGTCACCAAAAACTATATGTGTCGCCATTACAACAAAGTATAAAGTCAAATATAAACCTGCATATTTACTGTTTTATTTTAGAAATCTGAAATATTTTTACAAGAAGAATGTGTTAGGTAGTTAGAATAGGAAACAGGAGTCCAAACTGGCGATGGCTAAAAGACAAGGAAAGGGAAAGCCCGCAAAAATAGAACAAAGGAAGGTTAAAGTAAGGTCTGAGGACTGAAGTGAGGAACTCAGGTAGAACAAACAGCACTCCTGCCTAACCCAATTTACATAGGGCAGGCCCAGGGGGGAGGAAAAGACATTTAAAAAGAGGAGCCAAAGCGCGCTCTCCCTCCTCCCCCACCACGTGCTGGTGTGCTTCCCAACTCTCTTCTCTTCAAGCCTTTGGGCTGGCATGCCCTCATGTCTCAACGATGGATTTTCCTGCTACTTTATAAATAAAATAGAGCTGTAACATGGAGCTGTATCACTAATTTGTCTAAGAGCTATAACACAGTCTGTTCAAGACCTGACAACTATAACATGGTCTGCCCATGACCCTAGAGCTGTGACCCACCAAGGGCTTTAAAGTCCGTCCTCCAAATCTGTATTGTGATGAGACAGAACCAAGGAGAATACACTCGCCTGACATCGATGGTGCCGTGACTTGTTTTACCTGGCTGAAACAACATCAGTGTGCCCCCACAAGGAGGCCAAGCACAGCAGGAGCCCAACTCAGGGCAAGCTCCACAGTAGAAGTGGAATGTGAAGAAAACCCAGCTCAAGGGAAGTGACAAGAGGTTCATCATGCTGGAAACTGGGACACCGAAAAACGAACTCAGCAGAAAGCTCAGGCGTCTCAGTCTCAGATTCCAGAGGACCTCTGGTTAAGGTAGGAAGTCCTCGCTCCTATGGCTGGAGGGACATATGTCTAACGAAATCTTAATTCCTTTACAATCTCTCATTTCTTGTTTCCTTGAACCCCCTGCAAACAGGCAGGCAGCAGTGGGTGAAACTGAGGGACTCTGGAGAGGCTACTCTTTGGAATGTCCAAAAGGCACTATCTGCTGAGCCCCAGTAGCTGTTACCCAAGCTGGTGGGAATTCTTCTGCCCTTAATCTTCTCTGTGCCAAGGATCACGCTAATGAAAATTGTGAGCACAGGTCAGGTATTTAGCAGATTTTCTGGCAGGCTATGAAGGGGATTTCTTGGCATGTCTTTCCCACTGTTTTTTCATCCTGTCCTTCAACTCTCTCCCGGGACTCCAGTCCGGCCAACACCCAGGATGCCTGGCTTAAGGACCTAATGAAGCTCAGGCTCTGATGTTTCATTGTAAAAATTCAGTGAGAGACAAAGCAATAAGTAAGATGTGGATTTGTTAGGATTCAGAGAGAAAGGCACTCTTCAGGGTATGGGCCATTGTCGAGGGCAAAGGCTCAGGCCGTGGAATTTGGCCTGGCTAGGCTTTGCTATACCATTTCTGTCCTTTATTGAGCCCATCTTTGCATGAAATGTTCCCTTGGTATCTCTAATTTTCTTGAAGAGATTTCTAGTCTTTCCCATTCTGTTGTTTTCCTCTATTTCTTTGCATTGATGGCTGAGGAAGGCTTTCTTATCTCACCTTGCTATTTTTGGAACTCTGCATTCAAATGAGAATATCTTCCCTTTTCTATTTTGCTTTTCACTTCTCTTCTTTTCAAAGCTATTTGTAAGGCCTCCTCAGACAGCCATTTTGCTTTTTCGCATTTATTTTTTCTTGGGGATGGTCTTAATCCCTGTCTCCTGTACAATATCAAGAAACTTCATCCATAGTTCATCAAGCATTCTGTCTATCAGATCTAGTCCCTTAAATCTATTTCTCACTTCTATTGTATAGTAATAATGGATTTGATTTAGGTCATACCAGAATGGTCTAGTAGTTTTCCCTACTTTCTTCAATTTCAGTCTGAATTTGGCAATAAGGAGTTCATGACTCGAGCCACAGTCAGCTCCCAGTCTTATTTTTGCTGACTGTATACAGCTTCTCCATCTTTGGCTGCGAAGAATATATTTCAATTTGATTTCATTGTTGACCATCTTGTGATGTCCATGTGTAGAGTCTTCTCTTGTGTTGCTGTAAGAGGGTGTTTGCTATTACCAGTGCGTTCTCTTGGCAAAACCCTATCAGCCTTTGCCCTGCTTCACTCTGTACTCCAAGGCCAAATTTTCCTGTTACTCCAGGTGTTTTCTGACTTCCTACTTTTGCATTCCAGTTGGTTCTAACAGATCTTGTAGGTCTTCATAGAACCATTCAACTTCAGCTTCTTCAGCATTACTGGTTGGGGCAGAGGCTTGGATTACCGTGATATTGAATGGTTTGCCTTGGAAATGAAAAGAGACCATTCTGTCATTTTTGAGATTGCATCCAAGTACTGCATTTTGGACTCGTTTGTTGACCATGATGGCTACTCCATTTCTACTAAGGGATTCCTGCCCACAACAGTAGATATAATGGTCATCTTAGTTAAATTCACCCATTCTAGTCCATCTTAATTCGCTGATTTCTAGAATGTCGAAGTTTACTCTTGCCATCTCCTGTTTGACCACTTCCAATTTGCCTTGGTTCATGGGCCTAACACTCCAGTTTCCTATGCAATATTGCTCTTTAGAGCATCATTGGTTCCATCACCAGTCACATTCACAACTGGGTATTGTTTTTGTTTTGGCTCCATCCCTTCCATCTTTGTGGAGTTATTTCTCCAATGATCTCCAGTAGCATATTGGGCACCTACTGACCTGAAGAGTTCATCTTTTAGTGTCCTATCTTTTTGCCTTTTCATACTCTTCATGGGGTTCTCAAGGCAAGAATAGTGAAGTGGTTTGACATTCCCTTCTTCAGTGGACCACATTCTGTCAGACCTCTGCACCATGACCCATGTGTCTTGGGTGGCCCCCCATGGCATGGCTTAGTTTCACTGAGTTAGACAAGGCTGTGGTCTGTGTGATCAGATTGGCTAGCGTTCTGTGATTATGGTTTCAGTAAGTCTGCCCTCTGTTGCCCTCCCTCAACACCTACCCTCTTGCTTGCATTTCTCTTATCTTGGATGTGGGATATCTCTTCACAGCTGCTCCAGCAAAGTGCAGCCACTGCTCAAGAAGAGGTGGCAAGAATACACAGAAGAACTGTACAAAAAAGATCTTTACAACTCAGATAATCACAATGATGTGATCATTCACCTAGAGTCAGACATTCTGGAACATGAAGTCAAGTGGGCCTTAGGAATTATCATTACAAACAAAGCTAGTGGAGGTGATAGAATTCCAGCTGAGCTATTTCAAATCCTGAAAGATGATGCTGTGAAAGTGCTGCACTCAATATGCCAGCAAATATGGAAAACTCAACAATGGCCACAGGACTGGAAAAGGTCAGTTTTCATTCCAAACCCAAAGAAAGGCAATGCCAAAGAATGCTCAAACTACCGCACAACTGCACTCATTTCACACGCTACTAAAGTAATGCTCAAAATTCTCCAAGCCAGGCTTCAGCAGTACCTGAACTGTGAAATTCCAGATATACAAACTGGTTTTAGAAAAGGCAAAGGAACCAGACATCAAATTGTTAACATCCGCTGAATCATCAAAAAAGCAAGAGAGTTCCAGAAAAACATCTATTTCTGCTTTATTGCCTATGTGAAAGCCTTTGACTGTGTGGATCACAATAAACTGTGGAAAATTCTTCAAGAGATGGGAATATCAGACCATCTGACCTGTCTCTTGAGAAACCTGTATGCAGGTCAGGAAGCAACAGTTAGAACTGGACATGGAAAAACAGACTGGTTCCAAATGGGAAAAGGAGTACGTCAAGGCTGTATATTGTCATCCTAGTAATTTAACTTGTATGCAGAGTAAATCATGAGAAACGCTGGGCTGGATGAAGCACAAGCTGGAGTCAAGATTGCTGGGAGAAATATCAATAACCTCAGATATGCAGATGACACCACTATTAAGGCAGAAAGTGAAGAGGAACTATTAAAAGCCTCTTGCGGAAAGTGAAAGAGGATAGTGGAAAAGTTGGCTTAAACCTCAACATTCAGAAAACTAACATCATGGCATCTAGTCCCATCACTTCATGGGAAATAGATGGGGAAGCAGGGGAAACATTGTCAGACTTTATTTTTGGGGGCTTCAAAATCAATGCAGGTGGTGATCGCAGCCATGAAATTAAAAGATGCTTACTCCTTGGAAGGAAATTTATGACTAACCTAGATATCATAGTGAAAAACAGAGAAATTACTTTACCAACAAATGTCCATCTATTCAAGGCTATGGTTTTTCCAGTGGTCATGTATGGATGTGAGAGTTGGACGGTGAAGAAAGTTGAACACCGAAGAATTGATGCTTTTTTTTTTTTAATTTTCTTTACTTTATTGTGTTAGTTTTGCCATACAATGACATGAAACCGCCATGGGTTTACATATGCTCGCCCTCCAGAACCCCCCTCCCTCCTCTCTCCCGATTTCCTCCTCCTGAGACATCTCGGTGCACCAGCCCCGAGTATCAATCCTGGGCTGGCGATTGATTTCACATATAATAATTAACATGTTTCAATGCCATTCTCCCATATCATCCCACCCTTGCCCTCATCCACAGAGTCCATGAGTCTTTTCTGTACATCTGCATTCCTTTTTCCGTCTAGCATGCAGGGTTCTTTCTGCCATCTTTCTAAATTCCATATATATGCATTATTATACTGTATTGTTGTTTTTCCTTCTGGCTTACTTCACTCTGGATAATAGGCTCCAGTTCCGTCCACCTGAGTAGAACTGATTCAAATAAATTTTTTTTTAATGCTGAGTAATATTCCATTGTGTATATGTACCAAGACTTTCTTATCCATTCGTCAGTTGATGGGCATCTAGGTTGCTTCCATGTCCTGGCTATTGTCAACAATGCAGCGATGAACATTGGAGTACACGTGTCTCTTTCAATTCTGGTTTCCTCGGTGTATATGCCCAGCAGTGGGATTGCTGGGTCATATGGCAGGTGTATCTGCAGTTTTTTAAGGAATCTCCACACTGTTTTCCATAGTGGCTGTACTAGTTTGCATTCCCACCAACAGTGTAAGAGGGTTCCCTTTTCTCCACATCCTCTCCAGCATTTATTGCTTGTAGATTTTTGGATGGCAGCCATTCTGACTGGTGTAAAATGGTACCTCATTGTGGTTTTGATTTGCATTTCTCTGATAATGAGTGATGTTGAGCATCTTTTCATGTGTTTGTTAGCCATTTTTATGTCTTCTTTGGAGAAGTGTCTGTTAAGTTCTTTGGCCCACTTTTTGATTGGGCCGTTTATTTTTCTGGAATGGAGCTGCAGGAGTTGCTTGTATATTTTTGAGATTAATTGTTTGTCCGTTGCTTCATTAGCTATTATTTTCTCCCATTCTGAAGGCTGCCTTTTCACCTTGCTTATAGTTTCCTTTGTTGTGCAGAAGCTTTTAATTTTAATTAGGTCCCATTTGTTTACTCGTGCTTTTATTTCCGATATTCTGGCAGGTGGGTCATAGGGGATCCTGCTTTGGTTTATGTCGGAGAGTGTTTTGCCTATGTTATCTTTTAGGAGTTTCATAGTTTCTGGTCTTATGATTAGATCTTTGATCCATTTTGAGTTTATTTTTGTGTATGGTGTTAGAAAGTGTTCTAGTTTCATTCTTTTACAAGTGGCTGTCCAGTTTCCCCAGCACCACTTGTTAAAGAGGTTGTCTTTTCTCCATTGTATATTCTTGCCTCCTTTGTCAAAGATAAGGTGTCCATAGATGCATGGATTTATCTCTGGGCTTTCTATTTTGTTCCATTGATCTATATTTCTGTCTTTGTGCCAGTACCATACTGTCTTAATGACTGTGGATTTGTAGTATAGCCTAAAGTCAGGTAGGTTGATTCCTCCAGTTCCATTCTTCTTTCTCAAGATTGCTTTGGCTATACGAGGTTTTTTGTATTTCCATACAAATTGTGAAATTATTTGCTCTTTAATTCTCTGAAAAAGACCTCTGGTAACTTGATAGGAATTGCATAGAATCTATAGATTGCTTTGGGTAGTAGAATTGATGCTTTTGAACTGTGGTGTTGGAGAAGACTCTTGAAAGTCCCTTGGACTGCAAGGGGATCCAACAAGTCCATCCTAAAGGAGATCAGTCCTGGGTTTTTATTGGAAGGTCTGATGTTGAAGCTGAAACTCCAGTACTTTGGCCACCTCATGCGAAGAGCTGACTCATTGGAAAAGACCGTAATGCTGGGAAGGATTGGGGGCAGGAGGAGAAGGGGACGACAGAGGAAGAGATGGCTGAAAGGCATCACCGACTCGATGGACATGGGTTTGGGTAGACTCCAGGAGTTGGTTATGGACAGGGAGGCCTGGCATGCTGTGATTCATGAGGGTCAAAGAGTCGGACGTGACTAAGCGACTGAACTGAACTGAGCTTTTGCTAGTGGGGTGAATTCATGTACTGATGAGGGGGAGGATCATCCCAACCATTGGGGAACCATCCACTCCTCCATCTTTTGACAGTGCCTTACAGCTGTCCTGCCACCTCTGGGTGTGTCTTTTGGCTTACAGATTGGGGATTAAGATATACTTGAATTTGACTTGTCATCTTGGACCCAATTGACTTTTTTGGTTTACCTTATGCCGTCGTGCTATGTCATTCTTTCAAAGGTTGTGCCCTACTCCCTTCCCTCCTGTTTCCCCTCAGCCCAATCCAGGCCCACAATGTTGCCTCTACAATCTTCTGAAGGAACAACCAGAAAATAGCTGGCCCTTGGGAGGGAAATACTGTATAATACCCAACCCCTCTAGATATTCAGCCCTTCATTTTCCATGTTTCCTATAACATCAGCATTTCTCAGTGAACCCACTAGGACGGCTGAAAGGCACACAATGCCTGCTAAAAGTCCACCATTTGGCATCCCTTCAAAGGCAATTGGGCTTCCAGGGATAATATTTGCTTTTATGGAACATCTGGTCTGTTACCTCTTAACAAATTTGTTCTTAAGCCAATTATTAACTCCTACAATCAGGACCCTGCCCTTTGTAGGCAACGTTGCTCCACCCAGACTATTATAAAATACCTTAATGTCCCTAACAGGGCCAGATAACCCAATCCTTTGCCACTACTTCTGTTATTACCTAAAGTGGGTCTATGACAATGAAATGCTTACCAGGCGAGACACCCTAACCTGCTCTTAAGGAGGTCTAGGGGAAGAAACTAGTGACTTACAATCCCTTAAAGCAGTATAAGACAAGGCTTATGACTGTTTCACTGTTTCTCAGTCTCAGGGCACAGGCTTGGATTGCTTTACATCATGATATCTATTTCCATCCATGGTAGACAAACCAGCAATAAATTAAGATTAAAACCTCTTAATCCTACCCAGCACTCGTCACGCTGGAGACCTTGGGGATGCCCAATTCCATTCCAGGGGTCCCAGGAGGTCAACCTGCTTTGACCTGCCTACAGATCTGGTCCTCGAAAGGTTGTCACCCATCAACCTGCTTGGGGATCCTCCAGTCCAGGAGTCCCAGGAGGTAGTCACGCCTCGATCTGCCCAGGGATCAAATTCTTTGGAGGCTGTCATGCCTCGACCTGCCCTGGGATCCGATCTCTAGGAGGCTGCCACACCTCAGCCTGCCTTGGGATTTGCACCCTGACCCAGGGAGGTGTGGCTCTCAGGTTGCAACAGTACCGGGTAGGATAAGCTTCAGAAAAACTCACCCCTAAGGAAGTCCACCCATGGAAATTGAAGGAGGCCTATTAGTTTTCTTCTTTTTCTTTTCCTCCCTGTCATGACTGTCTTTCAGATGGGAAATTACCAATGCACTTCCCGGCAGATGCCCTTGAGATGCATCCTTGATAACTGGAAATTATTCGATCCTCTAACTCTAAGCAGGAGTCGCTTAAAATTCTTCTGTTCTACTCCGTGGCCATAGTATCCACTGGGGTATGAGGAACACTGGCCTGAGGATGGGAGTTTAAATTAGAATACCATCCTGCAGCTAGAATTATTCTGTAAAAGACAAGGAAAATGGACAGAGATCCCCTATGTCCAAATTTTCTTTCGATTAAGAGATATGAAGGAACTCTGTCTTAAATATGGGATTGTTGTATGCCCTAAAAGTGAGCCTACTAGGAAAATGGTGTAAGGCACAAGCAACCAAGAGAAGGAACCCCCCCAAACAGCTCATCTCCCACACCCCTGAAGAGACTGGAGCATCCCACAGCTCCCGAGTTGCCTGGTGCTCCTTCCTTGTATCCAAATGTGCCCCCATATCCGGGAGCATCCCCTCCATAAAAGCCAGCTAGAGTATGTCCCTTAGTTGAAACTGGAGGAGAATTCAGACCAACCCGGGTCCATAAGCCCATCTCCCTGTTAGAACTAAGACATATCAAACAAGATCTGGGAAGGTATACAGATGACCTAGACAAATATATAGATACATTCCAACATATTACCTTGGCCTTTGACTTGACATGGAAGGATATCATGGTCATATTTAGTCAAACTTTATCTGACCCTGAGCATACTAGGGTCTTAAAGGAAGCCCGAAGGTATGCAACAGGGCTTCACATGTCAAGTGATAGATAACCAGGAGCAGTCCCCTCCTCCGATCCTAATTCGAATTATAATGACCCTGAGCACATCTGGGAAAGGGATCATTTTCTAATCTGCGTGAAGGCAGGACTGAATGCAGCCCAACAAAAGTAATCAGCTATGCCCGGGTTTCAGCAATAACTCAGGAGCCCAATGGGAACTCCATTGCCTTTCTGGAAAGGGTAAAAGAGGCCCTCCAAAAGTTTACCAATCTAGACTTAGACTCTTCTGAGGGACAGGTGATTTTAAAGGACAAATTCCTGTCCCAATGTGCATCAGATATCAGAATTAAGTTACAACAGCTACAGCAGCAAAACCCTGCTTCCTCTTTGGATGATATGGTCCAGACAGCCACCAAAACCTTTTATAACAGAGAACACAAGAAGGAGGCCAAAGCCCAGGAGAGGGAGAGAAGGAAAGAGACAAGGCATGCACAGATGCTGGCCGCCCTCCAGGGAAGCCTCATGGCAAACCCCAAGTCCTTAAAGGACAAGGCAGGGGGCAAATGCCTAATCTGTAGACAGGCGGGGCATTGGGCCAAAGAGTGTCCAAATCGTGACAAGTCTCCTAAAATGGCTTGCCACAAATGCCATCAATTGCGACACTGGGCGGCACTCTGCCCTCGGGACCCAAGAGCCTCAAGGTCAAATGCCAATCCTTCCCTCACGATGGTTCAACAAGACCAAAGTGGACCGTTCCAGCCAGCCCACCTGTCACAGATAACCATCAGAGGGCTGGAGACAAGGGTGCAACTAGATGTGGCAGGTATGTCAGAGAATTTCTTGGTAGACACAAGGCTACCTACTCTGTCTTGATCTCCTTCTCTGGAGCCTTCTCCCAAACCTGTACCATTTTGGGTACCACAGGAAAAACAACTAGTAAAAGATTTACTCAATCACTTCTTTGTTGCTGGGATGGACAAATATTTTCCCATCAGTTTCTGGTGGTCCGTGAGTGCCCTACTCCCTTATTGGGAAGAGATATACTCACTAAACTGGGGACTGCCCTTGTGATGGGAAGCTTTTCAGTCCCTAGAGCTCTACAGCTCCTGGTTACTACCGAAGAACCCATTACACCTTCTTCAGTAGAGAGGGACCAAAAAATATGGGAGGACAAAATTAACCCCCAGGTGTGGGGCCAGGGGATTCCTGGACGAGCCCACCAAGCTGAACCAGTCATCATTGTCCTCCAAGATCCCACTCTATATCCTAACCAGAAACAATATCCCCTCAAAAGAGAGGCTCGGGAGGGACTACAGCCTTTAATAAATACATTCCTTGCATGTGGGCTATTGGTCCCCAGCAATTCTCCATGTAACATCCAATCCTCTCAGTAGAGAAAAAGGACAGAACCTGGCAAATGGTTCAAGATCTCTGGGTCACAAATGAAGCTGTAGTCCCCCTCTGTCCCACAGTACCCAATCCCTATGTAATCTTGGGAGAAATCCCACCCAGTGCCAAGTGGTTTACAGTCTTGGATCTCAAAGATCTTTTTTGCCTTTGAGTGGGAGGACCCAGGAGAAAAACACCAACAGATGACTTGGACAGTATTACCTCAGGGGTTCAGAGATAGCCTCCATTTGTATGGACAGGCCCTTAGCTGAGAGCTCCTAGATCTGGTGGGACCTAATGGGAAAATATTACAATATATAGATGACCTACTAATCTGCTCTCCAGATGAGAAAAATGTCCAATAACATGCTATTCAGGTTCTAAACTTTTTGGCAGAAAGGGATATAATGTCTCCCGTGCTAAGGCACAGATGGCCAAGACAAAAGTCACTTACCTGGGAGTTCAGACTGCACACGGGTCCAGGAGGCTGTCCTCTGATTGGGTACAAAGGACCCAATTGCTCTCCTCCATGACTTAAAAACAATTGTGAGCTTTCCTGGGGCTAACTGGGTATTGTAGAATATGGATACCCAGCTATAATCTAATTGCCCAGCCCTTATATGAAAGCTTAAAGGAACGGGATGATTCAATCCCACTGATGTGGGGAACTCCTCAAAAGAAGGCAGAGGCTACACTAAAACAAATGTTAACTCAGGCACCTGCCTTGAGGTTGCCAGACCCAGAAAAAGCATTCCAACTTTACGTCCATGAAAGAGAGGGAATGGTCTTGAGTGTTAACTCAAAGGTTGGGATCTGAGCCCCAGCCTGTAGCCTACTTATCCAAGAAGCTCAATCCAACCACCAAGGCTGCCCCCCCTGCCTTTGAAATCTTGCAGCTATTGAAATCATGATAGAAGACGTGTTAAAACTCTCCTTTGTGGGCAAACTAACTATTTTTACCAGCCACCAAGTGAAATAACTCCTAAATGGGAGAGGCCATTTATGGATGTCTGATCAAAGAATCCTCAGATATCAAGTAGTGCTGATGGCAAATCCACGCCTCACCATATCCCCCTTGTAAAGTTCTTAATCCAGTCACCCTCCTGCCTACCCCCGAGGGCTCTCTCCCCTTTCACTCTTGTCTAGAAACCTTGGACCACTGGACAAAACCCCGAGAGGGATTGTCAAAAGATCCTCTGACCAATCCTGAGGAAATCTGGTACACTGATGGAAGAAGCTTTGTCTTAGATGGAAAAAGAAGAGCTGGGTATGCAGTAGTCTCCAATTTTGAGACTACAGAAGCTAAGCCTCTGCCACCAGTTACTTCAGCCCAATCAGCTGAGCTCATAGCCCTGACTCGAACTTTAGAGCTGGGAAAAGGAAAAAGAATAGCCATTTACACTGACTCCAAGTATGCTTTTCTGGTGCTACATGGACATATGGCTAGTTGGAAAGAAAGGGGCCACTTGACCACCTGAGGGTCCCCAATCAAATATGGTGATCAAATTCTTAGACTCTTGGAGGTAGTCTATCCCCCCACTGAGGTTTCAGTCTCCCACTATAAAGGACACCAAAAAGGGAGCACAGAAGTGGCACGAGGGAACCAAGCAGCTGATCAGGCAGCTAGGAGAGCAGCATTACAGAACAATGACCTAATAGGGATTGCCACCTTAGTTCCACAGACTAATTTGCCAGAAACTCCTTCATACACTGAGGGTGAGACTCTTAAAGCTAAGAGTGAGGGCCTTCAAGAAGATCATACAGAGTGGTTGCAAAAGGAGGGACTCCTTTTTCTGCCTGGAAACTTCCAATGGAAGTTGGTTAACTCCTTACATGCCACCACTCACTTAGGGGAAAAGGCCCTCCAAAGATTACTAGAAAGGTCTTTCAGAGGAACAGGCCTCCAAACAACTATAAGGCAAGTGGTCTCCTCTTGTCCCACTTGTCAATTAAACAATCCCCAAGGAGCTCAGAAACCCAGCTGGCCCAACCCATCCAACGACATTGGGACCTACCCAGGAGAGGACAGGCAGATGGATTTCACCCAGATGCCAGTTTCTCAAGTGTATAAATACCTATTAGTCATGATAGATACATTCACAGGATGGACGGAAGGCTTTCCCACCTGGACTGAGAAGGCTGAAGGGGTGGTAAAAAAAAAAAAAAAAACCTGCTCCAAGAAATCATGCCAAGATTTGGTCTGCCCAGGTCATTACAAAGTAACAACAGGACATCATTTACTTATAAAGTCACCCAAGGGGTCTAGAAGAATTGGGCATTACTTACTATCTCCACTGTGCCTGGAGGCCTCAGTCTACAAGAAAGGTAGAAAGAGCCAACCAATTCTTAAAATCAGTGATAAAAAAGATAACCCAGGAGATCTCCCTGGGATGGAAGGAGGCTTTATGAATAGCCCTCCTCCGCACCCGTATTGCCCCTAAGAAACAGGTTGGTCTTAGTCCTTATGAGATATTATATGGAAGACATTTTGTTTATGTCAATGACCTCTTTCTAGATCCAGAGGCTCAGACCCTCCAGTCTTATACCATGGCTGTTGGGCAATTCCAACAGAATATACGCTTGTGGGGTGTGAAACAGAACCCAAAATATTCTAAGGAGTCACCACTATACGCTCCAGGGACTCAAGTCCTAATTAAAGTCTGTAAAGATGGGTCCCCAAAGGCTCAACTTCAGCCACATGGGGGGGCTTCTACCCTGTAATACTTTCTACCCCCGCAGCAGTCCAGGTACCAGGACATGACTCCTGGATTCACTACTCACGAGTCAAGCCACGAAAGAAAACAGAAGAGGACACTCAATACACCTGTGAGTCCCTGGGAGATCTCAGATACCTATTAAAAACTACAAATGAGTGCCATTCTAATCAACACCCCCCAAATCTAGTTTTACATTTCTCAGAACATCTCTAAAGAGCCAACACAGCTTGGCAGGGATTGTACTCCAAAACAGACAGGAGATAGATACTCTGATCCCTGAACAGGGAGGGACTTGAGACATCCTGGCAATGGGAATTTGGAATTGGCTAATGTCCCTACTAGTCCTTGTTATACCATATTGATGCTCCTTATGATTGTTCCATGTATTATCAATTGTCTAACCTGTTTTGTCTCTGCCCAGGTCGACAAGCTACAACATGCATTGCCAGTTCAACAAAGATATAAAATTACAGCTGACCATGGAAAACATCACTCACCCTTAGATGGACACTGCTATAAGGACTCTGAGGCCTCAGACTAGCAAGAGGGGGAGGCCTAATACCCCTCGCTGTCCCAGTTCAGCAAGCAGTAGCCAGAAAGACCTCAACACCCCTATTCCCAAAGAATTGGGCCTCCCATCTCTTGAAAGGGGGATGTCAGGTAGTTAGAGTAGGAAACAGGAGTCTAAAAACGGTGGTGACTAAAACACAAGGAAGGGAAAAGCCTGCAAAAATAGAACAAAGGAAGGTCAAAGGAAGGTCCGAGGACCAGAGTGATGACTTCATGTAGAACCAACAGCACTCCTGGCTAGCCCAATTTATATAGGGCAGGCCCAGGAGGGAGGAAAAGACACATGAAAAGAGGAGCCAAAGCGCTCTTTCTCTCTCTCTCTTTCTCTACTGTGCACTGGCGCGCTCTCCCACTCTCTTCTCTTCACGTCTTTGGGTCAGCATGCCCTCACGCCTTGAGGATGGATTCGCCTGCTACTTTATAAATAAAGTAGAGCTGTAACAGTGATTTGTCTAAGTGCTATAGCACGGTCTGTCTTAGACCCGAGAGCTGTGAGGCACCGAGGGCTTTAATGTCCATCATTCCAAATCTTTGTTGTGATGAGACAGGACTGAGGAGAATACAGTCCCCTGACAAATGTAAAAGTAGATATTAATTTTTTCCAAGGCAGTGCATAAAGTGGCCACTGGCAAGTCATAAGTAATTGTTTTCTATGCACTTTTCCCTCAGCAAGTATAATGCTGCTCTTTTAATCCTGAAAAGGACAGAGCTAAAACAAATTAAATGACTTTTTTTTTAAAGATGGAAGACAATTTGAAAAATTAGTATTTTTAAATCTTTAGTTTAAGGTTTTATTAGTTTTCAAAAAGTTCTTGACAAAAATTATCAAAAACAATATTTCACTTGATGCCACTAGAAAGGCAATAGAGAGAATATTTATTAATTTATAAATATATAAATTTGATTTGAGTTTAAAAGCTTTTTATCATTTATGTATATTGAAAAGTATGGAAGAAATACAACTAAATTCTGAGGCTACCATCTATTGCCTCATCTCCTAGAACTTATTGAATCTACATAATACTCATTATATAGCACAGTGTACACTTAATCACAGTGATTAAAAACTGATGAGAACAGTGAAAAAGTCACTGATTTTTATGTACTTATTTTTTACGGAGATTTGACTGAGTTACAGTATTGTGTTAGTTTCATATGCATAGCATAGGGATTCAGTATTTTGGCAAACTATATTCCATTATATATTATTACAAACGAATGATTTTAAGCCATTAGAGTAACAGGAGGTATGTCAAACATGGATTTTTCTGAGCTTTCCATTACTTCATTGTCTTGACTTTAAGTAATTACTTTATAGATAGATTTTAAAAGAAGAAAATTAAAAAGTTTAAAGCTTCTCTTACATGATTTTTAACTTGGAAGTATGGCTTATACATAAGTTTCTACAGAATGGATTCACATTCTTATAAAACATTTTCTCTGCTGCAGTGCTTTCATTTACTGCTAAGGTCTCTTATTTACAGAGGAACCAACAGTCTTTCTTGGAAAAAAAAAAAAAAAAAGGAGGAGACTTCTCTGGTTGTCCGGTGGCCCTGAGCACTTAATGCAGGGGGCACAGGTTTGATCCATGGTCAGGGAACAAATTACTGCATTCTGTGCAACATGGCCAAACAGATAAATGATCAATCTTGAAAAGAAAAAAAAAAAGAATAAAAATAAAGGGGGCACATGCACACAAAAACTCCATTTATTTGTTAACATGTAGAGCAGCCAAAAGAAGCTATCTCCTAAATCATAATTACATCTTTCTTTTGGTTGTTGTTGTTATTTTATTTATTTTCTTTACATTATTGTGTTGGTTTTGCCATACATTGACATGAATCTGCCATGGGTATACATGTGTTCCCCTTCCAGAACCCCCCTCCCACCTCCCTCCCGATTCCATCCCTCTGGGTCATCCCAGTGCACCAGCTTTGAGCATGTAAACTAGTACAACCACTATGGAGAACAGTGTGGAGGTTCCTTAAAAAACTGGAAATAGAACTGCCATATGACCCAGCAATCCCACTGCTGGGCATACACACCGAGAAAAACAGAATTGAAAGAGACACGTGTACTCCAATGTTCATCGCTGCATTGTTTACAATAGTCAGGACATGGAAGCAACCTAGAAGTCCATAATTACATCTTTCATAAGTGTTTCCAAACTGATTACTTAAACACAGGACCAAGCACAGCACTGTGCCCTGTGGCAGAAAAGCACAATTTGTCTCCTCTATACCAGCCCCTATTCAAGGGTTTAAGAAAAATGACACCCCTACACATCTATGACAATGCTAACTTTTTTTCAAGTATCACCAAAGAAATTCACATGCAGATACAACCTTTTCTGTATAACAATATCCTCCATTGGTAAAGGGGCTCTGACCTTTGGTAGTGAATTTAGGGGTATTGCCACTGTGAGAGGCTACATTTTTATGCACAAATGCACACCCTGAGCAGCTGTACCTACATTCAGTTATAGAAAGCTCTTCCTATTAAAACTGCTTACAACATAAGGTCTACAAAAGGATAGTCACAAGACAGTCTGTGCACTTATTTAGCCTCAGATTGGTTCCTCTTCAGAGGTTGCACTTCAGGCATCTCTCAGTTAATTTTGCTTGCAGAGTGACCTAGTACCATGAATTTATAAGTTTGCACCATGTTATCCTAACTTACCGAGGACAGTCAATCCTAGAGATTCAAAGACTTTTGAAGTAAGAATTTTTTATACCTTTTCCCAGAAATGCTCTACTAAGCAGAAGATTTTCCTTAAATCTGCCAATACTAGCGATATTTAATAGGCTGGCATTTTCTCCTTTTATAAGTTATTTCTTTGAAAAAGAGAGAGAAAAAAAATTACTCCACTTCCAATAAGTCGCTGGTCATTGGATGCTGCTAAATTTCACTTTGTTCAGTTTGATCAGGGTTTCTCCTGTTTTCAGTCAGTTTAGGCTCTACCTGTTCCTCTTCCCGGATGCCATGAAAGAAGTCACTAATCAAAGGTCTTTTACAGCAATATTATGTTAAAAGGGGGATGCATAATAATAAAGAACTTGATTCTTTTTATTCTTAAACCTTAGGGACTGCCAATACTTCTAAGTGTGTCCCAGGATAACAAGGCAAGTGCTGGACTGGAGCAGGTAATGAATGTGATGATGAACTACTTGCAGTGCCCTGTTAAGAAGGGCTGTGTCTGGGTGTGATAATGCTGATAACATCTCTCTCTTTTTTTTTTTTTTACACCAAGGGTTCTTAGCTTTTCCCTATTCCTGAAGTAATGTCTCTGTTGAGGGTCTAAGGAGGTCAGACATCCAGTGATTGAGTAACTCATTTCAACTGAAATCCTGCTTGTGAAAAGCTAACACAAAGCCCCTACAAGTGGAACTAAGAGCAAATAAATAAGGACAGCTGTATTCCACAGCATTTAAACAGAGAAAACATTATGTTCTGAAGAAAGCAAACTGGGGTTGTAAGTACTGTTCATTCATGCAAATGAGTTTAGACTTTTTCTTTTACATTCACATTTACAGAACAGACTGACTTAATGAATTGACTTTGGAAATTAATAAAAAGCTTGTAACTGAATTATCCTGGGGCATATTTTTGATTATTGCCAACATACAAATAAAAGCAACATCCTGGTGTCCTCTTTCTAAATGGCCTATTTATTCTCTGACCCTAGACTAAACCTCTACTTATTATTATTTACCAATATAAACAGCAAGGCCCATGACATGGACATAAACTTCTCCACTGAGGCACTGTTGACTGGCCTTGGAGAATGGACCCTGCTTGGAACTGAGAGGAAGGAGGTAAAGACAGTCTTTAGCCTCTGGAACCCCATGAGTCCCAGAAACAAACAGCTATATGTTAACAGAGATTCCCAGGACAATGTGCCAAGCATGATGATGTAAGGAAGCACAGGGGCCATTTTAAGAACTAAAAAAGGTAAATTCTCTTTTTTGAGTGCAAAGTTGCTTTAAGAACAACAGACAGTGTTCACTATAACATCCAAAAGACTCTCATCTCTACATCAACGCCTATCTCTTGTCCCTCCCCTTCCACTCACTAATTCATCAATGTCTTAAATTCCTCTCAGATTCTCTGAGGAGCCGTTCCTTATGCTGGAGACCTGCACAAGGACAAACTTCCATGCCTCCAGCTCCTACAGCTCACCTGTGGCCACACTGTGTCACAGGGGCGGCTACCTGTCTGTTTCCCAAGCAGAAAGCTCTTCCAAGCAAAAATGATCATTTAAAAAACAAGTATTACTACTGGTGTTTAATGAACCACTGTCTAGCACAGCACAAAGCAAAAGTAATTTGCTCAACAAATATTTATTAAGTACATTAACTTATGGAGAACATAACTGTCAACCACAAATTGGAACTTGCCTGTCAACTGCAAATTGACACTTCCCAAAAGTATTTGTCAGTGACTGACTTTATGCAACTAACACTAAAAAACAGATGTCTTTTTCAACATATGAGACTGGAATGCAAAAGTAGGAAGTCAAGAGATTGCTGGAGTAACAGACAAGTTTAGCTTTGGAGTACAAAATGAAGCAGGGAAAAGGCTAACAGAGTTTTGCCAAGGGAACACACTGGTCGTAGCAAACACCCTCTTCCAACAAGAGACAACTCTACATATGGACATCACCAGATGGTCAAAACCAAATCAGCTTGATTATATTCTTTCCAGTTGAAAATGGAGAAGCTCTATATAATCAGAAAAAACAAGACCAGGAGCAAACCGAGGCTCAGATCATGAACTCCTTGCTGCAAAATTCAGACTTAAATTGAAGAAAGTAGGGAA
Source organism: Antilocapra americana (assembly GCA_007570785.1). NCBI lineage: Eukaryota > Metazoa > Chordata > Mammalia > Artiodactyla > Antilocapridae > Antilocapra > Antilocapra americana. The sequence continues at coordinate 5,909,588 of ML661334.1, read as the reverse complement.
AACCACTAGACCATTCAGGTATGACCTAAATCAAATCCCTTACCTTACAGTTATACAGGGGAAGTGAGAAATAGATTCAAGGGATTAGATATGCTAATTAGATAGAGTTCCTGAAGAACTATGGATGGAGGTTCCTAACATTGAACAGGAGGTGGTGATCAAAACCATCACCAAGAAAAAGAAAGGCAAAAAGGCAAAACAGCTGTCTGAGGAGGCCTCACAAATAGCTGAGAAAAGAAGAGAAGTGAAAGGCAAAGGAGAAAAAGAAAGATATGCTCATCTGAATGCAGAGTTCAAAGAATAGTAAAGACAGTTAAGAAAGCCTTCATCAGTGATCAAAGCAAAAAAAAAAAAAAAGGAAAACAATAGCATGAGAAAGACTAGAGATCTTTTCAAGAAAATTGGAGATACGAAGGGAACATTTCAGGGAAAGATAAGCACAATAAAGGACAGAAATGTTATGGAGCTAAAAGCAGCAGATGATATTAAGAAAAGGTGGCTAGAAAACACAGAACTATTCGAGAAAGATCTTAATAACTCAGGTAATTACAAAGGTGTGATCACTCACCTAGAGCCAGATATCCTGGAACGTGAAGTTAAGCGGGCCTTAGGAAGTATCACTATGAACAAAGCTAGTGGAGGTGATAGAACTCTAGCTGAGCTATTTCAAATCCTAAAAGATGTTCCTGTGAAAATGCTGCACTCAATATGCCAGCAAATTTGGATAACTCAGCAGTGGCCGCAGGGCTGGAAAAGGTCAGTTTTCATTCCATTCCCAAAGAAGAACAATGCCAAGGAGTGTTCAAACTACTGCCCAGTTGCACTCATCTCACACACTATCACAATAATGCTCAAAATTCTCCAAGTGAGGCTTCAACTGTATGTGAAGCGAGAACTTTCAGATGTTCAAACTGGATTTAGAAAAGGGAGAGGAACCACAGATCAAATTGCCAACATTTGTTGGATCATAGAAAGAGGAAGACAATTCCAGAAAAACATCTACTTCTGCTTCATTGACTACACTAAAGTCTTTGACTGTGTGAATCACAAGAAACTGTGGAAAATTCTTCAAGAGATGGGAATACTAGACCTCCTTACCTGCCTCCTGAGAAATCTGTATGCAAGTCAAGAAGCAACAGTTAGAACCAGACATAGAACAATGGACTGATTCCAAATTGGGAAAGGAGTACATCAAGGCTGTATATTGTCACCCTGCTTATTTAACTTATATAGAGAGAACATCATGTGAAATGCTGTGCTGGATGAAACACAACCTGGATTCAAGATTGCAAGGACAAATATCAATAACCTCAGATATGTAGATAATACCACTCTTATGGCAGGAAGTGAAGAGGAACTAAAGAGCCTTTTGATGAAAATGAAAGAGTAGTGTGAAAAATCTGGTTTAAAATTCAACATTCAAAAATCTAAGACCATGGCATCTGGCCCCATCACTCCATGGCAAATATATGGGGAAAGAACGGAAACAGTAACAGACTTTATTTTCTTGGGCTCCAAAATCACTGCACATGGGACTGCAGCCATGAAAATAAAAGATGCTTCCTCCTTGGAAGAAAAGTTATGACCAACCTAAGCAGCATATTAAAAAACAGAGACATTACTTTACTGACAAATGTCCATCTAGCCAAAGCTATGGTTTTTCCAGTAGTCATGTTTAGATGTGAGAGTTGGACCACATAGAAAGCTGAAAACTGAAGAATTGATGCTTTTGAACTGTGGTTTTGGAGAAGACTCTTGAGAACCCCTTGGACTGCAATGAGATCCAACCAGTCCATCCTAAAGGAAATCAGTCTTGAATATTCATTGGAAGCACTAATGCTGAAGCTTCGATACCTTGCCCACCTGTTGTGAAGAACTGACTCAGTGAAAAAGACCCTGATTCTGGGAAAGATTGAAGGCAGTGGGAGAAGTGGACGCCAGAGGATGAGATGGTTGGATGGCGTCGACTCAATGGACATGAGTTTGAGTAAGCTCCAAGAGTTGGTGATGGACAGGGAAGCCTGGCGTGCTGCAGTCAATGGAGTCGCAAAGTCAGACACGACTGAGTGAATGAACTGAACAGAATATGAACATACTGATGGACGGAAGTTCCCTTATGTTCAGGATTTTCTCCTATAATCTACAGCCTGGGGCTGTTCAAACTAACACCCTCACCTCCCAGAGGGATAATACCTGCTGGGATAACATTTAATCAGCCAGTTGTCCTTGTTATCATGGACAATTTCAGCAGTATACGGTCTAAATTTTGGCTGTAAAGCTATGACCACAGAAAAATAAAATGATTTTTGACAAGGCCATCACAATATTCTTTATACTCCAGAGAAAACTTGAAGGAAAAACTTATTTTCCTTGTAGTCTAAGGGACTCTTGAGTCTTCTTCAACCCCACAATTCAAAGGCATTGATTCTTCAACATTCAGCCTTCTTTATGGTACAGCTCTCACATCCCTACATGACTACTGGAAAAACCATAGCTTTGAGTATATGGAACTTTGTTGGTAGAGTAACATCTCTTCTTTTTAATATCTCTTAAGAATTTTTGCCCTGAGAGAATAATTTCACTATGCCTTTTTAATTCCTCTTACTACAATTGTTATTTTCAATTAGTTAGTTTTATATTGTGATATCTTATTTATAACTTAGTTTGAAGAACAAAGCTATGAGATCTCTTGTTATGCCAATATAAATATATGTATGTCTCAGTATGTGTCTTTGTCTTTGGATAATATTGCTGATTCCTGAGGTTAGTTTATAAATGAGCTCTAATCTAAGTGACCTAAAGAAAAGTAAGTGCTTACAAATCAAACAATTCTAAATACAAGAGAAGTCAACCTAAATTAATTTCAGGTTTATGTGAATTGGGAAATATTCAGTATTAAATTAATACCTAGTATTAATACTTGCTGTTGTTCTAACAATATAGACTTGTCTAAGAGTCAATACAGTAACGTTTTTATTGTGCCTAGATTTAATATAAGTTAAGTACTGTTATATCTGTTACAGGTTTGTCAGCAAGGAATGTAATTCCAATAAAGAAACTTATACGGACAAAAAATGTGAGATCAGATCTTTTAGAATAATTATGCTTCAGGAGTGTCTGTTTAAAAGTCTCTCCTCACACACCAAGTCTCTCCAGACTTGGGTAATTTGAATTTCTAGGGTTGTGCTAAACTCAGTGAAAAGTTTATTGAATAGCTAGGTCATTTCCAAATAAAGTAAGATTCTGAAGCTTTGATTACTGAAAACTAACTTCCTCTTACAGAGAAAGAAAAGAGATTTTAGATTGAGTGTGTGTGTGAAGTAGCTTCAGCCATGTTTAACTATTTGTGAGCCCATGAACTGTAGACAGCCAGGCTCCTCTGTCCATAAGATTCTCCAGACAAGAATACTGGACTGAGTTTCCATTTCCTATTCCAAAGGATCTTCCCAATCCAGGGACTGAACCCACATCTCATGTCTCCTGCATTGGCAGGACGGTTCTTTACCACTAGTCACCTTGGAAGCCTGATTTTAGATTACTAATGAATAATGTTGTGTGCTATACTGAGATGTTCAATTTTTTTTTAATTATCAGTGGTTTATGTTTATATTTATGACTGTTTATGTTCACCAATCTACAGAATGCTAATATAAAGGAAAAATAAATTTAACTAGGTAAATGAATTTGAAATTAGGTTGGTGCAAAACCTGACTCTGGCTTCCCTGTTTAGAGGATAAGCTTTCTTCAGCTGTTGAATTGCCTTTGATAATAGAATTAATTTCTTCACCTCTTAGGTGATCTGTTCTGTATTTGCCCTTGAAATCTTTTATTATTACTCTAGCTAAGCGAATAGCTTTCATTTCACAATGACTTATGATCATATCTGACTTGAGTATTCTAAACCCATTTGATCTTTATTGACAAAACTTCCTAAATCAAATGCTAATGAAGCACTTTTGATCTCTGGCTAACTGTGATGCTTCAGAAGGCCCCTGAAACACCCCAAAGAGATATATTAAACTAATTATGTTCATTTGGTAGGTTGAGTTACATGGTAAGTATTGTCAAGTGAGTAATAAATCTCAGGTTATATTGTATGGTAAATGTTACTAATAAAGCTATCTTTAAAATTGTATAGAGCTTATAAAATTCTGATATGTCCTGATAAAATGTTATCATTCATAAATCTAGTTACTATCTTAAAGTGTTGTCACAACACTAACCAAGCTTTGCAAAAATGCTTCCTCTTCAAGAAGATTAACAAAAGGACTGAACTGGTGAATATGCTTGTAACTTTTATGATTTCTAACTTTAGAAAAATACTGGTTTGAATCTGTGTTTTCCAAGTGTAAGGAAAACCTTCACCTAATCAAGACTTATAGTAATTTGTTAAAATTATACTTTTGCAAGCAAAACTGAAATATTTATTTTTTTGTCTATCTGATTCCTCCAGAGATTAGAAACTCAGGTTTCCAGTAATTTATCAGATAAACTAGGAAGGCTATCTCATTTATAGATACAAAAATCTCAAGGAATTTTGGAGACCTTGAGAAGGGAAAAATTCACCTAGATCTGTTAGGCAAAAATTGGTTAGGAGTCTTTGGCATGACTTCAGCTCCAGACACAGAAGCTCCGATATTTTAGCCACCTATGCAAAGGACTGACTCGGAAAATACCCTGATCCTGGGAAAAAATGAAGGCAGGAGGAGAAGGGGACGACAGAGGATGAAATGGTTGGTTGGCATCACAGACTTGATGGACATGATTTTGAGCAAGCTGTGGGAGCTGGTGATGGACAGGAAAACCTGGTGTGATGCAGTCCACGGGGTTGCAGTTGAACACAACTGAGTGACTGAACTGAACTGAACTGAGTCCTGTCCTGGAGAGATGGTTAAGAAACACAAATACAATATTACCACTGTTATCTATTCTCTAAGCTAACCGCTTTGGGAAAAAGCAGCAGGGAAAAAAAAAGACAAAGTCTTCGGTTTTAACAATGAGGCTTGTTAACAATTAAACCAGGTAAGAAGCAATGGCCCCCAGAAGCCTGTGTCTCTGCATTTGGGAGCTGGGCCAGAGTAGCACCTCCCCAGGTGCCTGGGTTCCCATCTCAGGGTGCTCATCCACCAGCTGAGCCGAAGCTTCATCTTTGGTTAATTTCACTGAGTTGCCACCAGTCTTAAAACTGTGTTCTTCTTGGCAAAGTTAGCCACATGGCATGTAGTATTTGTTATTTTAAGTTGCTTGAAAAGCAGTGCCCATCAACATATGTGAATGTTGTACATCATTTTAGTTGACATAACTGATATAATACAAGTAAAGCATGAATTCTTTACAAGAATTCAACATCAGTTCTTTTAAAGCCACATATATATGGTGGAGCATGTAAGTACTTACTGAATAAGTCTTAGCAACAACAACGAAGATTTAAAAAAAAACACACTAGTTAAAAGAACACCAGAAACATGGTGATAAAAGCTGACTACTATCTGCACCTTCACCTCTACAAGCCTGTCAAGTAATACAATGCTGTGTTCTAAGCATACTGGATGGTAAGCAATCTATCTGATTCAACCGAATTCAATTTTTCTGTTTCACATGTAAAACTAAGCTATTGTGTCTATATCATAAAGTGTTAAAAAAAAGACCTAATGAGGTAACAGATGAGAAGCATTTAGCTCTGTGGCTGGCATGCCGTCCATCCTGAATCCACACACAGCTTTTCTCCATGTGTAGACATGGATGTATTGTTACATCCATGGTAACAATAGCTCTGCCTGGGGTGAGGGCAAGCATCTTAATCTGTTACCTAGAAAAGGGGAAAACAGTACATTCCATGTATCTATGCCGGGCTGCTTCCTTCATTGTCAGATTCCAGGCTCCTGTGTGCGGACTAAATGTGTCTTGTCAGCAGCGGCTCTGGTGATGTGTGTGCTGCCACCATGTGGTTGGTGGCAGTCCATACAAGGATCATGCTTAGATGTTTAAAAAATCTCCAGAAATTATAGCGCACACCGGGAACTTGCTTACCATTGCTTAGAAGAAGGTGTGCTAATGTTTGCTATGTATTTTCTCACTTAGTTTATTAAGAAAAGAAAAGCCTGTGGTGCTATCTATTCCGCATCTTAAAGACAATAGTTACTGCCTTGGGAAGGGCCGCCCACTGCATATATCCCTGCTAGAGTGGTATTTGCATTCAGAGCAAATTCCCATTCCAGCACCTAAACATCAAACCATAAAGCTGTCCTTTCTAAGTGATTTTCCACTGAAGATTGAAATAAGAATTATTTAGAAAAATATTTGATCCAAATGAACAATTTTCAAAGCACCCCCCCCCCCCCCCCCAAAAAAAAGCTGGTTCCTCTCCTTCACTTACTTGGGCATTTTGTTCTAATGCATAAATTGCTTATCCTACAGGGAGTTTGTTAGTCCTTTAGGATTTTAGGATCTAGGGCTGGTCATAGAAGTTTTTCTATTTTCAGAATCCAGTTTTGTTTCATTTTAAATAAAGGACACATCAAATTAATGTGCTAATGATTTTAATTTATAGTTCTATAAGCAACTGACAGGTCTCTACCTTATTCTTACACCAGATAAAGATAATCCCTCTCTATTATTCATGCTTGATCTTCATTTGTTCTCAGTTTTCCTAGAACAATCTTTCAGATTCACTGGGTCACTTTCATCCTGGCCCTCTCTCTGCCCCTGGGGTGATTCCACCTGCATCTTTTCTAACGAGGCAGCAAGGGAGCAGAGAGCACAGGTGGGCTTTTACTCAGCCCCTCGCATTCTGACTCAGATACACAGTAATGATGGGAGTTCCAGATATTTAATCAATTATCCTTAGCCTATGTTTCTTCATCTCTAAATTGAGTACAAGAACTTACTCTCCTAACACAGCCAAACAACTACACCGCTATTTTTAAAATCCAAATACTAATAGCTCAAATTAAAAAAATAAAATAAAAATAACTACTTACTATGTCAGAATTTCCCCTTAATATACTGTCAATAGACACTCTCCCTTCATTTACCTTCCCTGGTCTGGTGGCTCAGATGGTAAAGCATCTGCCTGAAATGTGGGAGACCTGGGTTCGATCCCTGGGTGGGGAAGATCCTCTGGAGAAGGAAATGGCAACCCACTCCAGCACCCTAGGATGGAAAATCCCACGGACTGACGAGCCTGGAGGGCTGCAGTCCATGGGGTCACAAAAGAGTCGGACACAACTGAAGCGACTTAGCATGCACACACGTTACTACACAATACTGACCATATTCCCTCTGCTGAGCACTGTATTTTAGGAACTCACTTATCGTACACCCAGTAGCTTGTCCTTCTTAACTGCCTTCACTTACCTTACCCATCCCCCCTCTCTCTACACTCTTGGAACAATTAGTGTGTTCTCTGTATCTGTGGGGCTTCCCAGGTAGCTTAGACGGGAAGAATTTGCCTGTAATGCAGAAGACACAAAAGACATGGGTTTGATCCCTGTGTGTTGGGAAGACTCCCTGAAGAAAAGAATGGCTACCCACTCCAGTATTCCTGCCTGCAGAATTCCATGGACAGTGGAGCCTGTATCTCTGAGCTTGTTTCTGTTTTGTCATAGTTGTTTGTTTTGTTTATAGAGTCCACCTATAAGTGAACACATACAGTTCTCTTTTTAAATAGAGGATTCATTTAAAGAAAAATGATATAAATATTTATCTGTCTTGATATTATTTTAAAACATCAAATAAATTAGTAAAAGGGGATCAGTGTCCTAAGGCCATACTTATACCATGATGTGCTGGACAGAGGGGCCAGAAACTGAGAGTAGCTGCTGCCAGACTTACTCAACTTGCCTTCTGCAGTTTTTAAGGCCAGGCACAATTGCACCCAGTCCTCTTGAATTTCAAGGACAGGCTCCACCAGGAGAAGTCCTCCATTTAGACTGCCTGAAGCACTGATAGCATGACTTTAATGACAACAGGCTCACACCTCTCCTTGGCATGAGGCTTCATCATATCCCAGCCCCTGCCCTCAAGTCAAAAAACAGACCCTTCTTAAGGAGTTTGGGGTGTGAGAGTCCTGGGCATGTGGCCCGTTTTTTTTTTTTTTTTTTCCCTAGCAGAATTTTTTTTTTTTTTTTCCTTTATCAGTGGGTTAGTCATCTTGGTAGTAAAACTACCATACCACTTCGTGGACAAGATAAAATGGAGGAAGAAATTAGGTATTGAGTCTGCACCAGAAGATACTTTGCATGGTAAAGGTCAGGGGACATCAGCACAGAGGTAGGACACATACCAGGCTCCAGGACATACCACCACCAGCAGCGCTGGGATCGGCCTATCTTCTCTCCTGCTATCTCCTTTTTTTTTTTTTCCAAATAAATATTTCACCTTTTTTTTGGATTTCCTTCCCATTTAGGTCACTTCTGAGCATTAAGTAGAGTTTCCTAAGCTGTAGAGTAGGTTTAAGTACCTGTTTTATCAGTTTAGTTCAGTCTCTAAGTTGTGTCTGACTCTGCAATCCATGGATTGCAGCACGGCAGTCTTCCCTCTCCATCACCGACTCCCAGAGTTTGCTCAGACTCACGTCCATCATGTTGGTGATGTCATCCAGCCATCTCATCCTGCCTTCAATCTTTTCTAGCATCAAGGTCTCTTCAAATGAGTCAGTTCTTCACACCAGCTGGCCAAAGAATTAGAGTTTCAGCTTTAGCATTAGTCCTTCCGTTGAGTATTCAGGACTGATCTCCTTTAGGATGGACTGGTTGGATCTCCTTGCAGTCCAAGGGACTCTCAAGAGTCTTCTCCAACACCACAGTTCAAAAGCAACTATTCTTCAGCACTTAGCTTTCTTTATAGTCCAACTCTCACAACCATACATGACTACTGGAAAAACCATAGCTTTGACTACATGGACCTTTGATGGCAAAGTAATGTCTCTGTAATATGCTGTCTAGGTTGGTCATAGCATTTCTTCCAAGGTGCAAGCATCTTTTAATTTCATGATTTCAGTCATCATCTGCTGTGATTTTGGAGCCTCCCAAAATAAAGTCTGTCACTGTTTCCCCATTTATTTGCCATGAAATGATAGGACCGGATGCCATAATCTTTGTTTTCTGAATGTTGAGCTTTAAATCAACCTTTCACTCTTCTCTTTCATTTTCATCAAGAGGCTCTTTAGTTCTTCACTTTCTGCAATAAGGGTGGTGTCCTCTACATATCTGAGGTTAGTGATATTTCTCCTGGAAATCTTGATTCCAGCTTGTGCTTCATCCAGCCCAGCATTTCTCATGATGTACTCTGCATATAAGTTAAATAAGCAGGGTGACAATATACAGCCTTGACATACTTCTTTCCTGGTTTGGAACCAGTTTGTTGTTCTATGCCCAGTTCTTACTGTTGCTTCTTGACCTGCATACATATTTCTCAGGAGGCAGGTAAGGTGGTCTGGTATTCCCAGCTCTTGAAGAATTTTTCACAGTTTGTTGTGACCCAGAGAGTCAAAGGCTTTGGTGTAGTCAATAAAACAGAAGTAGATGTTTTTTTGGGGAACTCTCTTATTTTTTTTTTTTTTTTGATGATCCAATGGATGTTGGCAATTTGATCTCTGATTCCTCTGCCTTTTCTAAATCCAGCTTGAACATCTGGAAGTTCTCACTTCATGTACTGTTAAAGCCTGGCTTGGAGAATACTCAGTATAACCTTGCTAGCATGTGATATGAGTGCAATTGGGCAGTAGTTTGAATATTCTTTGGCATTACCTTTCTTTGGGATTAGAAAGGCAATGTCTATTCTAGTTCCTGTATCCACTGCTGAGTTTTCCAAACGTGCTGGTGTATTGAGCCTAGTACTTTCACAGCATCATCTTTTAGGATTTAAAATAGCTCAACTGGAATTCCATCATTTCCACTAGCTTTGTTCATAGTGATGCTTCCTAAGGCCCACTTGATTTTGCATTCCAGGATGTCTGGCTCTAGATAGGTGATCACACCATCCTGGTTATCTGGGTCATGAAAATATTTTTTGCATAGTTATTCTGTGTAGTCTTGTCACCTCTTCTTAATATCTTCTATTTCTGATAGGTCCATACCATTTCTGTCCTTTATTGTGCCCATCTTTGCATGAAATTATCCCCTTGCTATCTCTAATTTTCTTGAAGAGATCTCTAGTCTTTCCCATTCTATTGTTTTACTTTATTTCTTTGCATTGTTCACTGAGGAAGTCTTTTGTATCTCTCCTTGCTATTCTTGGAGTTCTGCATACAATCAGTTTTATACCTAGCATCAGCAGTGTATATATGTTAATCCCAATCTCCCAATTCATTCCACCCTGCTTCCCCCACTTGGTGTCCAAACGTTTCTTCTTTACATCTGTGTCTCCATTTCTGTTTTGCAAATAAGATTATCTATACTATTTTTCTAGATTCTAGCCACTTGCATTAATATACATTGTTTTTTTCTTTCTGATTTACTTCAGTCTGTATGATAGTCTCTAGGCCCATCCATGTCTACATAAATGACTCACTTTTGTTCTTTTTATGGCTGGGTGGTATTCCATTGTATATAAATACCACTCTTCTTTACCCATTCCTCTGTTGATGGACATTTAGGTTGCTTCCATGTACTGGTTTTGTAAATAGTGTGGCTATGGGGCACATGTCTTTTAGGACTATGATTTTCTCTGGTATATGGGATTTCTGGGTCATATGGCAGTTCTATGTTTAGTTTTCTTAAGGAGCGTCCATACTGTCCTCTTCCACTCCCATCTTCTCCTGCCTTATTTCATCTGCTGCACTGTTTACTAACCTAGATTTAAATAGAAGAAAAGGGGAATGAGAAGCCCTGAAACTTTTTCACTAAAGTGACTTTACAGAACATCTAGCCAGAATATTTTGGGAATATATCAAAAATTAATTTAAAAATAGCAAATAATACAAGCTCTGGTGCTTGGCCTACATATTAAAAAAGTAACAAGATTCTGACTTGAATGTTCTCTCAATATTTGCTAATTTTCTCTTTGTAGAAGGATCATTTTTCAGTATCCTCTCAGTTTCCCTTATCCATCTTAAGAAATGGAAAGGAAAAAAAGAAAAAGGAATTAAAGTTTCACAAGCAAAGGGACTAAAGTAACATCATGGGAACAAAAAACAAAATTGGAAGTGTATCACAAATAATGTTGAAGAGAAATATCTCAACTTTTATAAGTTCACTATCTCACAAGTACAAGATGACATAACTTTATTTTATTTTGATTTTGGTTATATATCCACACTGAGGATTAGTCATGCCACAAATATACCAGAGACAGAATCAAGGTGATGGCAGGATTCAAGGGAAAATGAACTATTCAAATCATATGAGAAGTAACATGGAGACTGGATTTAGGCAGTGGAGAAACCCTGAAAGTTCTTATGCAGGAGAAAATGACATTATCTAAAAATACTGACTCAGAATCCTTTGTGAAGAATGCATCAGAAAGTGAAAGATTGAATTCTCCAAAATATGTCAGAAAGCTCTTGCAGAAAAAAATGTTAAGGCTGATTGTGGCCTGGAAGAAGGGGCCCCAGTGGGACTGGGGAAACAGGAATGTATCTGAACTGTGTTTAGGAGGTAATAATATGCCAGGTTTGATGACTGGAAAGTCAAGGAGTCAAAGATGCTCCTCAAATTCCTACCTTTGCCACAGAGAGGACGGTGTCTGTCTCACTGAAACAGAAGCAAAAGCACGCGAGCAGGTTCTAATGGAGGGGACTGGTTTGGCTTCTGTCTTGCTGGGAGTTGAGTTATCTCCAGAATATTCAAGTGATAATATCAAATACAGAATGCATCAATCTGGAGATCAAGCAGAGTTACCTACTAAAACTAAGGAGCGGGGGTCATCCATAACAGTATGGCCCTGAAGATCATGGGGCAGGAAACCGCCGGGGACCAGGAGGAAGCCCCCCATGGGGGCTGGGCAGAGACCACAGTGCCTGAATCCCCTGACTTGTCTACAGACTTCAAGGTCTGGCTCTGTTCCCTACGCTGCTCAGAGTGGACAAACGCATAGGCATCATCTTATTCAGCTTCATAGCTAAGCTATTATATTTCCTTAATGCACGAACACGATTCACATAACCAAAAACAATTTTCCTCCAGTGGTTGTTTTCAGCACAAAACAAGCTATTCTCAGATCTGTCTTCTACAGATTATAGGAAGACAAGAGTTCATGTAAATAATTTGCAAGAATGACAGAAATGGGGAAAACAGTAATATTTTCTGCATATTTCCATTTTTGTGAAAATTGAAGTACTTTACCCCACTGGTGTGTTTTGGGGGAAATCTCATCATAATTGCATAGGACATAATGGGCTCATTACAGGCTCATTTTCAAATTGGGAAAGGAGTACCTCTAGGCTGTATATTGTCACCCAGTGTATTTAACTTTTATGCAGAGTATATTATGAGAAATGTCGGGCTGAATGAAGCACAAGCTGGAATCAAGATTGCTGGAAGAAATATCAGTAACCTCAGATATGCAGATGACACCATCCTCATGGCAGAAAAAGAAGAACTAAAGAGATTAGATGAAGGTGAACGAGAAGAGTGAAAATCTAGCTGAAAACTCAACATTCAGAAAACTAAGATCATAGCATCTGGTTCGATCACTTCATGGCAAATAAACGGGGAAACAATGGCAACAGTGACAGACTTTATTTTCTTGGGCTTCAAAATCACTGCAGACGGTGACTGCAGCCAAAGCCATGAAATTAAAAGACACCTGCTCCTTAGAAGAAAAACTATGACAAACCTAGACAGCATATTAAAACCAGAGACATTACTCTGCCAAAAATATCCATATACTCAAAGATATGGTTTCCCCAGTAGTCATGTATGGATATGAAAGTTAGATCACAGAGAAGGCTGAGTGCCAAAGAACTGATGCTTTAAAAGTGTGGTGTTGGAGAAGACTCTTGAAAATCCCTTGGACTGCAAGGAGATGAAAGCAGTCAATCCTAAAGGAAATAAACCTTGAATATTCATTAGAAGGATTGATGCTGAAGCTTCAATTTGCCTACCTAATGTGAAGAGCCAACCCACTGGGAAAAAAACCCTGATGCTGGGAAAGAATGAAGGCAGGAGGAGAGGGGCTTGGCTGAGAATGCGATGTTTGGATGGCATCACCGACATAATGGGCATGAGTTTGAGCAAGCTCCAGGAGATGGTGAAGGACAGGGAAGCCTGGTGTGCTGCAGTCCATGCGGTTGCCAAGAGTAGGACATGACTGAAAGACTGAACAACAGCAACAATGGGCACAACTTTCTTAGCACATATGTGAGATATGGTTGCAGCAATCTCTCTGTCCACTTAAGTAACAAATTTTTTGGCAGAAAAATGCTGTGTGTTTTTTTAATGCCTGTCTCCATACATTTTCCAGGGTGTGGCCAGAAACAATTCTTTATGTACTGAATAATAAAAGTGTTTTTTTTATGCCATCAATCAAATTACATCTGATAGCCAGGTACAGAATCACTGTGTGTAAAGAAGATTTTAATATTTTCAAATCATGTGTAATATGAATATAAAAATGTCAAACATGTGAAAAATGTTTTCCAGGTTTCAATAAACCATTTTGAGTCATATACTATAATTTTTTATCATTCTAAAAGTTATATATTTTAAGTCAATTTCAGAGAGAATTTTTGAAGACTGTGTTAAATCTTACACTAAAACATTTAACTAGTTCAGCAGACTCAGACTGACCTGAAGCAAGATTAAAAAATGGAGTAGATGAACATACGCTGATAATAAAGTCAACTGCATGATTAATATGAAACTGTGACATCAGAAACTATTTCAAGACCTTGAAATTAGACCCCAAAAGGTAACCAAAGCTTCCAAAGGTTTTCATAAACTTGAGAATGTTTTGAACTTGATGAAAATTCAGATGGCAACTGGCCACTTTGTTAGTTAAATTTTCCTCATTAAAACTTGATCTTAAAATATAAATCCCATTTTGATTGAATGTTAGTATTGTATATGAACAGCAATAAATCAGAGTGCAGAAATGGAAATATTCTTCTAAGCATTTTGCTAGATTCTATTTCTTAAGTCAAAAAGCAAAACAAAAAATATTATCAGTTTTCTTTGGCAGTGAGAGTCACTCTTCCAAATGTTGATCATTCAGTTTTATATGGCACCATGAAATGAGTAATTTTTCCATTCAGTTAAATATAATATCTTACTCTAAAAAAAGAAAATACAAATTAGGGAAGCTGAGCCCAGCATGGGCTATGATTTCTAATTTCATATTACATAGCCTATCATACCAATGAAGCACAAGTAATAATGAAGAATTCTCTGAGGCTCCAACACTTGCTGCACAGTCCTGGAACCATGTACAAACATCCAATTTCTCTCAGCTATAGTAGTTAGATTCAGTATAGGAAATTAAAAGTAGATCAGCAACAGCATTAATTCCTAGCTCTCAAGAGATGGGTCTTCAGATGGCAACACAGGAAGTAAATAAAATATACTCTCAGGGATGTACTCATATGTCTTAACACAATGCAGTATATAACTATGAGTCAAAAATCTAATATTCACAATATAATAATAGCATTGTTATTTAAACATTCATTCCATAATTTAATATTCCATGCATAATATTCATTTTTCAATTTATGACATTTCATAAATTTCAATCTCAAATTCTAAACACTGAAAAAGGAGAAGAGTATACATTAAGAATGCTTTGGAATTGTATTTAACTAAACAAAGATGAAATTTACCTTGTAAATAAACATTGTAGTGAAGATAACTTTCATGCCTAAGTTTTCTCCTTTTCTTCATCTTGGCTCATTACTAAATGTCTATGTAACTAATTTAATTTTACCTATGCCTAAATTTCCTTCTCCATTATAGTCCAAATTCCACAGAATATTAAGTGGAATAAATCAAGTAATAATATAAGTCATAGAAAATATCACTCGGTACATAGTAAACAGTCAATAAAGAAAAATTTTTATTATGGCCAATGTAATTGTAATCCCCTTTTAGTCATTTTATCTCTATTTATATTAGCGTATTAATTGTTCTCCCTTTCAGGAATGAAGCTATAGTATTCTCAGGGAAATAATTCCAATGATTTGGTTTAGTACATATACACAGGCAAAGAATAGGTGCTTCACCACCAAAAAGAGTATTATTAAGTGAAAAAAAAAAGAAAAGAAGAAGACAATATTTATTCAGTGGTTATACCTGTACAAGCTTTCGTGGTATGCTGATACTATGCCAAGTATGAACAGTTACTCTCACATGTTCCTGATGAAACCTCTGAACATATGATTACATTCAGGTTGCACCTGAAAAACTTGGAGGATGAAAATGTTAATGGAAATTTCCATGGTCATAGTTTGGAAAAAGTAGAACTTTGACTCATACTTAGGTGTCTCTGGGTCAAAATTCTACTATTTTCCCATTATACTATGCTGCCACTTCACAGCAATCTTTAGCATCTCAAGAAGCTCTACATTTTAATATATCCTTATAGATTTATTTCCAAAACCAGAGAAACTCTACAAAAGAAGCCTGGTCTAAAAATTATCACAATGCAAAAACAACCATATAAATGAAGGTTTCTCTTTCGAGAGGACTTGAGAATAAGATGATCACCCTGACTCTACATTCTGCACCTCTCAACACTATACCCCAAATGATACTCAAGCTCTCTTTCTCTTCTCTGCAATGTTTTTCAAATACTAGTTTAGCTTTTCTGTATCCTTCTCTTCTTTTCATGCCTTAGCCTCTAAAATTTAACAAACTAAATGTTAAAGACTATCTAACACAGTCCCAAAGCTTCTGTAGTCATCCTAGTATAAAGCCATGTTAGAATATCTGTTTAAATCTGCTACAAGATTTCCTAAGACTAGCAAAAGCATCTTTTATAATTTAATACTTATGAGTTGAATACCAAGTGACTACTATATAGATCTAATACATGTATCCTTAGTGATAATGAATAAACTGGAATTAATATTTAGAACAATGATGTGGAGGCCTTGTAGGCTCTTTTGTAAAAAGCCAAATAATGTTTAATATACTGTACTTACTAAAAATGGATAATTAATAAAACATGATATTCAGAGATGACTTAAAAGTAATTTGAATTAAACTTTTAAGTTGATTTTAATTAGAAAATTTGGTAAAGTGAAGTAACTGACTATCTAGGCATCAGGATTGGGTAAAATCTTCACTATGATTACTTTCTTCTTATATCTAAACTCTCTGCTAAGACTAGCACTGAGGCTGGAATGAGAACAGGGATGCAGTGTCTCTCCCAGAGGATCTGTGATATCACTGTGATGGCTGCAATAGGTGCCCTGAAAATTCTTTAATAAGGGGCAGGTGTTGAGAACACAGAGCTATTTCTCTGGATAAATCTACACTCTTCAGCAAGAGTGTCTTAGAGAAGAAGCTGTATAATTACTCTACATTGACTCAACGAATATCGTTAGCCAGGTAACTGGGACACACAACTGATTGAGAAAGACAACAAAACTTGGCATTTTGCAGTTGACATCCTAGTGTGAAAAAACCATAAAAATAACAAATAAACCAATTACAAAATACACTGGAAAGAGATACATGCTGTGAAAAAGAAAAAAAAAAAAAGAGAGAGAGAGAGAGAGAAGGGTAAAGGGCCTATGAGTCCTGAATGGGGAAGACAGGAAAGCATGTGGAGAAGCACACCAGCTAGGAGGTCGTCACAGCAGTCCAGGCAAGAGAAGATGGGGAGCCCAGCCAGAACAATAGTAACGGGAGGGGTTAGAGCTCTTGGACTCTTGATGCATATTGAGGATGAAATGACCGGACATTCCTGGCAAGTGGGATGGAGTGTGTGTGAGAGAGAGGGGTGTCAGGGAGGAGTCCACATTTCTGACCTAATGAGGTAAAAGGACAGTACTGCCAACAACCAAGACAGGTAGGTGACAGACAGGCAAAGGACATGTGGGTAGGAAGAACTCCAACCCAACCTGGACTGACCAGACACCCACGTGCTGGTGACCAGTAGGCAGCTCCATATGTAAGTCCTGGAGAGTGGTCTTGGCTAACTGCCAGCCATATAAAGCCAAACCCAGATAAAACCACACAGGGGACTGAAGGTGTGTGTGTGTAGAAAGGGCAGAGCATCATGGACAGTCCTGGGGCCTCAATATTATGAAATTGTGTGGAAGAGCACAGACCAGCAGAGGAGACTGAGAAATGCAACCTCTATTGTAACAGAAGATAAAAATAAATCATGTTTTCAAAAACCAAATGAAAACCATGTGTCAATGATAGTTTAGGCAAGACCATGGTTCACGTGTTTCAAGTGAGTTCTTTAGTGACACAGAAGTCCAACAGCAGCTTTCAGGCATAAAGATCATCTTTCAATGAGAAAAAGAAATTGAACAGCAAGGTATACACATTATTAGTTATAAAAGTTTTACATGTAGTGAACTTTCAATTATAGAGGTATTCATAGACATGCTAATCAGTATCACAGATATTGTAGAAATGATTTCTAAATTGAGTAGAAGATTAGACCACAGCAACTGTGAGATACACTCCAACTAATGAGTCCATCAATTCTGCCTCACTTAACACTAAAGGAGAAAGACATCTGCTTTTCCATCTGTGAAACTTTGCAATCCTAGCTGTGTCCAAAATTATCTCAAAGCCTCTTACAATAAATAAAATGAAACACAATAACGATTTAATGCAAAGAAGAGAGGCTCTGCAGCCAGTGGACCTGAGCTCCAACTTCAACACTATTATTAACATTCTGAGTGGCTTTAGGAAAATTCCTTAAATACTTTTAAAGTATATTCTCTTCAGAATTCAACCAGTATTCTTCAGAGAATAAAACCTTTCATTGTACTTTACTGAGTGTTTGATACACAATGGTTACTTGAAAACCCTTTAATTCCATAAGTGTGAGGTCCCAGACTGAAAGATTAGTTGATAATGCTTTAGTTGGTCACCTGAACTTTAGTTTTATGCTATGCAGTTCACTTAAGAACTATTTCTACTCATGAACCAGAAAAAGGAGTGTATGATTATTTCATGAAATCAGTATTTTCATTTGTTTTTTAAAATTCATACTAGATTTTGATGAGTCATGTTTGGTGTCAAATTTATAATGGATATTTTAGGATGTCACTTATAGTGTAGGAATAGAAAAACACAATACAAAGAGGTAAAGTCAGGTCTTTCCATCAGGAGGCCAAAGAATTGGAGCATCAACTTCAGCATCAATCCTTCCAATAAATATCCAGACCTGATTTCCTTTTGGATTGACTGATTTGATCTCCTTGCTGTCCAAGGGACTCTCAAGAGTTTTCTCCAACAGCAAAGTTCAAAAGCATCAATTATTTGGTGCTAAGCTTTCTTTATGGGCTTCCCTTGTGGCTCAGCTGGTAAAGGATCCACCTGCAATGCAGTGGATTCAAATGCAGGTCCATTTGAACCCTGGGTTGGGAAGATTCCCTGGAGAAGAAAATGGCTATCCACTCTAGTATTTTGGCCTAGTGAATACCATGGACCGTATAGCCCATGGGGTTGCAAAGAGTTGGACATGACTGAGAGACTTTCACTGTTACTCTCACAGTTTTCTTTATGGTTCAATGCTCACATCCACACTTGACTACTGGGAAAACCATAGGTTTGACTAGATGGAACTTTGTCAACAAAGTAATGTCTCTACTTTTTAATATGCTGTCTGGGTCAGTTATAGCTCGTCTTCCAAGGAGCAAGCATCTCTTAATTTGATGGCTGCAGTCACCATCTGCAGTGATTTTGGAGCCCAAGAAAATAAAGTCTGCCACGGTTTCCTTGAAACACATATATATACAAGTATATTAATTCTAAAATAAATCGCTAGATATTCAACTGACTCCAAAGTCTGTGCTTTTGTGATTTTCATTTTGCAAAAGTGGTCCACAAAATGGCTGCATTTCCACCACCTGACTGGCTTCCTGTGAAATCTGTATGCAGGTCAGGAAGCAACAACTAAAGAGCCTCTTGATGAAAGTGAACAAGAAGACTGGAAAAGTTGACTTAAAACTCAATATTCAGAAAACTAAGATCATGGCAACTAGCCCCATCATTTGATGGCAAATTGAGGGGGAGACAATAGAAACAGTGAGAGTCTTTATTTTGGGGGGCTCCAAAATCACTGCAGATGGTGACTACAGCCATGAAATTGAAAGACACTTACTCTTTAAAAAAAAAAGTGATGACCAACCTAGACAGCATATCAAAAAGCAGAGACATTACTTTGCCAACAAAGGTCCATCTAGTCATGGTTTTTCCAGTAGTCATGTATAGATGTGAGAGTTGGACCGAGTGCCAAAGAATTGATGGTTTTGAACGATGGTGTTGGAGAAGACTCCTGAGAGTCCCTTGGACTGCAAGAAGATCCAGCCAATCCATCCTAAAGGAAATCAGTCCTGAATAGTCATTGGAAGGGCTGATGCTGAAGCTGAAACTCCAATACTTTGGCCACCTGATATGAAGAACTGACTCATTTGAAAAGACCCTGAAGCTGAGAATGATTGAAGGCGGGAGAAGGGGAGGAAAGAGGATGAGATGGTTGGATGGCATCACTGACTGAATGGACATGAGTTTGAGTAAACTCTGGGATTTGGTGATGGACAGGGAGGCCTGGTGTGCTTCAATCCATGGGGTCGCAAAGAATCAGACATGACTGAGTGACTGAACTGAACTTCCCTCCCCATACTCTAATACTGTTATAGAAAGGTCAGGGTGCTCGCTGCTCAAAAGTCAATAAAAGTTCAGGTTGTTGGAAAGGAAACTTTGCCTTATTCCAGATGTCAGCAACCATCCCATGGCTGACTCCCTCCAACTCTGACAAGCAGGGGTTGAGACATTTTATATAGAAGTAGCAGTGGGTCACTACATGCAGAAACAGCACATTCATCTCTAACAGTTATCTTCAAATTGGTCATCAGTAGTCTGACCAGAGTCATCTCAGTTATTTTAGGTACAGTTAATCTTCAGTTCCAGGGTCCATTTGTTCCCATTTCTTTGCAAGCAAGTCTCAGAATTTGGAAGCCCATGTCCTGGGTACAGTCTGAAGACCATGTAGTTAGCTTCTTCACCCTGGGGTTTCAGTATCTCTAAGAGAGCTCACAGGATATGGCTCAGAATATTATCTGCAGTCCTTTGAGAAGGAACTAAAGATCCATGACTATGCTTAATGACAACATTATTATTATTATTTGGTCTCTTTTGACTGATTTCCTTTGTTTTCACATGTTGTGATTTCTCTGATTAAACTTATTCTTTGACCAAAGTTTTCCATGGTAAAAGACAGGCGGGGATCATATGGGCAAGGCAAGAACCATAGGGTCCTGCTCCATTTCAATACCACTATTAGTTAGAATTAAACCTTCCCCCCCACCCCCAGTCTTCTAGAAAACAGAAGCATTTCAAATTTATCTTAACTTGATTTTTCTGGTAATTGAGGTTCAGGGTTTTTTCTATTTGCTTTAAATGGTTATCACATGTGTGACAACTGTCTGTTGTCACAACTGTCTGTTGTCACAACTGTCACATGATTGGCTTCTTGTTGAATTTAGAATAAGTGGGGATATGGCTTCATCTATTTTCCATATATCTTAAAAATGCTTTCCATCAATTAAATATTATAAAATAAATTTCCCACAATATTCCAATACTTTTTCTTTTGCATTTAATCTTATACAGTTGAGATTTACACTGGTACAAAAGATGGGTTATGGATTTAGTCTTCATTTTCTTTTGCCCCATATACCTCACTAAGATTCTCTCTAAAAATTAATGAATAAAAGATTTATTTACACTGATTTTAAATATATACTTATTGGATTAGTCTATATTCATTTCGTGAAGAATGGAAAATTTATGTTATCAAATACTAGATTTGATCCTAAAATTCAGAGATTTTCTGTATCTTTTAAAAAAATAATTAATTTTAATTGAAGGCTAACACTTTACAATATTGTGATGATTTTGCCATACCACATAAATCAACCATGGGTGTACATGTGTCCCAATATCCCCACCTCCCTCCCCACCCCACACCCCTCTGGGTTGTCCCAGAGCATCAGTTTTGAGTGCCCTTCTTCATGCATCACACTTACACTGTTCATCTATTTCACATATGGTAATATACATGTTTCAATGCTATTCTCTCATATCATCTCAACCTTGCCTTCTTTCACATAGTCCAAAAGTCTATTCTTTACATTTGTGTCTATTTTTCTGTCTTGCATATAGGGTTGTTATTATCGTCTTTCTAAATTCCACATATATATGTGTGAATATACTGTATTAGTGTTTCTCTTACTGGCTTATTTCACTCTGTTTAATAGGTTCCAGTTTCATCCACTTCATTAGAACTGATGAAAAAACTTTTTCTTTATAGCTGAATAATATTCCATTATTATGTACCACTGCTTTCTTATCCATTCGCCTGCCAATGGACATCTAGGTTGCTCCATGTGCTGACTATTATAAACAGGGCTGCGATGAACATTGGGATACACGTGTCTCTTTCAATTCTGGTTTCTTTGGTGTGTATGCCCAACAGTGACATTGCTAGGTCGTATGGCAGTTCATCTCACATGCTAGTAAAGTAATGCTCAAATTCTCCAAGCCAGGCTTCATCAATACGTGAACCTTGGACTTCCAGATGTTCAAGCTGGATTTAGAAAAGGCAGAGGAACCAGAGATCAAATTGCCAACATCCACTGGATCATCAAAAAAGCAAGAGAGTTCCAGAAAAACATCTATTTCTGCTTTATTGACCATGCATATCTGAGGTTACTGATATTTCTTCTGGCAATCTTCATTCCAGCTTGAGCTTCCTTCAGCCTGGCATTTTGAATAATGTATTCTGCATAGAAGTTAAACAAGCAGAGTGATGATATACAGCATTGATGTACTTCTTTCCCAATTTGGAACCAATCCACTCTTTCATGTCCAGTTCTAAGTGTTGCTTCCTGACCTGCATTCAGGTTTCTCAAGAGGCAGGTAAGGTGGTCTGGTATTCTCATCTCTTGAAGAGTTCTTCACAGATTTTTGTGATCCACACAGTCAAAAGCTTAGCATAGTCAGTGAAGCAGAAGTAGATTCTTTTCTGGAATTCTCTTGCCTTTTCTATGATCCAAGGAATGTTGGCAATTTGATATTTGGTTCCTCTGCCTTTTCTAAATTCAGCTTGTATATATGGAATTTCTTGGTTCATATAATGTTGAAGCCTAGGTTGAAGGATTTTGAGCATTACCTTGCTAGCATGTAAAATGAGTACAATTGTGAAGTATTATGAACATTATTTGGCATTGCCCTTCTTTGGAATTGAAATGAAAATTGACCTTTTCCAGTCCTGTGACTACTGCTGAATTTTCCATATTTGCTGACATATTGAGTGCAGCACTTTAACAACATCATCTTTTAGGATTTTAAATAGTTTAGCTGAAATTCCATCACCTCCACTAGCTTTGTGTGTAGTGATGCTTCCTAAGGCCTACTTGACTTTGCATTCCAGGCTGTCTGGCTCTAGCTGAGTGATCACATCATCATGATTATACAGGTCATAAAGACTTTTTTTTTTTTTTTAATAGTCTTCTGTGTATTCTTGCCACCTCTTCTTAATATCTTCTGCTTCTGTTGGGTCTATACCATTTCTGTCATTTATTGTACCTATTTTTACATGAAATGTTCCCTTGGTATCTCTGATTTTCTTGAAGAGATCTCTAGTCTTTGCTGTTCTTCTGTTTTCCCAATTTCTTTGCATTGTTCACTTAATAAGGCTTTATCATCTCTCCTAGTTATTCTTTGGAACTCTGAATTAAGATAAGTATATCTTTCCTTTCCTCCTTTGGAGGAATACCTATACCTGGAGGAATAGGTAGTATCATTTGACCTTAATTTTGTATTCCAGTCCCCTATGATGTAAGGGACATCATTTTTTGGTGTTAGTTCTAGAAAGTATTTTAGTTCGTCATAGATCCGCTTCAGTTGCCAGCTTCTTTGGCATTAGTGGTTAGGGCACAGACTTGGATTACTGTACTGTTGAATGGTTTGCCTAGGAAACAAACCAAGATCATGCTCTCATTTTTTGAGGTTGTGCCCAGCTACTTCGTTTTGAACTCTTTTTTTCACTACGAGGGCTATTTCATTTCTTTTAAGGGATTCTTGCCCACACTAGTAGATATAATAGTAATCTAAATTAAATTCACCCATTCCTGTCCATTTTAGTTCACTTATCACTAAAATGTCAGTGTTCACTCTTGCTATCTCATGTTTGACCACTTCCAATTTACCTTAATTCAATCAATAATTATCCATGTGTTAACATGTATCCGAATTTCATCATTCTTTATGGCTGAATAGTATTCCCCTGTGTATATACCACATTTTGTGTAACCATACATCACCTGAGGATATTTGAGTTGTTTCCGTCTTTTGGCAATTGTGAATAACGGTGCTGTGAATATTGATATACAATATTTGCTAACATTTTTAAAGTTTTTGATTGATATTCATAATATAATTATTGATATACTTGTGAAATCCATATATTTAAAGAAAATTCCTCATAAAATGGTAGAAATCTAAATATGTTATACAAATTTCTTTTGGGTGCTTGTATGCTAAGTTGCTTCAGTCATCCAACTATTTGAGACCCTATGGGCTGTAGCCCACCAGGTTCCTCTGCCCATAGTATATTCCAGGCAAGAATACAAGAATGGATTGCTGTGCCCTGCTCCATGGGATCTTCCCTACACCCAAGGACTGAACGTACATCTCTTATGTCTCTTGCATTGGCAGGTGGGTTCTTTACCACTAGTGTCATTTGGGAAGCCAAAATTTCTTTTAACAACTACTTAAATTTGAAAAAGTAAATAAAAGTCATTCACAACTTTACTACATGCATCTAAATTTCTTTCAAATAATTGGTTGTAGTCAGGTCCTAATTTAGTATTATAAGTAATAATAATCCCTTATCTAAATGTTTCTGGAGGTAAGGAGGAGATGCATTAATTTCTGTTTCTTATACCCTTTCCAGAGAAAGTTTTTTTCTTCCCATGCCAATCTCAAGGTATTTAATAGTGCTTAAATTTATATCAAATTCACTTGTTTCCATATGTCAATATGTCCTTCAAAGTCAATAATAATATGAGAATTCATTCAATTTATAATGTAATACCTCTTGATTTTACCAGTGATCTTTCTCCTCTACCCTCTTGAAAATCTATCTACATAAAAATCCATTTCTACCAAAACAACAAAACAAATGGCAGGAGGCCCATATATGCTCTACTGGGTATAGAGAAATTTACTGAAAGGTCACTGAATTAAACAAATGAACAAAGAAGCACATGAAGACTGGCAAGATTATAGAAGGGATGTAGGGGTGAAGATCCTTTGATTCTCAAAGGACCCTTGAGCAAGAATACCTGTTTGGGCACATTTCAAAAGGCACTAGATTTTAACTATCCTTTTGAAATAGTTTCCAGTTTTACAGTTGAGGGTAAATGTGAAATGAACGGGAGGAACAGAAACAGCAGGTTAAAACAGACTGCAGGTGACCTAGGAGGTATAGACTCATTTTGTGAGTGTAAGGTGAGGTCATTTTGTGAAGTGTAAGCACACATTTCATGAGGATGTACTGAACTCCTAAAAAAGAGGGGAGTGGAAGGCACATTAACTCAAGATTAAGAAAACATGGGTCAAAGAAGACAGGTTTAAGTGCTGAATGGGAAAATGGTATTTAAATACATGAGATGAGCATTAATTTAAAAGTCGTTAGAAAAGATAAACACTAGACAGAATACCTCTGCAAATTTCTAAATTTTGCTGGAAAAATAGAATTATTTCAAGTTCCTCTTTATTGAAGAGAATGTACTGTGCAAGCACGTTGGAATTATTTTCCTTCTCTCATCAAAAATGTAACACTTCACCTAGGAGTGTCACTATCTTCTCAATTAAGATTTAAATTCCCAAGTAAGAGATCAAGAAACTGATATGAATGAAAATGAAATCACAAAGTCAGTCAAACACTCTTTTCTGTTTCCTTTAGAAAAATTAAAGCAAGTGATACTATGCAGCTGTCTCTGAGAAAGATAAAACAAGCTTAAGATGTAAGCTACAGAGTGGCCTTTAAAAAACCACATTGCTTAGAATAATAGAGTTGTTTCTAAACTGATAAGTGTGATTCTGGCTCTGAATTGTGCTTACAATTTTCACAGTTAGTAATGTTGGGTGTCAGGGAACATTTGGCAGGAGGCTTCCTGTGTGCTGTTTTCTGATGTCCCTTATTAATCCCTGAATATTCAGAGATGAGTGGAGAGGCAAACTTCTCCCAGCTAAGGAATGCATACATTATTAAAGTAAGAGTAACTATTTACAGCCTTCTTTCCTTTCTGTTATGGAAAGTGAGTTTTACAACCCCTTCTCTTTGAGATGGATTCTAGCCTATGTTTACTGGATAAGTTGTAAGATTTTTGATCTTTATCTTTGCTGAAAAGGCTATCTTGTAAGACAGTATATATATGCGCACATTATGTTGAATAAACACCTTTGCTCCATCAGAGCCTTGGTCCCCGTGTCTCCTTTCTTTTTTCCCTCTCCCTTTTTCTCTATTTCTCTCCTTCAGGCCAGTCCCATAGAGTGCAAGGGTCGGTTGAGCTCACTAACCTGCCCGGGCTTTCAAGTCACCCACGAGAGGGCGCCCTGTGCCTAACGTGAAGCAATGCAAACCTCATGTCAGAGGTTTTATTGATTCTTTGCGAAAATAGGGGATATCGGCCTCTTTTTCTTTCCTTTATTTTCTTATTGTCGACTCTGCACCCCCAAGCCCCGGCCCATTAAAGGGCCAAGACAGTTAGGTTTCTAGTAACCATTCTTAAATGTTCTGATAATTACTTACAAAGTTAGAAGGGAAAAAAAAAAAATAAAAAACAACACTCATCACTCATAAGGCTTTGGATTTCAGTTTTCACCTTTAGAAGTACAAAGAAGGAAACAGGCATTATGGGAGGAAGTACCAGGCTGTGGAGAATGCTTCCCACCAGACACAGAAGGCAGCCACCCTCCGGGACTAAGCAGGCGAACACGAAATACGGAGCAAGCGTGGTGCTTTTGAACATATTTTGGAACTTTAATTTTCTGCATCAATTTACATAAGAAATTGATTTCAAAAGCACCACAGGAGAACATGGCTGCTTTGATCTTAAAAGGGGCCAAATTTGGGGGCTGATTTACACTTTTGGTAGTTTATTGCTTTAAAAAGTTGTAAGTAACTGGATTTGAGAAATAAAAACTGGACCTTGGGGCAAATTTAATTGAATAAAGTATCTGATATTTTTCAGAGGAGTCTGAAGGCAACATTAAAAAACGTAATTTTTAAACACACAATAATGTAAAGGAAAAAAGAAAAATAAATAAATAAATAAAAAGCAAAAAAAACCCAAAAAGACTCTGAGTAGCTGAATTGCCCAGGTGGACGAACAGGTACCACAGTAACAAGCAGATCTCCAGTAGGTGGAGTAGCACCTCCTACCCTCTGCCACTCCTCACTGTGCCCCTGCACGTGGCACTCATCCTTCTAGCAAAACAGAATGCAGCATCTGACATTTTGTGTATCTTACTTTCCTAGGTTCTGTAAAGCACTTGTTTGTTGAGATTAATAAATTTTGGCCTTTTTTTTCATTCTCTTTTAAAATTTTTATTGAGGTACAGCTGATTTACACTCTTATGATATTTTCTTCTGTACAGCAAAGTGAATCAGTTATAGTGTTTGCATATACTCAGTTGCTTAGTCACGTCCAGCTCTTTGCAACCCCATGAACTGTAGCCCACAAAGTCCCTCTGTCCATGGGATAATGGACAAGAATAATGAAGTGGGTTGCCATTTCCTCTTCCAGGGTATCTTCCTGATACAGGGGTCAAACCCACACCTCTTGCATCTCTTGCATTGGCAAGTGGATTCTTTACAACTGAGGCACATGGAGATCCTATGAATCATATATCCATATATCCACTCTTCTTTACATTAGTTTCTGTAGGACATTGCAGAGTGTTGAGTAGACTTCCCTGTACTATACAGTAGGTTCTTGTTGATTATCTATTTTATATATAGTCATGTGTATATGTCAATCCCAATCTTCAAGGATGAACTATGTCTTCATTAATACCAAATTTATACCCCAAGGTTCAGTTTTGTTCTTTTTCTGTATATATAATTATTTTGCACGCCAACAGTAAATCTTAATGCCATCTTTCAGGACACTTTCAAAAACAACTAAACTCAATACACGTATTTCAAACACTACAAACAATGTAAGAAGCCATGACCAAGTTCACATGTGCAAAGTTACAGACAAAAACAGTGAGTTACAACCACCAACAACCTGATAGAGACTGCATACTGATTCTAGATGCCCAAGAGTTGGAAACATCCAGATTTGAAAACACTAAATGTATATTGGACTATAAAGTGCAATGTCTTTGGATTCAGGTAGAAAGAGCTAATGTTAAACATGATGAATTTTCCACATGAATCTCAGGATCATAGAGTAACATACTAACTGATGTTGCCTCCTTAGAGACACTGACTATCAAGAAATAAAGACTCTGATTCTAAACCATTTTCAAATGTAAACAATAGATGTACAAAGTCTATTTATTTACTAACCTTACTATAAAAAAAAACATTGAAAACAAACAAGAAAAACAGTTCATTAAAATAATTTAGTGACAGCACATTTTCTCCAAATTAAATGATTAATCACAAAACTCTAAATCACTCTTAAGGTATTTGTAAAGCATTCTTATGTTTTCTATTATTTAAAATTTTAAACTTCTCTCAATTCTTTGACTTACTGAATTAAATTAGCAAATTAACTTGAATTAGAGTCTAACTGAAACAAAATCTATCCAAAAATGCCAAGTGTTAAAATCAGGACACGGCCATTTCCTCAAATTCTCCCCTAATTCTGCTTTGCTCTTTGTTTGGGGAAGGACGGTGTCATTGACTCATGGACTGTCAGTCTGCACAGCAGGTGTCAAGGGTAGAGACAGACCTGCAGGAAGTTGAGAAAGCAGCGCTAGCCCTGATGATACACAAAGAGTAAAGCTTGAACCCATAAATACTGTCCTGTGCTGCTCAACATTTCACAGGGTCACCCCACACGACATGTGCTACAGCTCAGGCTGAGTGATTATAACCTTATCCCAAAACAGGGAATCGCCACTTTAGAAATAAAATACCTTTTTCTAAAGGTTGATTTTAATTTTGTTACAATATAAAAAGCAAAAACATTCATTCATAAATAATTTAATGTGTTTGGCACTATAATCATAGAAACTATATTTTCTAAGACATACATTGTTATTTGATAATATTCCATAAAACTATTAATCATTAGGAGCTATTATTTTTCATAATCTTCCACATTGTACATGAAAAAGTAATAAAAAAGTGAGGACTATTAGTCAAGTTAAAAATGCAAAGACTCACAAAATATGAAGGATTTAAAATAACAGCAAATTTTCAAAGTATTCTATCATTCACACCATCATTTAGCATTATTTAGGACTTGAAATGCCAGCACAACTTGGTCAGAGATTCAGAGCTGCGTTTTACCGAGAATCAGATATTGAGTCTGTCACAAGCTTTTCCATACCCAAAGAATAGATAAGGATTATCCCAAGAAACAGTATCAAATAATATATATATTTAAATATATGATTTCAAGACTGAAGCTGTACTCCATCTAGACTTAACAGTTTTAATTAACCAAGTTCCTTTAAAGAGTTACCTTTTTCTACCTTATTTCATTATTATGTAAAATTGTTCATGTACATTTCTATGACAGTCCAACTTGATACTCATTAAAACATTTGTAAATTTAATAAAACTTAAGTTACAAATACATATTCATTGTATGTCCCTGTCTTGCAATAGTGTAAATCTAGCTCAAAATAAGCACAAAATCCAAAGGCTCACATATCCAAAAACCTCACCTAAAATTTAAAATAAATGGTTTGATGTGTTGTTAACAGTTTATCCTATTTGAAATAATTATAAACACATATTCTATTTAATTATATTTATCAAGATTTATCATATTAGAAGCCATTTGGTAAACTATAGCATTTATTTCTATAATCTTTATTCTTAGGATAATTGCATGGTCTTTGCTTAACACTCTTCAGAAAGTTAACAACCAGCTTAAATTTATGAGTTTCCATTTTTTGGCTTAGGCAATTTACTTGAAAAAAAAAAAAAAGGAACTGTTTTCAACCACTGGAATTTATGAACATAAATAATGAAACAAGCCATTTAATGCCATACTTTATAATCATGATTTTGGTGATAAAAATATCATGTGATGACAAAATATCTAATGAAAAGCTATTTTCAAGAGAATAATATCATAATCATTATATAAATGGACCCAGAATATAGAAGACTAGAGGTTACAGCTCAAGTGTCTAATAAAAATTATATTGCAGTCCTAGATAAAAGGATTCTCAACTATTTGCCTCATGCTGTATATTTTGTAGCATTAATTCTACACTCTTTTAACAAAATGTGTATTTTAACATTAACCAAAATATTCTTGATTGAGCATATTTGGACAAATTGCTGAACTACTTACATGTTAAATGATGAAAATTTCTAGTTATGCTTCCTATATTCATGGAACAAAATGTAGTAATCAGTAGAAAATTATTGTACTTTCAAAGAGTTTTCCTTCTTCTATGTCAGTATCATATATTTGTATATATTAATAAAATGAAGATTTGCACATTTATTTCATAAAGACAATGAATAAAGCATCATCTTATTTTCATCATTTTTTAAAAATTCAATGAGATTAAAAAGCATATATGGTAGTACCTTTGGATATTGTTTGACAGGAATCAATACCCTTTCTGAGAGCTTTATATTCTTGTTGCTGATGACATCAAGATATTTCTCTTCTTCATCTTCGTTTTTTCCATCAGAACCTTGAAATTTTTCAATTTCTGAAAAAAATTAACAAGAGAAACATAAAATGAAATGTGAAGTCATTGTAAATATGCTGGTTGTTCTTATTACTCCTCTTACTATATAACATTTTGAAGAATCTTGATAAAGACTGAAACAGCATCATGCTGAAGCTACATCAATGCCACTATTGTCTGTACAATGATCTCTTGTCAACCAAAACTAAAAAGCAGTGATTGAAGTTATGATTGTCTAATGAGAAAAAAAGAATGCATTTAATTAAAACAATATCTTCAAACAAAATTTGAGAAAGAATATACCCTTGAAATATTTAAAAATATTTAAGCAAGCATAAATTTCCTAGGAGGAATGAAGAGAACAAGTATATTTTGGGGTTAAATGTTTAATTTTTATTCAAAATTGTTCCTAAGAAAACATAATTGAAAATAGAAATCATTCATTATCTATAATAGAGTGGTAGAGATGAATAGAGATAAGTAGTAGAGAAAAGGCAGAGGAAAATGAGACCAAATTACCAACATCAATTGGATCACTCGGATCACTGAAAATGCAAGAAGAGTTCCAGAAAAATACCTACTTCTGTTTTATTGACTATGGCAAAGCCTTTGACTGTGTGTCACTACAAACTGTGGGAAATTCTTAAAGAGACAGGAATACTAGACCACCTGGCCTGTCTCCTGAGAAATCTGTATGCATGTCAAGAAGAAACAATTAGAACTGGATAGGGAACAACAGACTGGTTCCAAATCGGGAAAGGAGGACATCAAGGCTGTATATTGTCACCCTGATTATTTAACTTATATGCAGAGTACATCATGAGAAATGCTGGGTTGGATGAAACACAAGATTATCTTGGAATCAGGATTACAGGGAGAAATATAAATAACCTCAGATATGCAGATGACACCACCTTTATGGAAGAAAGTGAAGAACTAAAGAGCCTCTTGATGAAAGTGAAAGAGGAGAATGAAAAAGTTGGCTTAAAACTCAACATTCAGAAAACTAAGACCATGGCATCTGGTCCCATCACTTCATGGCAAATAGATGGGGAAATAATGGAAAGAGTGAGAGACTTTGTTTTAGGGGACTCCAAAATCACTGCAGATGGTGACTGCAGCCATGAAATTAAAAGATGCTTGCTTCTTGGGAAAAAAGTTATGACCAACCTAGACAGCATATTAAAAAGCAGAGACATTATTTTGCCAAAAAGGGTCCTTCTAGTCAAAGTTTTGTTTTTTCCAGTAGTCATGTATGGATGTGAGAGTTGGACTATAAAGAAAGCTGAGTGCCCAAGAATTGATGCTTTTGAACTCTGGTATTGGAGGAGACACTCGAGAGTCCCTTGGACTGCAAGAGAGACCCATCCAGTCTATCCAAATGGAAACCAGTCATGAATATTCATTGGAAGGACTGATGCTGAAGCTGAAACTCCAATACATTGGCCACCTGAAGCGAAGAGCTGATTCATTTGAAAAGACCCTGATGCTGGGAATGACTGAAGGCAGGAGGAGAAGGGCATGGCAGAGGATGAGATGGTTGGATGGCAACATTGACTCAATGCACATGAGTTGGAGTAAACTCCAAGAGTTAGTGATGGACAGGGAAGCCTGGCATACTGCAGTCCATGGGGTGTCAATGAGTCAGATACAATGGAGTGACTGAACTGAACTGAACTGAACTGGGAGATAAACAGTATGATACCATATACCCTAAACAAACTTAAATACAATTTTAAAAGGGATGTCATGAAATAGTCCTATAAAGAATTAAATCTGTAATTGCTATCACTCATATTCATCAACATGAAATTACCTACCTAGAGGTTTAAGAAGAACTGCTAATTTTCCTTAAAATAAGAATGCTCCCAGAAGAAGATGGCATAGAGTAGGCAGATGTGGAGTGCATCTCTCTCCACGGATACATCATGAATACACCTTCAGACACAGAAGTGCATGCAGAACACCAGCTGAGAGCAGGCAGGAGTGCCTAACCAGTGAAAAAGAATATATAGACCCATGCAAAACATGGCAGGACAAAAGAACTAGGGGGGGAAACAGGAGTGTTTCTAGGACTGGACCTGCCCTCAGCAGGTGGGGGAAGTGAAACAGGGTTCAATCCTCACAGCAGGGCAATTGTCTGAGTCAGAGGAGAAATATTTAAGGCTAAGAGTGAAACAGCTGATCCATGGCAGCCTAAATAGAATGAGAACCAGACAGTCCTCGCCACAGCCATTCATACACTGGGCAGGGACACAAGTCTCCTGGAAGGGGCAGTGCCTAAGAACTGGAGTTTAGGGATTGTGGAGCAAGGATTGCTGTTGACTGTGGAGAGATGAATCGAGGGAATGTGAGGGAGGAGATCGTGGTTGGAAATGCCTATGGAGGATTGCCAGGCAACCATGGAAGGCAATACAGCTGAGTCACATGTAGGGGGTGGAGCCATCACCATAGCCTCTCTCTCTCCACACGAAAGTATCAGCAGCTGAACATTAGAGAGGCTAGCCCATCAAATGCCTGGCACAATGAACTACAGAGTAGGACCCCACCCATGGTGCTCCTTTCAGTGACTGATGGGCCAAACTACAGAGTAAGACCCTAGTCGGGGGGCCCCTCTCTGTGACTGACACTCAGAACAACAGAGAAGGACCCCAGGCAAGGGATCCCTCTAAGTGCCTGAATGGGCAGAGCTATGGAGAAAGACTGGCCAAGGAGGCCTTCTGATCCCCAGCTACAGGAGGCTCAAGAAAAGACTCTGATAGGGCCATAACTCCTGTCACAGAGGCAGTCTGTGTCCCTGCACACTGGGCACCACCACAGTCCCCTCAAGCCAAGCAGCGGCACCACCTACACACTCAACTCTCACTGGGGAAGAGCTGCCACAGGCCAAAAAAACAAAAAAGAAATATTGTGTTTATGCACTCAGGGTCACTTCAGTCCTGTCTGACTCTGTGCGACCCTGTAGACTGTGGCCTGCAGGCTTCTCTGTCAGAGAAGGGGTTCTCTAGGCAAGAATACTGGAGCATATTGGCCAATACTGGTTGCCATACGCTTCTAGAGCACCATATTTCCTGCTACCCTAGCCACCAACCCCCCTGAGTACCTGGTGCTGCCAGAACCCCTGCGACCCAAGAAGCTGCACCACTTCCACACCTGGCCCTCACAGGGGCAAACTCAAGCCCTCCAGGGCTGCCTCAGGAGCCAATCCTCAGTGGACGACCCACATGCAGAAGTGCAAATAAAACCACAATTGAAACCCAGAAGCAGTTTGGCTAAGGAAGAACATCGAAAACCTTCAGACCATCTGTACAAGCCGCAGATTAAATCCAGATGATCAACTAGGCAGACTCTGTGTCTTTGGAATGTATGAAAGGACATTGAGCGCCTCCACAAAAGAAAACGCACTAGCTCTGATTGATAGCTGTGGACACTGGAAGCAAGAACACAGAGGAGTAGGACCAGATTAGAATCCGAGCAGCCTCCACAGCTGGTCCAGAGATCAGCACAGTGTTGGAGGGCATCCTAGGGAAGTGAGGTGGACTGTGATTCCCAGCCCAGGAAAGGACTCTGACAGCAGTGACTCAAGAAAACCATTTATTAT
Organism: Antilocapra americana; assembly: GCA_007570785.1. Classification (NCBI taxonomy): domain Eukaryota; kingdom Metazoa; phylum Chordata; class Mammalia; order Artiodactyla; family Antilocapridae; genus Antilocapra; species Antilocapra americana. Next base: position 5,875,955 of record ML661334.1, on the reverse strand, counting down.
TCCTATTTTTTGACTTGTTCTGTAATTTCTTTCGAATTTTTTTTTTCCGTCCCTCCTGCCCGGTTGTAGTTGTTGATTTTATTGGCACTAATAAATCCAATTAAACTTTTGAGCTTTTTTTTTTCCTCAGTCACATTTTTATTCTTGCCATAAATCGCTGCCTTTATGTTGGGCTTTTGCAGGTCTGAGTTTTCTTCTTTTTCTTTTCTTTTTTCTCTTTTCTCTTTTTTTACTTGTTAATTTTTAAAGTCTAAATTAATATTAAAAATTAATATTTTTCTACATTTATTTCTTTGTTTCCTTTTCCTACTGTTCTTTTCCCCTTGCAGTTAACCTTTAACATATAAATCTTCTTTATCTACCTCTATTTATTTGACCTTGCATATTTATTCTTTCTTTCTGTACTTTCTATTATTTCCTCTCAACATATTTGTTACTTTCATTTTCATTGCTTTATTCCCCAACTGGCACTTTGCTTTAGTTTTGTTTTCCAGTTTTTGCTTTAGCTAGTTTTGTTGTGGTAGATAAATTTTGGTTTCCTTTGTTCACTAGGTCAATCTATTGGACTTAATGTTTGTTGGACTGTTTTGATTTTCTTATGGGTGTATATGTATGTGTGTATATTCAGTCACATGTTCTATTATTGCTATAAATCTCTGCCTCTGCATTGGTCTTTTGCAGTTCTGTGGAGTTTTCCCTTTTTTTCCCTTTTTTCTTTCTTCTTCTGTTTTTATTCTTTTCTCTTTCTCATGATTTCAATGTTTAATTTTTTAAACCTATTACATATTTTCTACATTTATTCCTTCGTTTGCCTTTCCTATTGTTCTTTTTTCTTTGCAATTAATCTTTAGTGTATATACATCTTCATCTACCTTTAACTTTACATATCTATTCTTTCTTTCTTCCCTTTCTTCTCAACACATGAGTTAGTTTTGCTTTCATTGCTTTATTCACTACTTGACACCTTGCTTTAGTTTTCTTTTCCAGTTTGTGCTTAAGTTAGTTTTGTTCTTAACTTGAAAATATAATTTTTGATTTCCTTTGTTCACCAGATCAATCTACTGTACTTTATTTTTGTTGGACTGTTTTAAATTTGCATATGGGTGTATATATATGTGTGTTGTATATTCCCTTATGTTAATTATTATTTGCTTGACTTTGTAACTGCCATTGGTCTGAGGTTCATATTTGGTTTCTTGTTTTAGGATATTTGTTTTACTCTACCTTAATGCCATAACAAACCACTTGTGGAGTATTCGTTCCTGACCATAGATCAAACCCTGAGCCTTTGGAGTGGGAGCACTGAGTCCAAGACCTTAGAATTCCAGAGAACTAACCCTAGGGAGTATCAAATAGTGAGAACTCACACAAAGGAAACTACTTGAATACAAGACGCAGCATCACCCAACCAATAGTAACAGCCCAGGCAGGATGTGTCATCCAAACAACAAACAAAACAAAAATACAAATCCAATTATCTGTAGACAGGAGTACCATCTCATTTAGCCTTGCCCATCAGTGGAAAAACAAACAAAAACTTAGCACAGATCTTACGTTATGCGAAGCTCACACCAACCACTGGACCAACTTTCAGTTCAATTCAGTTCAGTTCAGTCGCTCAGTCAGATCTGACTCTTTGCGACCCCATGGACCACAGCCTCCCAGTCCATCACCAACTCTCAGAGCCTACTCAAACTCATGTTCATTGAGTCGGTGATGCCATCCAATCATCTCATCCTCCGTCGTCCCCTTCTCCTTGTGCCTTCAATCTTTCCCAGCATTGGGGTCTTTTCCAATGAGTCAGCTCTTTGCATCAGGTGGCAAAATTATTGGAGTTTCAGCTTCAACATCAGTCCTTCCAATGAACACGTAGGACTGATCTCCTTTAGGATGGACTGGTTGGATCTCCTTGCAGTCCAAGGGACTCTCAAAGTCTTCTCCAACACCACAGTTCAAAAGCATCAATTCTTTGGCGCTCAGCTTTCTTTATAATCCAACTCTTCTATCCATACATGGCCACTGGAAAAACCATAGCCTTGACTAGACAGACCTTTGTTGACAAAGTAATGTCTCTGCTTTTTAATATGCTGTCTGGGTTGGTCATAACTTTCCTTCCAAGGAGTAAGTGTCTTTTAATTTTGTGGCTGCAATCACCACCTGCAGTGATTTTGGAGCCCAAAAAAATAGAGTCAGCCATTGTTTCCCCATCTATGTGCCATGAAGTGATGGGACCAGATGCAATGAATGATCTTAGTTTTCTGAATGTTGAGCTTTAAGCCAACTTTTTCACTCTCCTTTTTCACTTTCATCAAAAGGCTCTTTAATTTTTATTCACTTTCTGCCATAAGAGCGGTGTCACCTTTTATGTATATGAACAATTATTACCATGAAATCACCTGTAAATAGGTCTTCTCTCTTTGCTCTTGGCCAAGTGTAGTATTCTAAAGCACTACCTAAATTAAGACACAAATGTTACAGTTTTCCTAGTTCTGTGAGAGATTGAACAAGGACATTGTGTTTCTGTTATCGTGGAGTAAAAAAAAGGTGATAATAGCTATTGTTTTCTCTTTCTCAAAAGTTATTTATGTATTTGTAGTTCTTTTTTAAATTTAAGTATAATTGACTTAAATATTATATCACTTTTAGGTATACAACATAGTGTTTGATATTTTTATATATTTCAAAACCATCACCACTATGTATGTCACCATACAAAGATACCACAGTATTACTGACTAATTCCCGATGCTGCAACATTACATCTCCATGACTTGCTTCATAAGTGGCTGCTTGTACCTCTTGAGTTTCCCTGATGTCTCAATGGTAAACAATCAAACTGTAGTACAGGAGATGGAGACATGGGTTTGAGTCCTGTGGAGAGAAGATTCCCATGGAAGAGGAAATGGCAACTCACTCCAGTGTTCTAGCTAGGAAAATTCCATTGACAGAGCATCCTGGAAGACTAGAGTCCATAGGCTCATAAAAAATTGGACACAACTGAGCAACTGAATGTACACACTGCACCACTTAATCCCTTCACTGTTTGACCCCTTACACCATCACCCTCCCCTCGGGTAACCCCAGATTTTTCTCTGTTTCAGTAATTCTGTTTCTGTCCTGTTATGTTTGTTCATTTGTCTTGCTTTCTAATTCCCACATATAAGTGAAATCATACAGTATTTATCTTTGTCTGTCTTATTTCACTTAGCAAAATGCCCTCTAGGATCATCTATGTTATTAAGTATTGAAATCTTAATTTATATTAATTTATTTGGCATTTTGAAAAAAATATTTTTCAAAGGTCTGACTACTTCTAGAGGTAAAAGGAATACCATATTGTTTTTTTGTTTGTTTGTTTTGTTTTTTTTCAGAGAGGGTCTCTGAAGAGTTTTATTTTTTTATTATTATTATTTTTTATTGTGTTGGTTTTGCCATACAATAACATGAAACAGCCATGGGTTTACATATGCTCCCCCTCCAGAACCCCCCTGCCTCCTCCCTCCCTCCTCCCTCCCCCCGGGAAATCTCGATGAACCAGCCCCGAGCATCAATCCTGGGCTGGCGATTGATTTCACATATGATAATTAACATGTTTCAATGCCATTCTCCCATATCATCCCACCCTTGCCCTCTTCCACAGAGTCCACCAGTCTGTTCTATACATCTGCGTTCCTTTTGCTGTCTTGCATGCAGGGTCCTCGTTACCATCTTTCTAAATTCCATATATATGCGTTAGTATACTGTATTGTTATTTTTCCTTCTGGCTTACTTCACTCTGGATAATAGGCTCCAGTTCTGTCCACCTGAGTAGAACTGATTCAAATGAATTTTTTTTAATGCTGAGTAATATTCCATTGTGTATATGTACCACTCCATTCGTCAGTTGATGGGCATCTAGGTTGGTTCCATGTCCTGGCTATTGTAAACAATGCAGCGATGAACATTGGGGCACACGTGGCTCTTTCAATTCTGGCTTCCTTGGTGTGTATGCCCAGCAGTGGGATTGCTGGGTCATATGGCAGGTCTATTTGCAGTTTTTTCTTTTTTTATTATTGTTTTTGCCATACATTGTCATGATATCACAATGGGTTTACATATGCTTCCCCTCCAGATTCCCCCTCCCTCCTCCCTCGTGGAGTCCACGAGTCTATTCTATACATCTGCGTTCCTTTTGTTGTCTCCCATGTTGGGTTCTCGTTACTGTCTTTCTAAATTCCATATATATGTGTTAATATACTGTATTGTTGTTTTTGCTTCTGGCTTACTTCACTCTGGATAATGGGCTCCAGTTTCGTCCATCTGAGTAGAATTGCTTCAAATGAATTTTTTTTTTTAATGCTGAGTAATATTCCATTGCGTATATGTACCACAGCTTTCTTATCCATTCATCAGTTGATGGGCATCTAGGTTGTTTCCATGTCTTAGCTATTGTAAACAATGCAGCGATGAACATTGGGGTACACGTGGCTCTTTCAATTCTGGTTTCCTCGGTGTATATGCCCAGCAGTGGGATTGCCGGGTCATATGGCAGGTCTATTTGCAGCTTTTTAAGGAACCTCCACACTGTTTTCCATAGTGGCTGTACTAGTTTGCATTCAAACCAACAGTGTAAGAGGGTTCCCTTTTCTCCACATCCTCTCCAGCATTTATTGCTTGTAGACTTTTGGATGGCAACCATTCTGACTGGTGTAAAGTGGTACCTCATTGTGGTTTTGATTTGCATTTCTCTGATAATGAGTGATGTTGAGCATCTTTTCATGTGTTTGTTATCCATTTTTATATCTTCTTTGGAGAAATGTCTGTTAAGTTCTTTGGCCCACTTTTTAATTGGGTTGTTTATTTTTCTAGAATGGAGCTGCAGGAGTTGTTTGTAAATTTTTGAGATTAATTGTTTGTCTGTTGCTTCATTGGCTATTATTTTCTCCCATTCTGAAGGCTGTCTTTTCACCTTGCTTATAGTTTCCTTTGTTGTGCAAAAGCTTTTAATTTTAATTAGGTCCCATTTGTTTATTTGTGTTTTTATTTCCAATATTCTGGGAGGTGGGTCATGGAGTATTCCGCTTTGGATTATAGCAGAGAGTGTTTTGCCTATGTTATCCTCTAGGAGTTTTATAGTTTCTGGTCTTATGCTTAGATCTTTGATCCATTTTGAGTTTATCTTTGTGTATGGTGTTAGAAAGTGATCTAGTTTCATTCTTTTACAAGTGGCTGTCCAGTTTTCCCAGCATGACTTGTTAAAGAGGTTGTCTTTTCTCCATTGTATATTCTTGCCTCCTTTGTCAAAGATAAGGTGTCCATAGATGCGTGGATTTATCTCTGGGCTTTCTATT
>ML661334.1:5848088-5865625 GCA_007570785.1 Antilocapra americana | reverse complement strand
GGCCTGGGGGGGAGGGGGAGCTTTTCCTGGAAGGTTAGGTCCCTCAGGCTGCTCCGTTCCCTGAGCCCACGGCCCGCCCCTCCCTGAGCAGGAGCAGTCCCCGGCTCGGCTGTTCCTTGTAGCCAGAGACGAACCTTGCAGGGCTTAGCTATTAATCTGCTTCTGCTCTCAGCTATATTGCTCTCCAAGATCCACCGCAGATCTGCCAGAGCGAATGCTCCCTGGTATTCAGAAACCTTTCTCCTCTTTTTTTTTTTTTTCCTCTTTATTCCAGACTCCCCTTCCGGGACGGAGCCCGTCCCCAGATCTTTGTCTCTCCCTCTACTTTTTTTTTTCTTTTCTTTCTTTTGTCCTACCTCCTCACGTCGGCAGTGGGTCGCCTCTCCAGATGCCCGATGTCCTCTGCCAGCATTCAGTTCCTGTTTTTTGGAGTTTGCTCTGCCTTTAAAAGTTCTTTTGGTATATTTATTGGGGAGAGAGTGTTCTCCCCGTCCTATTCCTCCACCATCTTAGTTTCGCCGGAATACCATATTGTTTTTAACAGCTTTGTTTTTGTGATTTTCTTTTTAATTAACATCTTTTCTAAAATGGTTTCACGTAGCTTATATAAAACTCCCTGTAAAATTCCAGGTTGTAATTTTTTAATAATTATTTATTTGATCCCTGTGGGAGTTTAAAAAAAAGTCTTTTTTGAAGTAAGGTTACATTGCCCACCAAGGTGATACTTGAATGAATGCTATCCTGCGTGGTTTTTTCCTAAGGCATTTATAATCACTTTTTTAAGTTATATGTTATAATTTCCATAAAGACAATTATCTTAAACTGAACTGCTTGAAAACAAATTATATGTAATATATCTAATCTCTATGATGGCACCAGATTACTACTTTTCTACTACAGAGTATTAAGAGGTCATTTTGTCTTTATAAGCCAAGAAGAATTCTCTATTCATTTCTTTTAATTCCTGATATAAGTATTACATACAGAACTTTGACAACTGAAAAGTAAAGAATATCCATTATATTATTTAATACTGATGACTGCCCTATGGGTACATGGATCTAATCACTATCTCCTTCCTGGCTCAGCGAGGCAACTGTAATGGGGACACACTGAAGACACCATTTCATTTCTACTAAATGGATGTTTTTTCCTTGTCATAGAAATAAATTACATTTGTCTGACATTATTTACTCTCTATAAATCTATGACTTAGGCAACTTTAAATATTTGCAATTTAATCAATTGATGATTAATTCCAACAATTTCCAATCAAGAATGGAGCTGAATGAAACATTATCTCCAATGCTTTTTCTGTTCATTTCTATAATTTTCTTTACTTCTTTTTATATTTATTTTATGCTTCTGATAATTTCAAGGAATTATCTTGTCTTCCATGACATATCTATATGTCTAACAGCTCAGTCATTGCACTTTTCAATCGTATAGTCATAGAGTGTGTGTGCTAAGTCACTCAGTCTTGTCTGACTCTTTGTGACCCCCTGGACTGTAGCCTATCAGACTCCCCTGTCTATGGGATTTTTCAGGCAAGAATACTGAAGTGGGCTGCCATTTCCTCCTCCAGAGGATCTTCTCAATCCAGGAATCAGACCTGTATCTCCTGTATTGGCAGGCAGATTCTTTACCACTGAGCTACCTGAGAAGCCCATAGTCACAGAGTGGTCTACACAAATTTGTCTGGTTTTAAAACCATGGAAAATAAAGCATACATATCTTTCTATTAAAATAAAAATTCATTTAAAGCTTCTTTTTTTTTTACTTCAAGTACATCATGGAATGTTCAGACAATATTGATATCTGTAAAAATGAAAAGGCACTCATTATCATTCAGCAATAACTGAAGAGTTCTGCAGAGAGGTGTTAAGTCCTTTTATATAGTTGCTTATTTATACTGTCTCTATTTAAATTTGGCTGCCATGTTATTGGGAAAAATATGTTCCGTATGTTAAGAAAAGTTTATTTTTTGTTAAAAAAAATTAAGCTACAATATTTCAATATTTTTGTTTTCCTTTCATCATTTGTATGTTTGTATATACACTCAAAAATTTATTCTAGCATTCATTAACTTATTTGTAGTGGTTATCACCCAGTATACCGGTGGAGGTTACAACAGTTAGATTTTTGTCATACCTGTATCCACTCTGCACAACTTTACCCACTGTTTTACGTCAGATGAAAGCTATATTAAGCAGGTATTCTCTTTATTATGGTAAAAACCACATACCGTTATTTGTTATTTTAATCATTTTAAGTGCGTAGTGATACATTCATTTAAGTGTACAGTCGTACATATATTCATATAACTGTGCAATGGACCTCCAGAACTTTTTCATCTTACAAAAGTAAAATTAAAGTTCTAGACCATTAATCAAGAACACACAATAGTGATATATATATATATATATATATATATACACACCAAAAAGGAACATGAAAATATATGGACAATTATTAACATATTTAAAGGAAGAAACTGATGGCAACACAATAATCATAAAGACACCCCACTCATATCAATGGACAGATCATTCAGACAGAAGGTCAACAAGGAACAGTAACCTTAAATGAATCATCAGACCAAGTGGATTTGACAGACTTTTCATCCAAATGCAGCAGAATAGATACTCTTCTCAAGTGCACATGGAACTTTCTCAAGGACAGACCAGATGTTGAGAGTCAAAACAAGTCTTGGTAAATTTAAGATGGCTAAAATCATAACAAACTTATTTTCCAGTAACAATGCTTTGACAGTAAAAATCAACTACAAGAGCAAAATGGGAAAAATTACAACTATGTGGAGACTGAAATACGTGTTTCTGTACAATTCCTGAACCAATGAAGAAATCAAAGGGGAGATTAAAAAGTATCTGGAGACAAATAAAAATGAAAAGATGACATACCAAAGTCTATGAAATAGAGCAAAAGAGTACTAAATGGAAGTTCACAGCAATATAGACCTACCTCAAAAAACAGGAAAAATCTCAAATAAACAATTTTCTTTACACCTAAAGGAAGTGCCAAAGGAAAAACAAAGTCCAAGGTTAGTAAATGGAAGGATATAATAAAAATCAGAGAAGAAATAAATGCAATAAGGACTCAAAGACAAAAGATAACCAAAACTGAGAGCTGGTTCTTTGAAAAGGTAAGACTGACAAACTGTTAGCTAGACTCAGTAAGAAAATAAAAATGAAGAACTTGATAAGTAAAATCAGAAATGAACACAACAGAAATACAAAGGTTTATATACCTCGAAGAAATGGACAAATTCTTAGAATCACATGATCTTCAAAAACTGAATCATTAAAAAATAAAAATCCAAATAGATTAATTACCATATAGAAATTAGAAACAGTAATTAAAAAGCACTCCCTCAAAAAAACAAAACAAACAAACAAAAAAGTTCAGGACAAGTCAGCTACACAGATAATTAGAAGATTTAATGCAAGTCCTCAAACTCTTCCAAAAAACTGAAGAGGAGAGAATGCTTCCTAAATCATTTTATAAGCACATTACCCTGATACCAAAATCAGACAAAGACAGTAGATAAAAAGAAAATTACAGGCCAATATCTCCGATGAACATATATGCAAAAACCCTCAACAAAATATTAGCAAGTTGAATTCAACAATATATCAAAAGGATCATACAACATGATCAAGTAGGATTTATTCCAGGGATGCAAGGACGTTGCTGAACAGACTGCACTCCTTTCCCTAGGAACATGTGATCCTTGCACCTCTGTAGACATCAATCAATCATGCAGACAAGGGTTTATTTCTGGGCTCTGTATTCTGTTCCATTGGTCTATATTTCTGTCTCCGTATCACTCTGTCTTAATTACTCTTGATTTTTATTACATTTTGAAATTGGAAAGCATGACTCAAACTTTGCTCTTCTCTTTTGCGATTATGTTTATTATTCAGGATCAATTAAGATTCCACATAAATTTTGGGATTTTTTTTTTCAGTTTCTGCCAAAAAAAAAAGTTCTTTTGGAATATTTATAGGGACATTTATAGGATTATTAATCTACTGCATCTGTAGATCATTTAGGGTATTATGGACACTGTAACAATATTAAGCCTTTCAATTCACAAACATGGAATTCCTTTCCATTTATTTTCATCTTCTTTGATATCTTTAAGCAATACTTTGTGGTTTTCAGGTAAAAAGGTATTTTAAAGAAAAATTTTAGTCCTGTTCTTGCCTTACCTCTTCTTCATTTTCTTTAACATATAGTTTTCTTAATTCTGCTTTCTGTGGTCTTACTTTTGAAGCTTTTCATTTGTATAATTAAGTCATTTATTTTTTTTATGTTTTTGTTGATAAAAGTATTTAATACTACAAAATACTGTAGGTTCTGATTAATTGTGTCTTAATCATAATTTCTTTGAAGAATTGCTGCAATTTCATTTTTATTTCCAAAATGTTGTTTAATATCTCTTTTAAAAATGTACAGATGGCAGAAATAGTATTTTTGGTTTTGTATTAATTTCTTTTTAAAAATCACAATGCTTGTATCATTTCTATGTTTTTTAAATCAATTAAAGATTTCTTAGTGAGTACATTTTTGTTTAGGATTCAAGAGAATTACATGAAAAGGACATATATTTTCTGTTGTTAAGTTAAAAGTTAGATATAAATCAATGAGATCTTTTAAAATCATACTGAGTTAATCTTAAAATTAAAGAAGTGCAAGATAATTTCTTTGTAATATTTATATAAGAATGGAATATTGGTTCACAAATTGTGCATATACTTAATATGACTAAGCTTGGTCATTTTGCTTCACAAAATATGCAAGGTACAGAAACAGAAGTACTTCTATGACTTCCATTTCTCTCCAGTGGCTGAGCTTTTGGACTTCACCTACCTCTCTTATAGAAATAAAAGTGCCTAGAATAATAAAAGAAAAGAAAAAACAAACAAACAAATCTAAATTCTGAAAACACTCCCAGATCCAGATGGCCTACAAGAATCCTAAAACAAAGGCAGATGTCTCAAAATACTGAAAATAGCAGTAACTTTGAAGGGTCCTGGGTTGGGCAGCAGTTATGGTAAAATTATGGAAGAATGAAAATGGGAAACAATGATGGATCCAAGAGTCCTACAACATATAGATTTTAAGTAAGCATTCATCCTTTAAAGGAATGATAACTTCTGAAGTAAAATTCTCAACATGCTCTAGCGCAGGGGGGAGATGTTTTAAATGAGACAAGACCGCATAAGTTCCAGTTTCTGAGTGATTTTGAAATAGATAGTGGAGACAGTACGAGGGAAAACCTGAAGCTAGTAAGGTAGCATAACCACTCCAAGATCTCAGAGAATAAAATAAAACAACATAATTTTCTTTCTTTAAGGATGAAGTCCCTTCCTGAGGAGAAAAAACAGTGGCTCAAGAAAAATCCTAATTGCACATGAAACAAAGACTAACTTGGCCAATCAGTCTATTCTGACTGAAGCCATCTAAAAGAACAGGCAGGACTTTCTCATTTAAACATTGACAAAATAAATAGACTGGCTGAACTCCATGTAAGTATACTGTAAGAAAACAAAAATGGAAGCTGAACTAAATCACAATACTGACAAAAAAAAAAAAAAATGAAAGAAGGAGAAAAACATAACAAAGCAGAAAAATACTAGGATGCAATATTAAAAATGAAGGAACGTATTAATATAAAAGCAATGAAAAAAGACAATATATCAGGAATAAGAAAGGGTTATACAAGCAGAATGTAATTAAAAAAGCATGTAAAATGAGCTGTCAAGGCTCAGGAACGAAACAGAAAGAATGCTTTTCATACATGAAGAATAAATTAGAAGTAAAATACAATTAAATTGGCAAAAGAATAGAAATGAAAACAGAGAAAATAATTAAAAACTGTTATAAATCTGGAAAGGTAAACTGTTTTGAGAGAAAATGTCAGACACAGAACCCCAGCAAAGAAGGTGAAGCAAAATGTGTATGGTTAGAGCTCCTAGAAGATGAAAACTAAAACAACAAAACTGAAGAAATGATAGAAACTGCTTCATAAAAGAACTATTATAATATTACATGAAGCGAGAAACATGATTAGCTCAGTCTTCTGACCCTCAATAGAGGGAGAGGCAGGAAGAGGAGGAGAAGAAGGGAGAAAGGAGGAGGAAAGAGAAAATTTGAGACCTTGAGGTACAAATATTAATACAACAGAATAGAAGTAAATGCAGAAAATTAACTAGCTTCAGACAGCGGATAAAACTCAGGATGCAGTATATGAGCTGCACATGTCTGCCTTGATTTCACATCTGGAAAATAGGAAAAGAACTCTTGGTGTGTTGTAAGGATTAAATATGTTAGTACAGTAAGTCCTCTACATGCAAACCTTCAAGTTGTGAACTTGCAAAGATGTGAATGTGCATCTGGTTCAGTGAGTGAAATCACAATTTGCCCTGCAATCTCTTACTGCTGACAATCCTTCAACTTGACCATCTCCCACTTCCTCTCCCTCCTCCAGTCAGTAACCCTTCTTGCCTATAAACTTGATGCCAGCCCCTGTATGCCAGCTGTTGTACTGTATCACTATACTTTTTAAGGTACTATACTGTAAGATTAAAAATATTTTCTTTATTTCTTGCATTTGTTCCTTGGAAGAAAAGTTATGACCAACTGAGACAGCATATTAAAAAGCAGAGATATTACTTTGCCAGCAAAGGTCTGTCCAGTCAGAGCTCTCATTTTTCCAGTCGTCATGTATGGATGTGAGAGTCGGGTTATAAAGGAAGCTGAGTGCCGAAGAATTGATGCTTTGGAACTGTGGTGTGAGAGAAGACTCTTGAGAGTCCCTTGGACTGCAAGAAGATTGAACCAGTCAATCCTAAAGGAAATCAGTCCTGAATATTCATTGGAAGGACTGATGCTGAAGCTCCAATACTTTGGCCACCTTATGTGATGAACTGACTCATTTGAAAAGATCCAGATGCTGGGAATGATTGAAGGCAGGAGGAGAAGGGGTTGAAAGAGGATGAGATGGGTGGATGGCATCACCAACTCAATGAACATATGTTTGAGAAAGCTCCGGGATTTGGTGATGGACAGGGGAGCCTGGCGTGCTGCAGTCCATGGGGTGGCAAAGAGTCAGACACGACTGAACTGAACTGAACATATTATTTATGTGAAAAGTATTATAAATCTATTGTAGTATCATACTCCATAGCCAGTTATGTTAGTTGGGTACTTTGCTAAGTTTGTTGGGCTTACCAACAGCTTTGGTTTACAAATGCACTATCAACAGAGTTTGTCCGTATGTAAGGGACTTACTGTATAAGCAAGGTGCTTAGAAGAGTGCCTGGCAAAAGCATGGTAGTTTTCATAAGTGTTCTCATCATCATTTTATTAAATTTATAAGGACCAAACAACCTCTGACCAACAACTCAGAGTCATAAGGAAAAATTTAACTGAAAATGAATTCAGAAACTGTTTCCTAGGTTAAGATCCCATTATAGATTAACAGAAAAAGCAACTGGCTGGATTAAGGAATCGGACTATATAATTCATATTGTATAATATCAGGAATGGCTCTCCATTTTGCTAGTAAATTTTTAAAATATGTTTAATATTTGTCCTATATTTGTAGTTTAATTATTCTGTAACCTAGGCTTCCAAGATAGCTCAGTTGGTAAACATTCTGCCTGCAATGCAGGAGACCCAGGTTGGATTCCTGGGTTGGGAAGATCCGCTGGAGAAAGTATAGGCTACTCACTCCAGTATTCTTGGGCTTTCCTGTGGCTCAGCTGGTGAAGAATCTGCCTGCAATGGGGGAGACCTGGCTTCGATCTCTGGATTGGGAAGATCCCCTGGAGAAGGAAAAGGCTACCCACTCCAGTATTCTGGGCTGGAGAATTCCATGGACTATATAGTCCATGGGGTCACAAAGAGTCAGACACAACTGAGAGACCTACACTTTATATTCTGTAACCTAGAGCATACTTTAGTGACACTTTAAATTTTAAACTAAATCTTCTGAAACTATAACAAAATTTAAATTAAGGGATTCTATTGAATCTTCTGAATTTATACTTTCATATTTTAGGCATTTTCTTAACATCTGACTTTCTCTGCAATCAAAAATCATACTTCTTACACTAGGTGTATTAAATATTTAAACAGTGACCTCTGCACCATTACACCTAGTATTTTTCTGACTTACAAAAAACAGTTTAGGGTTTGAGAATCATTGGTGGCTCAGTGGGAAAGAATCTGCCTGCCAATGCAGGAGCCACAGGACACATGAGTTTGACCCATGGGTCAGGAATACCCGCTGAAGGAGGAAATGGCAGCCCACTTCAGTATTCTTCCCAGGATAATCCCATGGACGGAGGAGCCTGGTGATCTCAGTCCATGGGGTCATAAAGAGTCAGACACAACTGAGCATATATGCACAGAAGTCTAAATATTAATGGGTTAGATTGAGTGAATACATCAATGTTTTCCCAAGTTATTTCACTGTTGCACTGCTTGCAACTGCTACATTATAGAGGATCATATTTTAATGTAAGTGACATATAGTTAAACATAAAGAAACATCACAATGATATGGTTCCACAGAAAAATCAGTTATTGAACATAAATGAGTTTTTCTCTTAAAACCAGACTTAAAATTTGGCATTTACTTATTTCAAGTAATCTCTCTAAAGTAAATTAATTACTTCACAGGTATTTCAAAGAGAACATATTTGACATGATCCAAGGACTTACTGATGTATGTAAGTCATTCCATCATGCTTATCAATAAAAGTAGTGACTTTCAGTTTGGTTCAGTTGCTCAGTCATGTCCGATTTTTTGTGACCCAGTGAACTGCAAAATGCCAGGCCTCCCTGACCATCACCAACTCCTGGAGTTCACCCAAATCCATGTCCATTGAGTCGGTGATGCCATTCTACCATCTCATCCTCTGATGTCCCCTCCTGCTCCTGCCCTCGATCTTTCCCAACATCAGGGTCTTTTCAAATGAGTCATTTCTTCACATCAGGTGGCCGAAGTATTGGAGTATCAGCTTCAACATCAGATCTTTCAATGAATATTCAGGACTGATTTCCTCAGGATGGACATGTTGGATCTCCTTGCAGTACAGGGACTCACAAGAGTCTTCTCTAACACCACAGTTCAAAAACATCATTTGTTCTGTGCTCAGCTTTCTTTATACACCAACTCTCACATCTATTCATGACTACTAAAAAAACAATAGCCTTGACTAGATGGACCTTTGTTGACAAAGTAATGTCTCTGCTTTCTAATATGCTGTCTAGGTTGGTCATAAGTTGCCTTTCAAGGAGTAAGCATCTTTTAATTTCATGGCTGCAATCACCATCTGCAATGATTTTGGAGCCCCCCAAAATAAAGTCTGACACTGTTTCCCCATCTATTTTCCATAAAGTGATGGGATCAGATACCATGATCTTAGTTCTCTGAATGTTGAATTTTAAGCCAACTTTTTCACTCCTCTCTTTCACTTTCATCAAGAGGCTCTTCTTCACTTTCTGCCAGAAGGGTGGTGTCATCTGCATATCTGGCATAACTGGTATTTCTCCCAGCAATCTTGATTCTAGCTTGTGCTTTCTCCAGCCCAGCGTTTCTCATGATGTACTCTGCATATAAGTTAAATAAGCAGGACGACAATATACAGCCTTGACGTACTCCTTTTCCTAGTTGGAACCAGTCTGTTGTTCCATGTCCAGTTCTAACTGTTGCTTCCTGACCTGCATACAGGTTTCACAAGAGGCAGGTCAGGTGGTTCAGTATTCTCATCTTTTTCAGGATTTTCCACAGTATATTGTGAGCCACACAGTCAAAGGCTTTGGCATAGTCAATAAAGCAGAAATAGATGTTTTTCTGGAACTCTCTTGCTTTTTCAATGATCTAGCAGATGTTGGTAATTTGATCTCTGGTTCCTCTGCCTTTTCTAAAACCATCTGGAAGTTCATGGTTCACATATTGCTGAAGCCTGCCTTGGAGAATATTGAGCATTACTTTACTAGCAGGGGAGATGAGTGCAGTTGTGTAGTAGTTTGAGCATTCTTTGGCATTGCCTTGCTTTGGGATTGGAATGAAAGCTGACCTTTAACAGTCCTGTTGCCACTGCTGAGTTTTGTGTTTGCTGACAGATTGACTGCAGCACTTTCACAGCATCATCTTTCAGGATTTGAAATAGTTCAACTGGAATCCCATCCCCTTCATTAGCTTTATTTGTAGTGATGCTTCCTAAGGCCCACTTGACTTCACTTTCCAGGATGTATGACTCTAGGTGAGTGATCACAACATCGTGATTATCTGGGTCATGAAAATCTTTTCTGTACAGTTCTTCTGTGTATTCTTGCCACCTCTTCTTAATATCTTCTGCTTCTGTTAGGTCCCTACCATTTCTGTCTTTTATTGAGCCCATCTTTGCATGAAATGTTCCCTTGGTATCTCTAATTTTCTTGAATAGATCTCTAGTCTTTCCCATTCCATTGTTTTCTTCTATTTCTTTGCATTGATCATTGAGAAATGCTTTCTTATCTCTCCTTGCTATTCCTTGCAATTCTGCATTTAAATGGGTATGTCTTTCCTTTTCTCCTTTGCTTTTTGCTTCAGTCTTTTCACAGCTATTTGTAAGGCCTCCTCAGACAGCCATTTTGCTTTTTTGTATTTCTTTTTCTTGGGAATGGTCTTTTTCCTTTTTTATTGTTTTTGCCATACAATGTCATGATATCACCATGGATTTACATATGCTTCCCCTCCAGAACCCCTCTCCCTCCTCCCTCCCACCCGGAAAATCTCGCTGCACCAGCCCCGAGCATCAATCCTGGGCTGGCGATTGATTAGACACATGACAATTAACATGCTTCAATGCCCTTCTCCCATATCATCCCACCCTTACCCTCATCCACAAAGTTCACGAGTCTATTCTATACCATCTGCGTTCCTTTTGCTTTCTCGCATGTTGGGTTCTCGTTACCGTCTTTCTAAATTCCATATATATGTGTTAATATACTGTATTGTTGTTTTTGCTTCTGGCTTACTTCACTCTGGATAATGGGCTCCAGTTTCGTCCATCTGAGTAGAATTGCTTAAAATGAATTTTTTTTAATGCTGAGTAATATTCCATTGTGTATATGTACCACAGCTTTCTTATCCATTCGTCAGTTGATGGGCATCTAGGTTGCTTCCATGTCCTGGCTATTGTAAACAATGCAGCAATGAACATTGGGGTACACGTGGCTCTTTCAATTCTGGTTTCCTCGGTGTATATGCCCAGCAGTGGGATTGCTGGGTCATATGGCAGGACTATTTGCAGCTTTTTAAGGAACCTCCACACTGTTTTCCATAGTGGATGTACTAGTTTGCATTCCCACCAACAGTGTAAGAGGGTTCCCTTTACTCCACATCCTCTCCAGCATTTATTGCTTGTAGACTTTTGGATGGCAGCCATTCTGACTGGTGTAAAGTGGTACCTCATTGTGGTTTTGATTTGCATTTCTCTGATAATGAGTGATGTTGAACATCTTTTCATGTGTTTGTTAGCCATTTTTATATCTTCTTTGGAGAAATGTCTGTTAAGTTCTTTGGCCCACTTTTTAATTGGGTTGTTTATTTTTCTAGAATGGAGCTGGAGGAGTTGCTTGTATATTTTTGAGATTAATTGTTTGTCCATTGCTTCATTGGCTATTATTTTCTCCCATTTTGAAGTCTGTCTTTTCACCTTGCTTATAGTTTCCTTTGTTGTGCAAAAGCTTTTAATTTTAATTAGGTCCCATTTGTTTATTTGTGTTTTTATTTCCAGTATTCTGGGAGGTGGGTCATGGAGTATCTCGCTTTGGGTTGAGGCAGAGAGTGTTTTGCCTATGTTATCCTCTAGGAGTTTTATAGTTTCTGGTCTTATGCTTAGATCTTTGATCCATTTTGAGTTTATCTTTGTGTATGGTGCTAGAAAGTGATCTAGTTTCATTCTTTTACAAGTGGCTGTCCAGTTTTCCCAGCATGACTTGTTAAAGAGGTTGTCTTTTCTCCATTGTATATTCTTGCCTCCTTTGTCAAAGATAAGGTGTCCATAGATGCGTGGATTTATCTCTGGGCTTTCTATTTTGTTCCATTGATCTATATTTCTGTCTTTGTGCCAGTACCATACTGTCTTAATGACTGTGGATTTGTAGTATAGCCTAAAGTCAGGTAGGTTGATTCCGCCAGTTCCATTCTTCTTTCTAAAGATTGCTTTGGCTATACGAGGTTTTTTGTATTTCCATACAAATTGAGAAATTATTTGTTCTAATTCTTTGAAAAAGACCTCTGGTAGCTTGATAGGAATTGCATTGAATCTATAGATTGCTTTGGGTAGTATACTCATTTTCACTATATTGATTATTCCAATCCACGAACATGGCACATTTCTCCATCTGTTTGTGTCCTCTTTGATTTCTTTCATCAGTGTTTTATAGTTTTCTATATACAAGTCTTTTGATTCTTTAGGTAGAAATACTCCTAAGTATTTTATTCTTTTTGTTTTGATGGTGAATGGAATTGTTTCCTTAATTTCTCTTTCTGATTTCTCATTGTTAGTGTATAGGAATGCCAGGGATTTCTGTGTGTTGATTTTATATCCTGAAACTTTGCTATATTCACTGATTAGCTCTAGTAATTTTATTGTAGAGTCTTTAGGGTTTTCAATATATAGGATCATGTCATCTGCAAACAGAGAGAGTTTTACTTCTTCTTTTCCAATCTGGATTACTTTAATTTCTTTATCTGCTCTGATTGCTGTGGCCAAGACTTACAAAACTATGTTGAAAAGTAGTGGTGAGAGTGGGCACCCTTGTCTTGTTCCTGATTTCAGGGGGAATCCTTCCAGTTTTTCACCATTGAGGATAATGTTTGCTGTGGGTTTGTCATATATAGCTTTTATTATGTTGAGGTATGTTCCTTCTATTCCTGCTTTTTGGAGGGTTTTTATCATAAATAGATGCTGAATTTTGTCAAAGGCTTTCTCTGCATCTATTGAGATAAACATGTGATTTTTATTTTTCAATTTGTTAATGTGCTGTATTACATTGATTGATTTACGAATATTGAAGAATCCTTGCATTCCTGGGATAAAGCCTACTTGATCATGATGTATGATTTTTTTAATGTGTTGTTGTATTCTATTTTCTAGAATTTTGTTGAGGATTTTTGCATCTAAGTTCATCAGTGATATTGGCCTGTAGTTTTCTTTTTTTGTGGAATCTTTGTTGGGTTTTGGAATTAGGGTGATGGTGGCCTCGTAGAATGAGTTTGGAAGTTTACCTTCCTCTGCAATTTTCTGGAAGAGTTTGAGTAGAATACGTGTTAGCTCTTCTCTAAATTTTTGGTAGAATTCAGCTGTGAAGCCATCTGGTCCTGGGCTTTTGTTTTCTGGAAGATTTCTGATTACGGTTTCAATTTCCGTGCTTGTGATGGGTCTATTAATATTATCTATCTCTTCCTGGTTTAGTCTTGGAAAGTTGTACTTTTCTAGGAATTTGTCCATTTCATCCAGGTTGTCCAGTTTATTTGCATATAGTTGCTGGTAATAGTCTCTTATGATCCTTTGTATTTCTGTGTTTTCTGTTGTGATCTCTCCGTTTTCATTTCTAATTCTGTTGATTTGGTTCTTCTCCCTTTGTTTCTTGATGAGTCTGGCTAATGGTTTGTCAATTTTATTGATCTTCTCAAAGAACCAGCTTTTGGCTTGGTTGATTTTTGCTATGGTCTCTTTTGTTTCCTTTGCATTTATTTCTGCCCTGATCTTTAAGATTTCTTTCCTTCTACTAGACCTGGGCTTCTGCATCTCTTCCCTTTCTAGTTGCTTTAGGTGTAAAGTAAGGTTGTTTATTTGATTTTTTTCTTGTTTCCTGAGGTGAGCTTGTATTGCTCTGAACTTTCCCCTTAGCACTGCTTTCACAGTGTCCCATAAGTTTTGGGCTGTTCTGGTTTCATTTTCATTCGTTTCCGTGCATAACTGAATTTCATTTTTGATTTCTTCTGTGATTTGTTGGTTATTCAGCAGTGTGTTATTAAGCCTCCATATGTTGGAAGTTTTGAATGGTGTTTTCTGGTAGTTGATATCTAATCTCACTGCATTGTGGTCAGAAAAGATGCTTGGGATGATTTCAATATTTTTGATTTTATCAAGGTTAGATTTATGGCCCAGGATGTGATCTCTCCTGGAGAAGGTCCCGTGTGCGCTTGAGAAAAAGGTGAAATTCCTTGTTTTGGGGTGGAATGACCTATAGATATCAATTAGGTCTAGTTGGTCTATTGTATCATTTAAAGTTTGAATTTCCTTGTTACTTTTCTGTCTAGTTGATCTATCCATTGGTGTGAGTGGTGTATTAAAGTCTCCCACAATTATTGTGTTGTTGTTAATTTCCCCTTTCATACTTGTTAGCATTTGCCTTACATATTGCGGAGCTCCTATGTTGGGTGCATAAATATTTATGATTGTTATTTCTTCATCTTGGATTGATCCTTTGATCATTATGTAATGTCCATCTTTATCTCTTTTCACTGCCTTTATTTTAAAGTCTACTTTATCAGATATGAGTATTGCCACTCCTGCTTTCTTTTGGTCTTTATTTGCATGGAATATCTTTTTCCAGCCTTTAACTTTCAGTCTATATGTGTCCCTAGGTTTGAGGTGGGTCTCTTGTAGACAACATATATAGGGGTCTTGTTTCTGTATCCAATCGGCCAATCTTTGTCTTTTGGTTGGGGCATTCAGCCCATTTACATTTAAGGTAATTATTGATAAGTATGCTCCCGTTACCATTTATTTTATTGTTTTGGGTTGGAGATTATCTATCCCATTTGTGTTTCTTATCTAGGCAAGATCTTTTAGCATTCGTTGTAGGGCTGGTTTGGTGTTGCTGAATTCTCTCAGTTTCTGCTTGTCTGAGAAACTTTTGAATTCTCCTTCAAATTTGAATGAGATCCTTGCTGGGTACAGTAATCGGGGTTGTAGATTGTTTTCTTCCATGACTTTAAGAATGCTCTGCCACTCCCTTCTGGCCTGAAGTGTTTCTATTGAGAGATCAGCTGTTATCCTTATGGGATTCCCCTTGTGAGTTATTTTTTGCTTCTCCTTTGCTGCTTTTAATATTTGGTCTTTGTATTTGATATTTGTTAATTCGATTAATATGTGTCTTGGGGTGTTCCGTTTGGGGTTCATTCTATTTGGGACTCTCTGTGTTTCATGGACCTGAGTGGCTATTTGCTTCCCCAATTTAGGGAAATTTTCAACAATTATCTCTTCAAGAATTTTCTGATGGTCTTTTTTTTTTGTCTTCTTCTTCTGGGACTCCTATGATTCGAATATTGGTGCGTTTAATATTGTCCCAGAGGTCTCTAAGATTGTCCTCACTTCTTTTAATTCTTTTTTCATTTTTCCTTTCTGTTTCATTTATTTCTGCCATTCTGTCTTCTACCTCACTTATCCTGTCTTCTATCTCTGTTATTCTACTGTTGGTTCCCTCCAGGGTGTTTTTGATCTCATTTATTGCATTATTTATTATATTTTGACTCTTTTTCATTTCTTCTAAGTCCTTGTTAAAGCTTACCTGCATCTTCTCAATCCTTGCCTGCAGGTTATTGAACTGCAGCTCCAACTTATTTTCCAGGTTTTGGATCATTTTCACTATCATTATTCGGAATTCTTTGTCAGGTAGACATCCTATCTCTTCGTCTTTTGTTTGGTCTAGGGGATATTTATCCTGTTCCTTTACTTGCTGGGTATTTCTCTGCCTTTTCATCTTGTTTATCTTGCTGTGTTGCCCCTTTATTGTGGGGGTTCCTCACTATGGGAGGGGTTGGATGTGTGGTTTGTAGAAGTTTCCTGGATGGGAAAGCTTGTGTGGTGTTCTGGTGGGTGGATCTGGGTTTCCTCACTGTAACTAACAATGGAGTGTCCAGGTAAGAGATTTGAGGTGTCGGTGGACTTGGTGTGACCTTGGGCAACCTGTGTATTGAAGCTCCTGGCAGTGTTCCTGCGTTGCTGGAGAATTTGCTTGGTATATCTTATTCTGGAGCTTGTTGACCCTTGGGGGTTGGTTAATTTCAGTTTTGATATTGAGGAGGTTGATGAGTTCCTATCGATTAATTAACTCTTGGATCTAAGAGTTTTCTGGAATTCTCAGGGTCTGGGTTTAGCCTCCTGTCTTCCAGTAACCTCAGGGCTCTTTTATGTCTGCATTGATGGTGGCAGAACTTCTAGCTTAGTGATGAGAAGTTTCTTCACAGTGAGGGACACCCTGTCGGGTACACAGAGTTACATGGCATGGACCAGAAGGAGAAGAGAGGAATCCGATGGTGAGGGAGTGAAGTGGCCAGTGATTGCTCCTCTGTGTGCCCTCCACAGCCTGGATCCCTTGGAGATGTTCACAGAGTTATATCAAAATGTGAAGAGGGTGGATGGAGACAGAATTCACCAGAGAGAGAAAAGAGAGAGTCAGATGGATAGAGACAGATCCAGCCAGTGGTCAGTTATTTCAGTGTTCTTCACAGCTGGTAACTCTCAAGCAGAGTCCCAGAGTTGGGTAGAGAATATACAGAGGAAGAGGACGTTGAAGGTGTCTTGGTAGGAGAAGAAAAGAGAAAAAAAAAAGAAGAAAAAAGAAAAATCAGTGTTACCTGATCTCACTCCCAGGTAACAATGGGTACTGGAGCTTGGATCCTTAAAGGTACAAAGTTGATACCCAATACTAATAAGCAAAGATTAAAAATCTAGGGTAAAGACGGGATTCTCAAAATACTATTACAAAGAAAAAGATAGAAAGAAAGATAAAGAAGAGAAAAAAAAAAAGAGGAGAAACAAGAATGGGGAGAGAGCAATCAAGCCAATGATCTCACTCCCAGGTAGCAATGGGTACTGGAGCTTGTATCCTTAAAGGTACAAAGTTGATACCAAATACTAATAAGCAAAGATTAAAAATCTAGAGTAAAGACTGGATTCTCAAAAATACTATTACAAAAAAAAAGAAAGAATGAATGATAAAGAAGAAAATACAACAACAACAACAACAACAACAACAAATCAGTAAAAAAAAATTTAAAAAAGGGTAATAAAGTGGAGATATAAAAGGTAAGAAAGGAGATAGGATGGAGAATACAATAAGGGAGAAAGAGGAGATTTTTTAAAAAGAGGAAAAGAAAAAAAAGGGAAAATAAAAATAAAGGAAAAGAAAGAAAGAAAAAAAAGAAAATAACAAGGTTATAGGGGACTTAAAAATTCTAAAAAAAAAAAAAAGGGTATAAAAAAGTTTTAAAAATTTAAAAGATGTTCCTAGTACAGTTATAACTAAGGCTTTCTCTGGTGCTGGTGCGTACAGCAAGGGGTCAGTTCATTTTTCAGATAAATCCTTGGTCCGGCTTGTACTTCTCATGGTCTATAGACTCCTTTCTATGCAGTCTGCACCACCTGCAGGGATTTAATCTGCTACTCCTGTCAGTTCCAAAGCTGTTGCCTCTGCTAGCTTAAGCGTCTTCTGTTTGC
>ML661334.1:5772962-5848078 GCA_007570785.1 Antilocapra americana | reverse complement strand
GGGGTTTGCCCTGCTCCTGGTGAGTGCGCTTCCCCCGCCCCCTCTGCTCGGCTCTCTGTTGTCCGCCCGGTGCAGTTGGGGAATGCGGCTTCTCCCCTCCCCCGGCCCAACCGCTCGGCTTTCCCGACGTGCAGCTAATCACGTCTTCTTAGGTGTGCAGAGCGCCGATCCGTCCAGAATCCCCAGAAGTCTTGGTTAGCACCTAGCTCTGTTCGCAATTTGGCCGCGGAAGCCTCGCCGGGGCTGGGCTATGCCTGCTGGTCTCGGGCAGGGGTTGGGTCGGTCTGCGGCCCGCAGGCGCCCAGCTCCGCCCGGCCGGCCGCCTCCCTACCGACTCCGCCTCACCCTTTGGTCTCCCCGGGGCTGGGTTATGCCCGCTGCACTCGGGCGGGGGCTGGGCCGGTCGGCAGCCCACAGGCGCTCAGTTCTCCTCGGCCGGCCGCCTCTCTGCCGACTCCACACCTCCCTTTGTTCTGCGTGGGCCTGGCAGGGGGGCTCTTCCTGGGGAAGGCTACTTCTCAGTCTATCTCCGGTTAGCCCCCTGGGTTGGGTCGCTCAGGCTGCTCCGTTCCCTGAGCGCGCGCCCCGCCCCTCCCTGAGCAGTCCGCTTTGGCTAGTGGGGGGTGGGGCATCTGGCCGCTGCTTCCCTGTGCCTTCCAGCCAGAGATGTAGCTTGCAGGGCTTAATTATTAATCTGCTTTTACTCCCAGCTATCTTGCTCTCCAAGATTCACCACAAATCCACCCGAGAGAATGCTCCCTGGTATTCGGAAACCTTTCTCCTCTTTTTTTTTTTCCCTCTTTATTCCAGACTCCCCTTCCAGGATGGATCCCCGCCCCCAACTCTGTCTCTCCCTTAACTTTTTTCTCTCTCTTTTTTCTTTTGTCCTACCTCCTCTCGTCGGTAATGGGCCATCCCTTCAGATGCCCGATGTCCTCTGCCAGCATTTAGATCCTGTTTTATGGAGTTTGCGCGGTCTTTAAAAGTTCTTTTGGTGTATTTATTGGGGAGAGAGTGGTCTCCCAGTCCTATTCCTCTGCCATCTTAGTTCCCTTGGCAATGGTCTTGATTCTTGTCTCCTACAATGTCACGAACCTCTGTCCATACTTCATCAGGTACTCTGTCTATCAGATCTAGTCCCTTAAATCTATTTCTCTCTTCTGCTGTATAATCGTTAGGGATTTGATTTAGATCATACCTGAATTGTCTAGTGGTTTTCCCTACTTTCTTCAATTTAACTCTGAATTTGGCAATAAGGGATTCATGATCTTAGCCACAGTCAGCTCCCACTCTTATTTTTGCTGACTGTTTAAAACTTATTCATCTTTGGCTACAAAGAATATAATCAATCTGAATCTGATGTTGATCATCTGGTGATGTCCATGTGTAGAATCTTATCTTGTCTTGTTGGAAAAGGGTGTTTGCTATGACCAGTGTGTTCTCTTGGCAGAACTCTATTAGCCTTTGCCCTGTTTCATTCTGTACTCCAAGTCCAAATTTGCCTATTACTCCAGGTGTTTCTTGATTTCCTACTTTTGCATTCCAGTTCCCTATAATGTAAAGGACATCTTTTTTGGATGTTAGTTCTAGAAGGTCTTGTAGTTCTTCATAGAACTGTTGAACTTCAACTTCTTCAGCATTACTGGTCGGGGCATAGACCTGGAGTAGTGGCTTTGTTCTCTCATTACTTCAATAAATACTAATGAATTACACTCTATCTCTCATGTAGCGGATTAAATATAGAAAATAAATAGGAAAAGCCAGGAATTAATGAGAGAAATTTAGTTTACATGAAGAGATTAAACAGTTACCAGTAACCCGACTGGGATAAGTCTTGAAGGTAAGATAGCATGTTATAGGAGTTCTAATTATGGGCAGGAAAGGAAGACAAAGATAAAATAACAGATGTGGCCCTCTAACTAAGTTATGTGTGCATGAATGTCTGGAATACCTTTGTGTTCATGTTTTTCCATTGTGCAATTGTTACTTTAATTTGTATTTTAGTTATTTTTAATTAGCCTTTACTCTGATGGCACTATATCACACCTATGTACACTGACTTAACCAAGAAACTATACAATCAATCTTGTTAGAGCTACACACTAAAGAATACTAAAAAATATTCTTAGTCAAGTAAATTATGCAAGGCTCTTTATGACTAAATTTCTTCATGAAGTGTGAAATACATGGTCTTTCAGATATTATAATTCTAAAATTCAGAAGACAGGCAAACTTAAAATGCTCATAAACATAACTTCTCGTGAAATTTGAAATAATCAAGAAACATTTAATTAGCAGTTAGATTTTGAAAATAATTTTCAAAGCAATGTAAGAGAAAAGAGCATTTATGTACAAGATATTAATATAAAATATACTGAAGTAAAGGACATGGATTTAGTATCAGAAGAAAATGAGTTACTGTCAATAAAATGTAAATGAATTTTAAATACAATGACAGGGAATGAGTCCAGTATTGAGCTGTTTTAAGTTTATGTTCATCCAAAACCAAAAATCAATAAAACTTTTAAAAGAAATGATTTTATTTATGGACATTTTCAGAAGGGACTGTATAACACAAATGGTACACAATTGCCTGGTGATGAGAACTTCTGATTATAAATGGAGCATGAATAACTTATATTTACATACATGAGCAAAGTTGTATTACTTGCTCTGCCTTCAAATTAAACTTTTAGTTTCTAAGAAAAAATGTTTCCTCCTTTTAGTATTTGAATGCAAACTCAAATCTTTAATGATTAGTGCTAATAAAATGAAGTACAACATAGTAGAATAATAAACTCTCTCAAATCTATATCATAAATAACTAGTAAATGCCACTTTATTTTAGGGCTTCACCAATGGCTCAGGGGTAAATAATATGACAGCAAAGCTGGAGATGCTGGAGACACGGGTTCAATCCCTGAGTCAAAAGGATCCCCTGAAGGAGGAAATGGCAACCAACTTACACTATTCATGTCAAGAAAATCCCATGGACAGAGAAGACTAGTGGGCTACAGTTCATAGGGTCACAAAGAATCAAGTAATATTGGGCACTCACTCCCTCACCAATTTATTTTGCATTAATAACTATTAAGCCAACAATGTCTACTAGTGCAGAATTTATTTGAATTCTGTTTGTGGTTTTTGCAGTCAAATTTGAGTGCTAAAAGTAGCTTTGTCACTTGCTGTGGTGGTTTAGTCACTAAATCATGTCTGACTCTTGCAACCCCATGAACTGTCATGCCTGACAGTCTCCTCTATTTATGGGATTCTCCAGGCAAGAATAATGGAGTCGGTTGCCATTTCCTTCTCCAGGGGATCTTCCCAAAACAGGGATTGAATTCAGGTCTCCTGCATTGCAGGCAGATTCTTTACTGACTGAGCTATGAGGGAAGTCCCTCTTGCTATTAAGCAAGTTAATTAGCCTCAATTCCTTCTTTATTTTTTTTGAGGAAAGTACATCTACCAAGTGATGACATTATGTGAACTAGCATTTTGTATCTACTTCTCTGGCAATAATTATCACACTGTTTTGAGGTCATAATGTTTCATATCTGTCTCCCTCTATATTATAAACTGAGCAGAAGTTTTATTTACTTTCACAGCCCCTGTACTTAGCCCAGTGACTAGCAAGATAGAAACTAATCTCTGAGCCCTGTGTTTTTCAACAAAGAAAAATGAAATGGGTCCTTTCCTATAAGACAGAGCTTAAATGATAAGAGGGATAACCTTACATGTGAACAGTGATGGCAGCAAAGCAGACGTGAATAATGGATCACTCAGATGCAAGGTCAGCAGGTCGAGGGTTAGGGTTAGAATAACTTAAGACATGGGAAGTTGTTCTTAAACATGGAATAATATGTTCCTTTTCATTGTAGGCAAGAATAACTATATCAGATCTACAGAGGATAAATTACTAGTAAAATCTGCAAATAATTTAAACCGCCTACACAAGTAATTACTTTAGTGAATGAAATAAAAAGTGATAAAATTGATTATAAAATAATAGAAGTGGTTTTCAACAAGATACATCATACAGTTAGTTATTTGAATTACTACTAATGCATTTAAAGACCCTGAACATACTAAAACTGAAACCATCAGATACCACTCTGCCATAAGTGTCAGCTCACCAGTCCTCTCCACACGGAAGGTACAGCATGGCTCCCAGGGAGCTCTGTTCAGGCCCCCACCTATCACTTACTTCTCATGTTATACATTCAGCCAGTACATTTCAGCCCTCACACTGGGCATGTCCTAACCCTGTGGCTGTGAACAAATCAATGTTGCATTCTGGGCCTTATCTTTTCCACTCACAATCCATCCATCAACCCTAAAATGGCATTCAAATATTATCAAATCTTAGTATATTCTTAACTTCACAGACCTCCTGACACAGTATCGTACCTGTCACCTGTTAGCTGTATAGCACTTGGCATCAGGGATGATGACAGCTATTGCTTTCTACAAAGTTTCGATATGCCAAGCAGTAGTCTAATTCTGCCCATTAACTAGTTCATTTAATCATTTTACTTAAATTTTATGTCATGCTGCTCAATTTTAAAAATGGGTTTAAAATCTCCATCAAGTTTTTGTGAGGCTTAAATGAGTCAAGTCATTTAAATCACTTAGATCATTATGTGTATATAATAAGAGCATGATAGCATGATAAATGTTAGTTATTATTATCCTATTTCTTTGTATTTGGGGCTGGACACAAGACTTCATAGAACTCTTTTCCATTATTCAAACTGAAGATCATGAAGCCAATGTTGTATTTCACATGATTACACCATGTGTTCGGGGACCATTAACATGAGGGCACATCCATGAATACTTAAAAGTTTGCTGAATTAGACTAATAACATATTGTTCTTGTATTGTTGTATGAAGTAGTGTCTGACTATTTGAGACCCCATGGACTGTAGCATGCTAGGCTCCTCTGTCCTCCACTATCTCCTGGAGGTTGTTCAAATTCGTGTCCATTGAGTGAGTGATGCTATCTAACAATCTCATCCTCTGCCACCCCCTTCTTTTACCTTCACTATATCCTAGTATCTGGGACTTTTCCAATGAGTTTGCTCTTTGAATGAGGTGGCCAAAATATTACAGCTTCAGCAACAGTCCTGCCAATGAATATTCAGGGCTGGTTTCCTTTTGGATTGGCTTGTTTGATCTCCTTGCAGTCCAAGGCACTGTCAAGAGACTTCTTCAGCACCACAATTCAAAAGCATCAAATTTTCAGATCTGAGCTTCTTTTTGGTACAACTCTCATATCTATACATGACTACTGGAAAAACTTCAGCTCTGACAATATGAAATATGTCACTAAAGCGATGACTCTGCTTTTTAATACGCTGTCTAGTTTTGTCATAGCTTTCCTTCCAGGGGCAAGCGTTGTTTAATTTCATGGCTACAGTTAATGCCCACAGTGACTTTGGAGGCCAAGAAAATAAAATCTGTCACTGCTTCCACTTTTTCCCTTTTATTAGCCATGAAGTGATGGGAACAGATGACATGATCTTAGTTTTTTGAATGTCGAGTATCAAGCCAGCTTTTTACTCTCCTCTTTCAGCCTCAAGAGGCTCTTTAGTTCCTCTTCACTTTTTGCCATTAGATAGGTATTATCTGAATATCTGAGGTCATTGATATTTCTCCTGGCAACCTTGATTCCAGCTTGTAATTCACCCAATTCATCTTTACATGTACTAAACATTAAAGTTAAATAAGCAGGAAGAGGATGTACAGCCTTTACGTACTGCTTCCCCTATTTTAAATCAGTCCATTGTTCCATATCCGGTTATAACTGTTGCTTCTTGTCCTACATACAGGTTCCGCGGGAGACAGAAAAGGTGGTTCAGTACTCCCACTCCTTTAAAAATTTTACACAGTTTGTTGTGATCCACACCACAAAGATTTAGCATAGTCAATGAAGCAGAAGTAGATTTTTTTCTTGAATTTCTCTTGCTTTCCTCATGATCCAATGTACACTGGCAATTTGATTTCTGTTTCCTTTGCCTCTTTGAAACCTAGCTTGTACAACTGGATTTTTCAGTTCATGTACTGCTGAAGCCTAGATAGAAGGATTTTAAGCATAACCTTGCTAGCACGTGAAATGAGCACAATTGTGCAGTAGTTTGAACATTCGTTGGCACTGACTTTCTCTGAGATTGGATTGAAAACTTATATTTTCCGTCCTTTGGTCACTGTCAGAATACTTCAAATTTGCTGACATATTGAGCACAACACATTTACGGTACCATCTTTTAGGATTTTCAATAGCTCAGCTGGAATTCGATCATCTCCACTAGGTTTGTTTGTAGTAAAGCTTCCTAAGGCCCAATTGACTACTCACACCAGGATATCTGGCTCTAGGTGATTGAACATACCAGTGGTTACCAAGGGCATTAAGAATTTTCGTCTATAGTTCTTCTGTTTATTCTTGCCACTTCCTCTAATCTCTTCTGCTTCAGTAAGGTCCTTACTCTTTCCATACTTTATCATGCCCATCTTTGCATGAAATGTTCCCTTGATATCTCCAATTTTCTTGAAGAGATCTCTAGTCTTTCCCATTCTATAGTTTTCCTCCGCTTCTTTGCATTGCTCATTTAAGAAGACCTTCTTATCTTCCTTGGGCTTCTCTTGTGGTTCAGCTGGTAAAGAATCTGCCTGCAATGCAGGAGACATGGGTTCAATCTCTGGGTTGGGAAGATCCCCTGGAGAAGGGAAAGGCTACTCACTCCAGTATTCTGGCCTGGAGAACTCCATGGACAGTATAGTCAATGGGGTCACAAAGAGTTGGACACAACTGAGTATAAATGCTGTGCATATTTTATCTCCCCTTGCTATTCTCTGGATCTCTGCTTTCAGTTGGGTATATCTTTCCCTCTCTCCATTGCCTTTCACTTGTCTTCTTTCCTCAGCCTTGTGTAGCTTCCTCAGACTACCACGTTTCCTTCTTGCACTTCTTTTTCTTGGTATGATTTTGGTCACTGCCTCCTATACAATGCTATTAACTTCCACCCATAGTTCTTCAGTTACTCAGTCTAACAGATCTAATCCTTTGAATCTGTTCATCACCTCTACTGTATAATCATAAGAGATTTGATTTAGGTCATACCTGAAAAGCCTAGTGGTTTTCTCTACTTTGTTCAGTTTAAGCCTGAATTTTGCAATGATCTGAGCCACAGTCAGCTTGAGTCAGCTTGCTGATGACTTAGTGCTTTTCCATCTGCATCTGAAAAGTGCAAAATCAATTTGATTTAAATATTAACCACCGGGTGATGGCCACATGTACAATCGTTTCTTGGGTTGCTGGAAAAGAATGTTTGCTATGACTAATATGTTCTCTTGACAAGTCTGTTAGCTTTTGTACTCCTTAATTTTGTACTCCAAGGTTCAGCTTGCCTTTGACCTAGGATGTCAAAATATCTCTCGACTTCCTACTTTTATATTCCAATCCCTTATGATGAAAAGAAGCTGAAATTGAACTTACAAGAGTTTCTAGAACTAACACCCAAAAAAGATGCCCTTGTCATTATAGGGGACTGGAATGCAAAAGTAGGAAGTCAAGAAACACCTAGAGTAACAGGCAAATTTGGCCTTGGAGAACAGAATGAAGTAGGGCAAAGGCTAATAGAGTTCTGCCAAGATAACGCACTGGACATAGCAAACACCCACTTCTAACAACACAAGAGAAGACTCTACAAATGGATATCACCAGATGGTCAACACCAAAATCAGATTGATTATATTCTTTGCAGCCAAAGATGGAGAAGCTCTATACAGTCAGCAAAACAAGACCGGGAGCTGACTGTGGCTCAGATTATGAACTCGTTATGGCCAAATTCAGAGTTAAATTGAAGAAAATAGGTAAAACAACTAGACCATTCAGGTATGACTTAAATCAAATCTCTTATAACTACACAGTGGAAGAGAGAAATATATTTAAATGGCTAGATCTGATAGACAGAATGGTATCTCTGATGAACTATGGATGGAGTTTTGTGACATTGTACAGGAGACAGGGATCAAGACCACCTCCAAGAAAAAGAAATGCAAAAAAGGAACCTGCCTGTCTGAGGAGGCCTTACAAATAACTGAAAAGACAGGAAGCAAAAAGCAAAGGAGAAAAGGAAAGATATACCCATTTGAATGCAGAGTTCCAAAGAATAGCAAGGAGAGATTAGAAAGCATTCCTCAGCAATCAATGCAAAGAAATAGAGGAAAACAATAGAATGGGAAAGACTAGAGATCTGTTCAAGAAAATTAGAGATACCAAGGGAATATTTCATGCAAAGATGGGCTCAATAAAAGACAGAAATGGTAGGGACCTAACA
This sequence comes from Antilocapra americana, assembly GCA_007570785.1. Taxonomy (NCBI): domain Eukaryota; kingdom Metazoa; phylum Chordata; class Mammalia; order Artiodactyla; family Antilocapridae; genus Antilocapra; species Antilocapra americana. The sequence continues at coordinate 5,839,739 of ML661334.1, read as the reverse complement.
GAAGCAGAAGATATTAAGAAGAGGTGGCAAGAATACACAGAAGAATTGTACAAAAAAGATCTTCATGACCCACATGAAGATAATCACAATGGTGTGATCACTCACCTAGAGTCAGACATCCTGGAATGTGAAGTCAAGTGGGCCTTAGGAAACATCACTACAAACAAAGCTAGTGAAGATGATGGAATTCCAGTTGAGCTATTTCATATCCTGAAAGACGATGCTGTGCAAGTGTTGCACTAAATATGCCAGCAAACATGGAAAACTCAGCAGTGGCAACAAGACAGAAAAAGGTCAGTTTTCATTCCAATCCGAAAAAAATGCAATGCCAAAGAATGCTCAAACTACCGGAAATTGCAGTCATCTCACATGCTAGTAAAGTAATGCTCAAAATTGTCCAAGTCAGGCTTCAGCAATATGTGAACCATTAACTTCCAGAAATGTTCAAGCTGGATTTAGAAAAGGTAAAAGAACCAGAGATCAAATGGCCAGCATCTGCTGGATCATTGAAAAAGCAAGAGAGTTCCAGAAAAACATCTATTTCTGCTTTATTAACTATGCCAAAGCCTTTGACTGCGTGGATCACAATAAACTGTGGAAAATTCTGAAACAGACAGGCATACCAGACCACCTGACTGCCTCTTGAGAAATCTGTATGCAGGTCAGGAAGCAACAGTTAGAACTGGACATGAAACAACAGACTGGTTCCAAATAGGAAAAGGAGTACGTCAAGCCTATATATTGTCACCCTGCTTATTCAACTTATATGCAGAGTACATCATAAGAAACATTGGGGTGGAAGAAGCACAAGCTGGAATCAAGATTTCTGGGAGAAAAATCAACAACCTCAGATATGCAGATAACACTACTTGCATGGCAGTTAGTGAAGAAGAAATAAAGAGCCTCTTGATGAACGTGAAAGAGGAGAGTGAAAAAATTGGCTTAAGGCTCAACATTCATAAAATTAAGATCATGGCATCCGGTCCCATCACTTCATGGTAGATAGATGGGGAAACTGTGGAAACATTGGCTGACTTTATTTTTCTGGGCTCCAAAATCACTGCAGATGGTGATCGCAGCAATGCAATTAAAAGACATTTACTCCTTGGATGGAAAGTTATGAACAACCTAGACAGCATATTAAAAAGCGGAGACATTACATTGCCAACAAAGGTCCGTCTAGTCAAGGCTATAGTTTTTCCAGTGGTCACGTATGGATGTGAGAGTTGGACTATAAAGGAAGCTGAGTGCTGAAGAACTGATGCTTTTGAACTGTGGTGTTGGAGAAGACTCTTGAGAGTCCTTTGGACTGCAAGGAAATCCCCTGACCATCCTAAAGGAGACCAATCCTGGATATTCATTGGAAGGACTGATGTTGAAGCTGAAACTCCAACATGTTGGCCACCTCATGCTAAGAGTTGACTCACTGGAAAAGACCCGATGCTGGGAAAGTTTTAGGGCAAGAGGAGAAGGGGACAACAGAGGCTGAGATGGCTGGATGGCATCATCGACTCGATGGCCATGGGTTTGGGTGGACTCCGGAAGTTGGTGATGGACAGAGAGGTGCCGGGAGCCGTCAGGATGCCCCCTTGCTCAGATGACAAGGTCACGAGACTAAGAAAGTAATTGCAAAGCTGACTTTCTTTATCGGGGCATCCTGGGCAAGCCCCACCCTGGTATTTTTCTTGGAAGTTCTGTCCATGCTCGGAACATTGGCTCATCTCAGTAGGTCAGTCACAGTTGGAAAGAATTCGTCCTGAGATAATCCCCCCAGACCTTATGGACCAGAGGATCCAGGAAGATGGATCACCTTCCCTGGGGGCTATGGAGGAATGAAAGGAACATTTAAATGAATTACTACTCCTTACTGGGGAGTTTACCAAGAGTTCTCTGGAGGTCATGGCAAGGCCACCACCAGAAAGGCTCATACTTGGGTCACCTTTCCACCTCCCACTCCCCTGACCACTCCACAGAGGAGGTTCACTTCCTTGAAGAAATCAGGCTCGATTGAGACTTAGGAATGCTCATAACTATGGCCAGCATAGTTGGAGATATTGATTTGCTTTAGAATAATGTAGACATAGGAATTCATTTTAGTAGTTGTAAGGTTAATAGGACTTCATTGTTAAAGCAGTGCTGCTAAACTGTCTCTTTGCCCTCTTTTCTTTTTCCCTGTAAGAACCAAAATAAGTTAATAGAATAAAAGTTTCAAGCTTAAGCCCTTCTTTCTAGCTTCTACATAGTTGCACCTAGTAAGAGAAATGTAACCTTTCTATGTACTTATCTGAAGTATGCTGGAGACATTCAAATGGTAAACAGACTATTGTTAAGTCTAATTATGCAGAAATCTGACCTTTTGCAAGGAAAATGAGCTTAATATTAAAGTTGTTGATGGTAGGCAAAAAACAAAAGATTGTGATGTAATGGGGAGGTTTTTTGGCTATAAAACTGTAAACTAACAAAAATAAAGAGAGAGACTTCTCCATCTCCTTTTGGAGAGACTTCTCCATCACCCCACAAAACTAACAGCAATAAAGAGAGACTGCTCCATCACCACACATCGACTCAGCTCAGTTCTTCTTTCGCTGACGCCACCCATCCCTCAAGACCCCTGGACCCCGGCAGAGAGGCCTGGCATGCTGCGGTTCATGGAATCACAAAGAGTCGTACATGACTGAGCAATTGAACTGAACTGAACTGTATAACCATAGGGATTTGATTTAGGTCATACGTGAATGGTCTAGTGGTTTTCCCTACTTTCTTCAATTTAAGTCTGAGTTTGGCAATAAGGAGTTCATGATCTGAGCCACAGCTAACTGTATATAGCTTCTCCATCTTTGGCTACAAAGAATAAAATCAATCTGATTTTGGTATTGACCATCTGGCGATGTCCATGTGTAGAGTCTTCTCTGAATTGTTAGAAGAGGGTGTTTGCTATGACCAGTACATTCCCATTGAAAAATTCTGTTAGCCTTTGACCTACTTTGTTTTGTACTCCAAGGTCAAATTTGCCTGTTACTCCAGGTTTTTCTTGACTTCCTACCTTTGCATTCCAGTCCCCTATAATCAAAGGACATCATTTTTGGCTGTCAGTTCTCGAAGGTCTTGTAGTTCTTCATAGAACGATGTAACTTCTGCTTCTTCACCATTACTGCTCAGGGCATAGACTTCGATTATGGTTTTATTGATTTTTTTTTGTCTTGGAAATGAGCAGAGGTCATTCTGTCATTTTTGAGATTGCATCCACATATGGCATTTCAGGCTCTTTTGTTGACTATGATGACTATTCCATTTCTTCTAGGGGATTCTTGCTCATAGTAGTAGATATAATGGTCATCTGAGTTAAATTCACCCATTCCAGTCCATTTTAGTTCACTGATTCCTAAACTGTCCATGTTCACTCTTGCCATCTTCTGTTTGACCACTTCCAATTTGCTTTGATTCATGGACATAACATTTCAGGTTCCTATGCAATATTGCTCTTTATAGCATCAGAGTTTACTTCCATCACCAGTTATATACACAACCGTATGTTGTTTTTGCTTTGTCTCCGTCTCTTTATTCTTTCTGAAGTTACTTCTCCACTCTTCTCCAATAGCACATTGGGAACCAACTGACCTGGGGAGTTCATCTTTCAGTGTCTTATATTTTTGCCTTTTCATACTGTTCATGGAGTTCTTAAGGCAAGAATACTGAAGTGATTTGCCATTCCCTTCTTCAGTGGACCACATTTTGTCAGAACTCTCCATCACAACCTACCTGTCTGTCTTTGGTGGCCCTACATGGCATGGTTCTTAGTTTCACTGAGTTAGACAAGGTTGTGGTCTATGTGATCTGTTTGTTTAGTTTTTTTGTGATTGTGGTTTTCATTCTGTCTGCCCTCTGATGGATAAGGGTAACAGGCTTATGTTACTTCCTAATGGGAGAAACTGACTGAAGGGGAAATGGGATCTTGTTCTGATGGGCGGGGTCAGGCTCAGTAAATCTTTAACCCAATTGCCTGTTGATGGACAAGGATGTCTTCCCTCCATGTTGTTCGACCTGAGGCCAAACTATGGAGGTGATGAAGATAACAGCAACCTCCTTCAAAATGTCCCATGCACACACTGTTGCACTCAGTGTCCCCAACCCTGGAGCAGGCTACTGCTGACCCACCACTCCGCTGGAGACTTCTGGACACTCAGGGGCAAGTCTGGGTCAGTCTCTTGTGTGTCACTGCTCCTTTCTCTTGGGTCCTGGTATGCACAAGGTTTTTGTTTTTGTTTTTAATTGGTGGCCTCTTGAGAAGTCACCAATAAAAAGAAAACAACATGCTTAAAATGAACAGTTCAAACTTCATTGTGTGGTTCAAACTAAAAGATTTTTTCCTAAGCCTACTCTTACAGTGATAGTTCTCTGAATCAGAATTCATTCACCATTTTGACTAACTTTATACAGAAATATTACACCCAAATGTACTTAAACTGATATTCATTTATTTTCAATATGTTTAAAATCTTATTTGCATCAGTCACTCCTTGTGTTTATGATTAGTTTTCCTGAATTTAATAAAGTTGGGCTATTTGCTAATGCAGGACATGTAAGAGACATGGGTTCGATCCCTGGGTTAGGAAGATACCCTGGAGGAGGAATTGGCATCCCACTCCAGTATCCTTACCTGCAGAATACCATGGACAGAGGAGCCTGGTGGGCTATGAGTCAGACACGACTAAAATGACTTAGAGCATAGGCACTCATTATTCATTGGAGTTAAAAAATCCCCAACATGTCAACAGAAGAAAGTATTCACTTACTTGTCTGTTTATTTATTAATTTTTCTTTGGTGGTACCACATAGCATGCGAGATCTTAGTTCCCAGGGATTGGACACATGCCCCCTGTACTGGGAGCATGGACTCTTAACCACTGGACCACTGGGAAAATCCCCAAAGAAAGTATTTAAGTAGAGCTAAGTATGACCTGCTTTGTCTCAGCAGTAAAGAATCCACCTGCAATTCAGGAGATGTGGGTTTGGAACCCTGGGTTTGGAAGATCCTCTGAAGGAGGGCATGGCAAACCACTCCAGTTTTCTTGCCTGGAGAACCCCGTGGACTGCGGAGCCTGGTGGGCTACAGTCCAAGGGGTCACGGTGTCGGACAGGACTGAAACAACCTGGCATCTGTGCACACATGACCTGCTTCACTTTCATCCTGCTCCAGGGCACAGTTCTTCACCTAATACTTTCATTACCTGATAAATGTAACAGTGTCTTACTGTGTGTAAGTAATGGGGAGGGAGAAAAAGTAACACTCTTTGCTCAATTGCTAACTATTCTTTGGCTGATAATTACAAAGTATTACAGTGAATAGTTCTTATTTTATTGATGTTTACATCATCCCTAATTTCTTACCTATATATTTCAATTAGTCAAAACTATGTAAAGCAAATGGAGAAGTTTATTAAATACATTTGCAGTATTTATGAATGCTAGAAATATAAATGGGGAGCCCATCTTCCTTAGGATCATTGATCTTGCTGAATAACATATGTAAATAGTACCTATATATGACACTAGTAAATAGATAAAATTCAGAGATTCCATATATGCATATATACATAAAACCCTATATCTTGTAGATTTTTAAAAAAATATATTAGGACACAATTTATAGGCCTGGTGTCTGCGGTGATTTCCAAACTTTAGAAAAAAAAAAAATTACCAATGTTTTCCCTTATGCCAATCATCTCTATGCAAAAAAGAAGATGGAAGCTCCTAAAAGGAATCAACAGTAAATAATCAAGCACAATGTTAGGGGGAAAAAAGTCTACAGTAGTTGAAGTTTTTAGCTTCTCAGAGTCATTCTTAGAGCCTTTCTTTTCAGAGTCTTCTCAAAGTACTTTGTATTTGTTCTTCTTATTCCTGTTTCTAGTTATCCCCATGCAGCTCTGATAAAAACAGACTGGCTGCACCTTATGTTGGAGAAGGCAATGCAACCCACTCCAGTACTCTTGCCTGGAAAATCCCATGGACAGAGGAGCCTGGTGGGCTGCCGTCTATGGGGTCGCACAGAGTCGGACATGACTGAAGCGACTTAGCAGCAGCAGCAACAGCACCTTACGAAGGCCCTCTGACCACCATAATGATTGTTCTTGTTGTTTAGCCAGTAAATCATGTCCACCTCTCTACAAACCTATTGACTGCAACACACCAGGCTTCCCTGTCCTTCACTATCTTCAGGAGTTCATTCAAATTCATGTCCATTGAGTCAGTGATTCCATTTAACCATCTCATCCTCTGCCATCTCCTTCTCCCGATGCCTTCAATTTTTCCCAGCATCTAGGTCTTTTCCAGTGAGATGGCTCTTTGCCTCAGGTACCCAAAGTATTGGAACTTCAGCTTCTGCATCGCTCCTTCCAATGAATATTCAGTGTTGATTCCCTTTAGTACTGACTGATGTGATCTCCTCGCAGTCCAAAGGACTCTCAAGAGTCTTCTCCAGCACCACATTTGAAAGCATCAAATCTTTGGTGCTGAGATTACTTAACGATCCAAATTTCACATCAGTACTTGACTAAGGGAAAAATCATAGCTTTGATTATATGGAATTTTGTTAGGAAAGTGATATCTCTGTATTATAATACACTATATCTAGATTTGTCATAGCTTTCCTTGCAAGAAGCAAGCACCTTTTAATTTCATGGCTGCAGTTACTATTCACAGTGATTTTGGAGCCCAAGAAAATAAAATCTGTCACTGCTTCCATTTTTCACCATCTATTTGCCATGAAGAAATGGGTCCAGATGCCACAATCTTAGTTTTTTGAATGTTAAGTTTTAAGCTAGTTTTTTCACTCTCCTCTTTTACCTTTATTAACAGTCTCTTTAGTTTCTCTTCACTTTCTGCCATTAAAGTGATATCATCTGAAAATCTGAGGTTGTTGATATTTCTTGCAGCAATCTTGATTCCAGCTTGTGATTCATCTAACTGATATCTTGAATGATGTACTCCTCATATAAGCTTAAGTAACAGTGTGAAAATATAGTCTTTACATACTCCTTTCTAATTTTGAACCAGTCACTTGGCTCCATGTCAAGTTCTAACTGTTTTCTTCTTGACTTGCACACATGTTTCTCAGGAGATAGGTAAAGTGGTCTGGTACTCCCCATCTCTTTAAGAATTTTCCACAGTCCGTTGTGATCCACATAGCCAAAGGCTTTAGCATAGTCAATGAGGCAGAAGTAGATATTTTTCAAGAACTCTCTTGCTTTCTCTATGATCCAGCAAATGTTGGTGGTTTGATCTCTGGTTCCGCTGCCTTTTCTAAATCCAGTTTGTATATATGAAAGTTATCAGTGTCCATACTGATGAAGCTTAGCTTGAAGGATTTTGAGCATCACCTTGTAAGCAGATGAAATGAGCACAATTGTATGGTAGTTTGAACATTCTTTGGCATTGCCCTTCTTTGTGATTGGAAAGAAAACTGACCTTTTCCAGCCTGTTGTCACTGTTGAGTTTTCCAAATTTGTTGACATACTGGGTGCTGTACTTTAACAGTATCATCTTTTAGGATCTTTAATAGCTCAGCTGGAATTCCATCATCTCCATTAGCATTGACTCCTAATCCCACTTGACTTCACATTCCAGAATGTCCCGCTCTAGTTGAGTGACAAACCATTGTGGTTAACTATGAACTTAAGACCTTTCTTGTATTGTTTTTGTGAGTTTTCTTACCACATTTTCGTAATCTCTTCTGCTAGCTCTTTATCACTTCTGTCCTTTATTGTGCCCATGCTTGCATGAATGTTCCCTTTATATCTCCAATGTTCTTGAAGTGATCTCTAGCCTGTACCATTTTATCTTTTTCTTGTTTCTTTCCACTGTTTAACAAGGCTTTCTTATCTCTCCTTGCTATTGGAACTCTGCATTTTGTTGGACATATCTTTCCATTTCCTCTTTGCCTTTCATGTCTTCATTCCTTAGCAAATCATAAAACCTCCTCACACAATCACTTTGTCTTCTTGCATTTCTTTTTCTTGGTGATGGATTTGGTCACTGCTTCATATACAATGTCATGAACTTCCATCCATAGTTCTTCAGGCACTTTGTTCACCAGATTTAATCTCTTGAATCTATTTGTCACCTTCACTGTATAATCACAAGGGATTTGATTTAGCTCATACCTGAATGAGTATGAGCTCATTCAGTAGTGGTTTTCCCTACTTTCTTCAGTTTAAGCTACAAGTTGCAGTAAGGAGCTCATGATCTGAGCCACAGTCAGTTTCAGGTCTTGTTTTCGTTGACAGGATAGAGCTTTTCCATCTTTGGCAGTGAAGAATATAATCAATCTGATTTGGCAAGGTGCTGAGGAAATGATCATTCTGACTGGTCTTCTTTAGATATTGTGAGGAAAGTCTTATTCTTTGAATCTGCCTTCCTCTTCACCAATAAGTAAATCCTTGAAGACTGAACTGTATCCCTGGATCTAAAGATCTGATTGCCACTCAGTCTCAATTTCACCTCAAGGTAGGCTTGATTCCATAGGTCTCACAAAGGTAGAGTCCATCATGATAAAACATGGAACCCTATTTCTGTGGACTTGTCTCTTCTGCACATTCCACACAGGTGGAATCATAAACTATGTGGCCTGCTGTACCTTACTTATTCCACTTAACATTCAGTTCTCAAGGGTCACTCATGTTTTAGTGTGTATCAGTATTTCATTCCTTTTTATGACCAAATAACATTCTATCATATATATATGAGAGGTTCATAACATTGGACAGGAGGCAGCGGCCAAAACCATCCCCAAGAAAAATAAATGCAAGAAGGTAAAATGGTTGCTTCAAGAGGCTTTCCAAATAAAGTGAAAAAAGAAGACAAACAAGGAAAGGGAGGAAGGGAAAGATATTCCCAACTGATTGCAGAGATCCAGAGACTAGAAAGGAGAGATAAAAGTCCTCCTTAAATGAACAATGCAAAGAAACAGAGGAAAACAATAGAATGGAAAAGACAAGAGATCTTTTCAGGAAAATGGGAGATATAAAGGGAACACTTCTTGCAAAGATGGACATGATAAAGGACAGAATCCATAAAGACCTAACAAAAGCAGAAGAGATTAGGAAAAGGTGGCAAGAATACACAGAATAACTATACTAAAAAGGTCTTAATGACTCAGATAATCATTGGTATCCCCTGGAGAAGGAAATGGCAACCCACTCTAGTATCCTTGCCTGGAAAATTCCATGGATGAAGAAGCCTGTACAGTCCATGGGGTTGCAAAGAGTGGGACACGACTGAGCAACTTCACTTTAATCACTGGGATAGTCAATCACCTAGATCCAGACATCCTGGAATGTGAAGTCAAGTGGGCCTTAGGAAACATTTCTACAAACAAACCTAGTGGAGATGATGGAATTCCAGCTGAGCTATTGAAAACACTAACAGATGATGTTGTTAAAGTATAGCAATCAGTATGTCAGCACTTTAAAAAGCTCAACAGTAGCTGCAGAACTGGAAAAGGTCAGTTGTCATTTCAATCTCAGTGAGGAGTAATGCCAAAGAATATTCAAACTACTGTACAATTGAGCTCATTTCACATATTATCAAGGTGATGCTCAAAATCCTTCAAGTTAGGCTTTAGTGGTACATGAACTGAGAACCTCCAGATATAGAAACTGAGCTTAGAAAAGGCAGAGGAACCAGAGATGAAATTGGCAATGTTCTTTGGATCATAGAGAAAGCAAGAGATTTCCAGAAAAATATCTACTTCTGTTTCATTGACTACACTAAAGCCTTTTACTGTGTGGATCACAACAAACTGGAAAATTCTTAAAGAGATGAGAGTATCAGACTATGTCGCCTGCCTTCTGAGAAACCTGTATGCAGGTCAAAAAGTAACAGAATCAGCATGGAACAACTAACTGGTTCAGAATTAGGAAAGGAGTACATCAAGGTTGTATATTGTCACCCTTTTATTTAACTTATATGTGGAGTACATAATTTGAAATGCCAAATTGGATGAATCACAAGCTGGAATCAAGATTGCTGGGAGAAATATCAACTTTTATTTTTTTAACCCATTTTACCCATCACTTGATGGAAATTTAAGTTGTTTCTTGATTTTTTAAAAAATAGGTGGTGGTATTTTGAACATCTGTGTACCAGGTTTTGTGTGAATATTTGTTTTTAGTTCTCAAGAATAGATTATCTTGAATAGATTCCACTCAGTCATACAGTATCTAAATGCTAATATTATGAAGAATGACCAACCTGCTTTCCAAACTTACTGTATCATATTAAAATCTAACTTCTCTAAATCTTCTTCAACACTTGTGATTATTTATCTTATTTCAACCATCTTAGTGTGTTTGAAGTTGTATCTTATTTTGCATTTGATTTGCACTTTTAAAACTATGCTGAGAATCTTTTAATGTGATTACTGGCAATTTGCATGTATTCTATGGAGAAATGTCTAATCAAATCCATCATCTATTTTTAATTGGATTAACAATCTTTTCATATTGAGTTGTAAGAGTTCTTTACATTTTGGATGCAAACTCATTATCACAGAAGTAATTTGAAAATATTTTATATTATGTGTGCCTTATTTTTGCTTCCTTGATAGTACAATTTGTACCACAAAAGTGTTAATTTTGATAAACTTGAACTTCATTTTTGTCACCTAACTCTTATGTCATATATATATATATATATATATATAAAACTGTCTAACTCATAGTCCAAATAATTTATTCCCATAAAACTTTATAATTTCAGCTTTTACACATAGGTCTCTGATCTATGTTGAATTTATCTTCTGTATATAGTGTGAGATAGAGGTCCAACTTCATTTTGTTGCATGTAGATATCCACTGTATCACAAAAATTTATTAAAAAGAATACTGTTACACAAGGAATATTCTTGGCACTCTTCTTAAAAATCTATAGCATGAATATCTATTTCTGCATGTGTGAATTTATTCTATTGATTTGTCTAGCCTTATTCCAACACCACATTGTCAGTACTACACTATCTTGATTACTGTAGGTTTGTGGCAAAATTTGAAATCAAGTAGTTTAAATTTACCAAATTTGTACATTTTTTCATGAATATTTTGGCTACTTAGGTCCCCTAGATTACCATATGAAGTTTGGATTACTTTGACAGTTTATGAAAGAAAGCAGCTAAAAATCTGAAAGGAACTGCAAAGAATTAATAGTTCAGTCAAGGAACTTGGCTATCTTACTAATTAATATTCAATATTTCAAATCACAGACATGAGGTGCATTTCCCTTTATTTAGGTCTTCTTTATTGTCTTTCAAGAATGTTTTGTAATTTCATACATTCCTTACACTCCTTTTGTCAAACTCAATCCTAAGAAATTTATTCTTCTTTTTGTTTCTACTGTAGACAATTATTTTATTAATTTTACTTTTGGGTCCTCCATCTCTGATACAGGAATACAATTGTTTGTGTATAATCTTGTTCCCTGGTCTGGGAAATTAGATCCCCAATGCTATGGGGCAACTAAGTCCATATATCACAACTACTGAGCTGGTGCTCTAGAGTCTGTGAGCCACAATTACTGAAGCCCAAGTGTTCTAGAGCTTGTGATCTACAACAAGAGAAGCCACCACAATGAGAAGACTACAAAATGCAACTAGAGAGTAGCCCCTGCTCTCCACAACTAGACACAGCCTGAGCACAGAAGGATGGAATCCGGATGGAGGTGGGAGGGAGGTCCTGGAAGGGGAACACATGTATACCCATGGCGGATTCATGTCAATGTATGGTAAAATCAACAAAATAATGTAAAGAAAATAAATAAATTTTAAAAAGTAAACAAACAAAAAAGCAATCTTGTGTCATGCAAGCTTGTTGCACTTTCTCATTAGTTTCAATATTTTTGTGTGGATGTCTCTGGATTTTCTATATCAATGACATTTTTATATTTACATTCTCTTAACAATCATTGTTTCCCTCCATAAATTCTTCAGAAGGGAGTATCATTACATTATTCTTCCAAATCAATAGTTTTTAATAAAATAAATTTAAGAAAGAAGGCTGAAAGAGAAAATTTCTTAGTCATCAAACAAAAGTTCTCTCTTAGAAAAATAAATACATTCTGATATAAAGGAAAGATTATGCTTTTTTATTCTAGTAAAATTGAAATTATGACTGTGAAATAATGACAGCATTCTGAAATTTTTTTTTTCTGAAAGGAAGAAAAACGTCCTTGGGCATTTGACAATCAATAAATCTTCATTGAATGAATATAAAAGCAAATGGCATGTATAAAAATATACAAAGTGTGCACAGTCCAACTAAGAAAAATCAATGAATTATTATCCCTAGAGGAAAATCTTAGTACAGACAAGTTAGCCTAAGCACTGATCCCTGTTTTAGGCTGGACAGTATGATCACTGAGCTCTACTTTATACAAATAAATTGGGGTTTGGGGAAGAACAGGGCTGAATATTTTAATTAAAATTAACAAATTAATTGGAAGCAATTATTTGCAAGTTGTTGAGCTGTCTATGTGCAAAATATAAAAACAGAGATTGAATATGCATCTGTCATGGATTCTACAAAGTGATTTCCATTCTAGGTAGGGGACTAAATGAATTCAAAGCTCCATGTAGGACCTATAATTAATAAAATAAAAATAACTCATCTTTAAAAAATAGTCAATAATGTTTTCATAAAATGAAATTTGGCACCTCCATCTAGACTAGCTCTTACCATTTGCAGAGTATGGAGCAATCCTGCAAATAGGAAAACTTATGCTCTAAATATTAAAGTTACAAACCAAGTTAACAATTCATAAATAAAATTAGTTCTATTCTTTTACCATGACAAATAGCTTCCTTACTTAATACTGTTATTAGTATTCACTGGTTCCTAATCAGTAAACTCACATTTATGTGACATGGCTGATAAAATTCAGATGTCTTAGACCCCTTCCAGTTCTGTGCAAGAACAGATGGCATGGGAAAAGCCAGGTTGCTCTCAGCTCTATCCAGTACCACATGGCCAAGTTCACATCTGTATGGACATCATCCCACAGCACCAAATTCCATCCTTGCATACAGCCATGTCTAGAATCCTTTAGGTATGAGATGGGTGCATCTGGGGTTCAATCTATCCTTAGAAATATGAATACCCAGCCCACACCACCAAGCTCCAGCTATACATCCCCTGCACATACTCTTCAGGCTTGGGGCATACACTTTTGCAATATGATTTGTTTACAGGAAGAAAGACACTAGCCCACACTAAGCTTTAGCCACATCCCATGCACAGAGACTTTCCTTGAAAATCTTCAGGTCAGATATTCACACACTAGCATTGAGGTCTGCCCTCAGAAAATGTATTTAAATAGGCCCTAGCAGTCGGTGTGAGGTCAAATGGACCGGGATTTGGGGGTTTCAGGTGCCCAGAACATGTTCCAGAAAATGAGGTGGGGTGTCAACTCTACATGAGCACAACAGTATGGCCCCATGAGACCCCTTGCCACATGGGGAGGCATAGTCAAAGCAAAACTGGCAGGGGCTTCTACAAAGCACAACACTTAGAGCAGGGGTCCCCAGTTCAGGTATAATAAGGATGGCATCATATTGGCCATTCTATCATTTACTTTGTCCTCTTGCATTTCAACAAGCAAGATAAAAATCATGATGACAAAACAGTTTGCACAGTAATAAACAGAGAAGCTTTTAATTTTATGAGAAAAAAATCATAACAGATTTGATTGACTATGTCAATCAAAAATTAAGTATTAGATTATAATAAATGATTCTGTCATGTATAGGCAATTTCAAGATCCCTTGGATATATAAATTAATTTAACAGTCTTATGGTTTCCCTAAAACACCATTACAATCCAAGGCAAATGTGATAAAGATACATAACATAATATCAAGGTAAAACTTACACAGTCTATTATGAATACAGATCAAGTAGTGTTTCTAAAAACTTGCATTTTCCTGAGGAAAAACTGTGGTACAATAAACTCAGCATGAATTCTAACTATTGTCATATATTATACATGCCCAGTCATTTATACAAACTGTTCCTTAAGGTTATTCTTCTAAAAAAAAATGGGTCTGGAAGGAGTTTACTATTCTAGTATGACACATTTAGCCAATTTGACTATTTATCATGCTAAGCATTAAAAAACCAGTCTTTCACACTAACCAACATGAAAGCCCCCTAGTGTGTCTAGTGAAGACAATGCCCATGAATTTACAAGTACAGAGTTTAGGGACAAGAATTCTAATGCTTATATAAAATGATGGAAAATGCTTATATAAATATAGAATAGAAAAGTTATGATTAAAGTGTATTAGATATGGAAAACTTTTGAGAGGCATTTTGAAAATTGTAAGAAAGGGAATTGAATGTTAAAGACACTTAGAACAATAGTACGTAGTTCATAGCAAAATATCCCAGATGGCATCTGGCAAGTGCAACAGAATACAAAGAACTACACTTAGACAAATATATACACTTAACAAAACAATTAATTAGTGAATCAAACTTTAACTTTTGCTTTAGACAAATAGATTAGAAGAATAAAATATGTCATCCCACAATGTTAAAACACTAGCCACTGTTATAAAATCACTTGTATTTAACAACTTAATCTAGTAGGGAGAAGACTATTTCTCTGAAAGACAGCCAACATTTAGCAATGTCAGTGTTCACCCATTTCAAAGTTATGCACTTTCATAAAATTAAAGACATAAATGTTTTGGGGATGTGTAATCTATCTCCTTGATATTAGAAATATTTTTCCTTATAGCTATCTAAGAAGTTATCTTTAGATAACAATTCATGTCAAAAAATCTACATAGTTATGTAAACTCATGTGTAGTAAATATTTGCTATTTAAGATGTAGTTCCAAGCAATATGTGAAAGGAACTTTATTTTAAAATAAATCAGCACTAAGTAGTATAGACCATATGTTTATTCCAATTATAAATTTTAAACTAGTGGACATATTCTATTATAGGTGCAAATCATATTTTATAACAGTTACACCATTTCCCAAATAAGAATTTTGTATTTAATTTCCAGAAATTGTGTTCCTCAGATTCTCACACCAACTTTGACTAACAACTGACAACTCAGTGCAACTGTATTATCTATAGGTACCTCAGAAACAGAAATGTGGCAATTCCCCTGACCTTTTACCTCTTTATCCTTTTATAGCAAAGACAATACTCAGTCTTTCCAGTTTCCTCTTTAAATATTTTTAGGATACAAATATAAACACACAAGTACGTTCAAGTATGATGGATTTCATATTCACATATAAGAAGCATTATGCTACAAAAAATACACATAGATACACAGAAACAGATATATGGTTGATAGACACACAAACACCTAATAGACGAGGATGGATGGATGGATGGCACTGTCCCCTATTAACTTTCTGTCCTTAATGCATATGTAGATCCATGGCTATTGGCATGTCTTCTCCATGTTCAGATACTCAAAGTAGGATGTAGGCACAGGAACTGTTTAACAAATCAAGCCTATAAGTTTCCACATAACCATATTTAACTCACTATGTATCCACATACCCACAAATACATAAAGTATCTATACTATATAATACATACGTTATCAGTAGATAAAGAATAACATACTATAGAAGCTAGGAAAGAGTAGAACAGAAAAATTAAATAATCTTACAGCTGCTATTGTCAAACTTCTCTCTATGCATCCACATTTCAAACATGATTTTTCTATACTCAACAAGCATTGATTATCTTTTCTGGGGCAGATACTGTTCAAGGTGATTACAACATATCAGTGAATAAAAAAAGTTTTTGTAAGCCATAATATAAAAAATTAGAATAGCATACATTTATTTTATATATACATACAAATTAATAACAAAGGATTTAATTATTTTAAAAAGTATAATTTGCTATCCAGGGATGTATTCCAATACTTATTGTAAATGTCTGTTTTATCCAACAAATCAAACTTATATGACTAGCAAAACTGATGGATCTGTTGGCTAAAGGAATGGGAGCCTGTATACTTACATTACAAAACCCAATTCATATTTATTCATGAAGGGAGTGGATAAATATTTTATCAATTTACTCACAAAATACTTTGAAGCCAAAGTGAAAATTCATGTGAAAGTAGATTTAAATTTGAAAAAATCTTTACAACAAATAAAAGAAGTACATACTACAAAATCTAAGGAAAATTTAAAAGGATTTCACAAAACTTCTGTTACCTAAACAGTATCATATGAAAGTATGCTATCTTTGACACCTGCCACCCCAGCTCATTGCCACTTGCTAAATACAATGCCATCTCTATATTCTGAGGACTATTCCATTCAAAGATTATTGAGGAAGACACTGGCATTTTCACAAAAGGAAGTAGAAAAGACAAAGTAGGAAGAACAAAAAGTGTTTCTGCATCTCTCACCCCTGCCACTTTAATTTCTGGTATGTGAGAATAAAAATAAAAGGAAGATTGGAAGACTAGAATCAAAGAAAAAAAATCATATATTGTGTGAAAGTGAATGAGCTTCATTTTTGATGACTCAAATTCCTGAAAGTGTGGCATAAGGTCTTATACACGCCAGATGAACAAGTATGAACCTCAGATATGCAGATGATACCACCCTTATGGCAGAAAGTGAAAAAAAAATAAAAATTTAAGAGCCTCTTGATGAAAGTGAAAGAGGAGAGTGAAAACGCTGTCTTAAAACTCAACATTCAGAAAACTAAGGTCATGGCAACTGGTCCCACCACTTCATGGCAAATAGATGGCAAAAACAATGGAAACAGTGACAGACATTATTGGAGGGGGGGCTCTAAAATCACTGCAGATGGTGACTGCACCCATGAAATTAAAAGATGCTTGTTTCTTGGAAGGAAAGTTATGACAATCAAAAGAGCATATTAAAAAGCAGAGACATTATCTTGCTGACAAATGTCTGTCTAGTCAAAGCCATGGTTTTTTCAGTAGTCATGTACAGATGTGAGAGTTTGACTACAAAGAAAGCTTAGTGCCAAATAACTGATGCTTTTGAACTGTGGTGTTGGAGAAGACTCTTTAGAGTCCCTTGGACTGCAAGGAGATCAAATCAGTTAATCCTAAAGGAAATCCGTCCTGAATATTCATTGGAAGCATGGATGCTGAAGCTGAAGCTCCAATACTTTGGCTATCCGATGCAAAGAACTGAATCATTGGGAAAGACCCTGATGCTGGGAAAGATTGAAGGCAGGAGGAGAAGGGGATGACAGAGGATGAGATGGTTGGAGGGCATCCCTGACTCAAACATGAGTCTGAGTAATTTCCAGGAGTTGGTGATGGACAGGGAAGCCTGGCATGCTGCAGTCCATGGGGTCACAAAGATTCAGATATGACTGAGTGACTGAACTGACGGATGAATATGTATGCACATGTGTACACCCACTCACTCACTAACACAGTACTATCAGATATTGAGAATACAACACAAAGTGCCATTTAGAACTAACATCTCCTAAGCCAGAAATACTGAAAATTGGCTTTTACTTATCTGTTAAGATAAATTATTATCAAAGAGTCTCAGACAACTCACTTTTATTGGATGGAACTAACAGAAGCAGAAGAGATTAAGAAGTGGCAAGAGTACAAAGGAAATCTACTCAAAATAAGATTTTAATGACCCAGATAATCACGATTTTGGGGTCACTCACCTAGAGACAGACATCCTGGGATGTGAAGTCAAGTGGGTCTTAGAAAGAATCACTGCAAACAAAGCTAGAGGAGGTAATGGAATTCAGTCTGAGTTATTTCAAATTGTGAAGGAGGATGGTGTTAAAAGAGTAGTACTCAATATGTCAGCATTCGGAAAATGCAGCAGCAGCCACAAAAATGGAAAAGGTCAGTTTTATTTATAATCTCAAAGAAAGGTAATGCCAAAGAATGTTTAAACTACTGCACAGTTGTGCTCATTTCACATGTTAGCAAGGTAAACCTCAAAATCCTTCAAACTAGGCTTCAATGGTAACGTGAACTGACAACTTCCAGATGTACAAGCTGGATTTAGAAAAGGCACAGGAATCAGAGATCAAATTGCCAACATTCAATGGATCATAGAAAAAGCAAAAGAATTCCAGAAAAATCTATTTTTGCTTCACTGACTATGCTAATCTGTAGAAAATTCTTAAAGATATGGGAATATCAGATCACCTTACCTGTCTCCTGAGAAAACTATATGTGGGCAAAGAAGCAATAGTTAGAACCAGACATGGAACAACAGACTGGTTCAAAATTGGGAAAGGAGTACATCAACGTTGTGTATTGTCACCTTGCTTACTTAACTTATATGCAGAGTACATCTTGTGAAAGGCCAGGCTGGATGAATCACAAGCAAGACTTCCAGGAGAAATATCAATAACCTTAGATATGCAGATGATACCACTCTTATGGAAGAAAGTGAAAAGGATCTCAAGAGCCTCTTGATGAAAGTGAAAGAGGAGAGTGAAAAAGCTGGCTTAAATTTCAACATTCAAAAAACTAAGTTCATGGCATCTGGATCCATCTTTATGACAAACAGATGCAGAAAAAAATGGTAACAATGATAGACTATTTCCTTGGGCTCCCAAATCACTGTCAATGGAGATTTCAGTCACAAAATTAAAATACACTTGCTCCTTGGAAGAAAAGGTATGACACACCATGGCAGCACATTAAAAAGCATAGACATGATTTTGCCAACAAAGGTGTGTCTAGTCAAATTTGTGGTTTTTCTTGTAGTCATGTACAGATATGAGAGTTGGACTATAAAAGAAGGCTGAGTACTAAAGAACTAATGTTTTGAAACTGTAGTGCTGGAGAAGACTTTGAGAGTCCCTTGGAGAGCAAGGAAATCAATCAGTCAACCCTAAAGGAAATCAACCCTGAATATTCATCATACACACTGATGCTGAAGTTCCAATACTTTGGCTACCTGATATGAACAGCTGACTCATTGGAAAAAAACTCTGATGCTGGGAAAGATTGAGGGCATGAGAAAGAGACGACAGAGGATAAGAGGGTTGGATGGCATCACCAATTCAATGGACATGAATTGGTGCAAACTCTGGGAGATAGTGAAGGACAGGGAAGCTTGATGAGCAACAGTCCATGGAGTCTCAAAATGTCAGACACGACAGATAGACTGAACAACAACAAAGTAGAAAATAAAGAGGATGTTCCTAATAATTCCCTGCCTTGATAATAAATTCCTGATAAATACTTAACACTTGCTCATCCCTATAGGATAATAAAAGCAAATTATTTTAGTATTTTTAAAATCATCTGCAAATAGGTAATCTCTTTTCTAGAAATGTTATATTTCTTCATATGCTTCCAGTTAAGAAATATTCACAGGACAAATTACTTTACCAGAGAAACCTGAACAAGAATGATTAAATTAACACTCTAATCCACAAACAACACAGTCACTGATTTTCTTTCAACAATTTCAGAGATGAGGCTAAAAAACTCCACCAGAGTTAGTCTCTAAAATAAAGATAGAGGAGAAAGTTAGGCACAGGTTCAGGTCACCAAGCCACTGTACTTTTTTTCTTTCTTTCTTTTCTTTTTTTTAAAATCAAAGTTTAGCTGGTCCACAATATTTAGTTTCTGCTGTAAAGGAAAGTGAATCAACTGTGTATACACATATCCTCTCTTTATCACCACAGAGTATTGAGTCGAGTTCCCTGGAGTATATAGTAGGTTTTCATTAGTTATCTATTTTATACACAGCATATATATGTAAAGCAGGCTTCCCTGTTAGTTCAGATGGTAAAGAATCACCTGGAATGTGGGATACCTGGGTTAGATCCTTGGGTTGGGAAGATAACCTCAAGGAGAGCATGGAAACCCACTACAGTATACACGTCTGAAGAATCCCCAGCCCCTCTAGTGATGAGGTCGCAAAGAGTTGGACACAACTGAGCGACTAAGCACACAGAACATATGCAAAGCCGGAAAAAAGACAGAGATGTAGAAAACAAATGAAGACATCAAGAGGAGAAATGAAGGGTTGAATGAATTGAGAGATTGGGATTGACATATATACAATCTTTAGTAACACGCTTAAAAGAAAAGCTATAACCAACCTAGACAGCATATTAAAAAACAGAGACATTACATTTCCAAAAAAGGTCCATATAGTCAAAGTTATAGTTTTTGTAGTAGTCATGTATGGATGTGAGAGCTAGGCCATAAAGAAAGCACAGCACTAAATAACTGATACTTCTGAGCTGTGGTGTTGGAGAAGACTCTTGAGAGTGTCTTCTACTGCAAAGGGATCAAGCAAGCTATTCCTAAAGGAAATCAGTCCTGAATATTCATTGGAAGGACTGACGCTGAAGTTGAAGCTGCAACATTTTGGCAACTTAATGCGAAGAACTGACTCATTGGAAAAGACCCTGATGCTGGGAAAGACTGAAGGCAGGAGGAGAAGGGGACGACAGAGGATGAGACGGTTGCATGGCATTACTGACTCGATGGACATGAGTGTGATCAATCTCCAGAAGTTGGTGATGGACAGGGAAGCCTGGTGTGCTACAGTCCTTGGGGTCGGAAAGAGTCGGACACCACTGAGCAACTGAACTGAACTGAATAACATGCTAAAGCATTCAGTTGGTGCAAAAGTAGTTACAGTTTTGCATTGTTGAACATTGCTGTTTGATATTAGAATACATTCTTAAATAAATACACTTATGTTATATATAATTTTAATGTGCATTTCTCATTTTATGGTTTCTTTGCTAATGACATTTACTTGCAGTATAATTTGTATTTATTTTAGACTACTAAAATGACATTAGACAAAAAGGAAAGTCAAGTAATTTTTTTATTTGAGTTCAAAATTTTTCATAGAGCAGTGGAGACAACTTGCAATATGAACAACGCATTTGGTGAGGAATTGCTAACAAATGTACAGTGTGGTCATAGTTCAAATTTGCAAAGGAGACAAGAGCCTTGAAGACGAGAAGTGCAGTGGCAGGCCAATGGAATTTTTTTTTTTACATTTTATTTTATTTAATTTTATTTATTTAATTTTCTTTACTTTATTGTGTTGGTTTTGCCATACATTGACATGAATCTGCCATGGGTATACATATGCTCCCCCTCCAGAACCCCCCTCCCTCCTCCCTCCCGATTCCCTCCTCCTGGGTCATCTCGGTGCATCAGCCCCGAGCATCTAACCTGGGCTGGCGATTGATTTCACATATGATAATTAACATGTTCCAATGCCATTCTCCCACATCATCCCACCCTTGCCCTCTTCCACAGAGTCCACGAGTCTGTTCTATACATCTGCATTCCTTTTGCTGTCCCACATGCAGGGTTCTCATTACCATCTTTCTAAATTCCATATATATGCGTTAGTATACTGTATTGTTGTTTTTCCTTCTAGCTTACTTCACTCTGGATAATAGGCTCCAGTTCCGTCCACCTGAGTAGAACTGATTCAAACAAAATTTTTTTTTAATGCTGAGTAATATTCCATTGTGTATATGTACCACAGCTTTCTTATCCATTCGGCAGTTGATGGGCATCTAGGTTGCTTCCATGTCCTGGCTATTGTAAACAGTGTGGCGATGAACATTGGGGTACATGTGTCTCTTTCAATTCTGGTTTCCTTGGTGTGTATGCCCAGCAGTGGGATTTCTGGGTCATATGGCAATTCGATTTTCGGTTTTTTAAGGAATCTCCACACCGTTCTCCATAGTGGCTGTACTAGTTTGCATTCCCACCAACAGTGTAAGAGGGTTCCCTTTTCTCCACATCCTCTCCAGCATTTATTGCTTGTAGACTTTTGGATGGCAGCCATTCTGACTGGTGTACACCGTGTTCATGGATTGGAAGAATCAATATAGTGAAAATGAGAATACTACCCACAGCAATCTATAGATTCAATGCAATTCCTATCAAGCTACCAGAGGTCTTTTTCAGAGAATTAAAGAGCAAATAATTTCACAATTTGTATGGAAATACAGAAAACCTCGTATAGCCAAAGCAATCTTGAGAAAGAAGAATGGAACTGGAGGAATCAACCTACCTGACTTTAGGCTGTACTACAAAGCCACAGTCATCAAGACAGTATGGTACTGGCACAAAGACAGAAATATAGATCAATGGAACAAAATAGAAAGCCCAGAGATAAATCCACGCATCTATGGACACCTTATCTTTGACAAAGGAGGCAAGAATATACAATGGAGAAAAGACAATCTCTTTAACAAGTGGTGCTGGGAAGACTGGACAGCCACTTGTAAAAGAATGAAACTAGAACACTTTCTAAGGCCATTGGAATTTGACAACAACCAACTGACAACAATCACTGAAGCTGACCTCTTTCAACTACATGAGAAGTTACCAAGGACTGCAGCATTGACCATTCTATAGTTCTTCAGCATTTGAAGTAAATCGGAAGGGTGAAAAAGATGAATAAGTGGGTACATCATGAGCTGACCAAAATAAAAAAAAATTGTCATTGTGAAATGTCATCTCTTATTTTATGCAGCAAGAATGAATCATTTTTCAATCAGATTGTGTCACGCGATGAAAAGTGGATTTTATATGACAACCAGTGATGATCAGCTCAGTGGCTGGACCACGAAGAAGATCCAAAGCACTTCCCAAAGCCAAACTTACACCAAAACAAAACAAATGCTTGTCACTGTTATGTGGTCTGCTGGCAATGTGATTCGCTGCAACTTTCTAAATTCTAGCAATATTATTACAGCTAAGAAGTATGCTCAGGAAATCTGAGATGCACCAAAAACTGCAATACCTACAGCCAGCAGTGGTCAACAGAAAGGCCCCAATTCTTCAAATTGACACCCCCAATGCACAGCACACCCAGTGCTTCAAAAGTTGAGTGAACTGGGCTACAAAATTTTGCCTCATCCACCATATTCACACAACCTCCTGCCAACAGATTACCACTTCTTCAAGCATCTTGACAATTTTCTGCAGAGAAATCTTTTCACAATCGACAGAAGGCAGAAAATGTTTTCCTAGTGTTCTGCCAGTCTTGAAGCATAGATTTTTATGCTATAGGAATAAATAAACTCTTTCTCATTGGCAAAAATGTGTTGCTTGTAATGGTTACTATTTTGATTAATAAAGATGTGTTTGACCCTACTTACACTGATTTAAAATTCGTGGTTCACAATCATAATTGCATTTGTACAAAACTAATACAATGAGGTTCCATCTAAAATGAATATTTAAAAAACCGGTTATGCAAATTTCAAGCTCAACCCAATTTCTTTCTTTCTCTTTCTCTAAATATGAATATATGCAAACATTCAGACTCAGTTATCACAAGCTACTAAAGTAATGCTCAAAATTCTCCAAGCCAGGCTTCAATAGTACATGAACCATGAAATCCCAGAGGTTCAAACTATTTAGAAAAGGCAGAGGAACTAGAGATCAAATTGCCAATATCCATTGGATTATTGAAAAAGCAAGAGAGTTCCAGAAAAACATCTACTTCTGCTTTATTGACTATATCAAAGCCTTTGACTGTGTAGACCACTAAAAATTCTGGAAAATTCTTAAAGTCATGCGGATACCAAATCACCTGACCAGCCACTTGAGAAATTTGTATGCAGGTCACAAAGCAACAGTTAGAATTGGACATGGAAAAACAGACTGGTTCCAAATAGGTAGAGGTGAACATCAAGGCTGTATATTGTCACCCTGATTATTTAACTTACATGCAGAGTACATCAGGAGAAAAGCTGGGCTGGATGAAGCACAAGTTGGAATCAAGATATGCTGATGACACCATCCTTATGGCATAAAGTGAAGAAGAACTAAGGAGACTCTTGATGAAAATGAAAGGGGAGAGTGAAAAAATTGGCTTAGAACTCAACATTCAGAAAACTAAAATCATGGCATCCATCAGCATCACTTTCTGGCAAATAGATGGGAAAACAGTGGAAAGAGTGCCAGAAGTACCCTTTGGTATCTCCAAAAGACAAATATGGCATAAATTAAGAATAAGAATTATGGTGAACATCATTTACTCATTACCAAAACAGATAATGTATACTACTCATCAAATGAGATTATTCTAGAACATTAACAATTTAAAAAAGAAAACATACAAATTTAACAGAGTCACACACACAAAAAAAGAAGTCATATTATAGTCATATTTCAGAGATGCAAAGGGACTGGAATATTATATGCCAGTTGTAACAGAAAATAACTATCCTGAAATTTTTATTCTACTGTATGTATGGTTAATTTTCTTAAGTAGGTTTCAGGACAACAGTAATGATGGAACACTTTGTTATTTATTACAAGATAAAATATATTTAGAAGATAATTATAAAACTCTGAGATTCTGTTCACGACAAACTACATAGCCATACATTCTAAATCTTCCAGATCTTTCTCTCTGAATGTTCAAAATTTGATATTTGATTTTCAAAGTTTCACTTATTTACTCTTATTTGATTCACACTGCAGAAAAAACATCCGTGGCACAATTTACTTGTGCAGAAAATATTATTGGATTGTGGATATACTTTATTATTTGAACATCACTATAAACATGTTATATCATTCCACAACATGTACAAGTGGATTATATATCACATTAGAATTATCACTCATGATTTTAGAAATGAAAGGAAGGAATTTTAATACATTATGGGATCTTTTATTACCAAATAAAATTGTGACCTCCACGATATCTCCCCAACCCTGGTTCCACAATCACCTGCGACTTATTACATGAAATTAATAGCCTTTGCTATCCATTGCCATCACTTCATGACAGATAGAAGGGTAAACAGTGGAAACAATGAGAGACTTTATTTTCTTCGGCTCCAAAATCACTGCAGATGGTGACTGCAGCCATGAAATTAAAAGATGCTTGCTCTTTGGAAGAAAAGCTATGACCGGCCTAGACAGCTTGTTATAAAGCAGAGACATTACTCTGCCAAAAAAGGTCTGTCTAGTCAAAGCTTTGGTTTTTCCAGTATTGGATGAGTAGTTTTGACAAAGGAGGCAAGAATATACAATGAGGAAAAGACAGCCTCTTCAGTAAATGGTCCTGGGAAACTGTACAGCTACATATAAAAGAATGAAATTAGAACACTTCCTAATGCCATATGCAGAGATAAACTCAAAATGAATTAAAGATCTAAATGCAAGACCAGAAAGTATAATACTCCTAGAGGAAAACATAGGCAGGACACTTGATGTTGACATGAATCAAAGCAAGATCCTCTATGACACATGTCCTAGAATAATGAAAATAAATAATGGAAATAAAAACAATAATAACAACAATAAAAACAAAAGTAAACAAGTGATATCTGATTAAGCTTAAACACTTTTGCACAGCAAAGGAAACTATAAGCAAGCTAAAACTACAACCCTCAGAATGGGAGAAGACAATAGCAAGTGAAACAACTGACAAAGGATTATTTTCCAAAATATACAAGCAGCTCATACAACTCAATACCAGAAAAACAAACAACCCAATCAAAAAGTGGGAAAAAGACTTAAACAGACATTTCTGCAAAAAACACATACAGATTTCTAACAAACACATGAGAATATGCTCAACATCGCTCATTATTAGAGAAATGCAAATCAAAACCACAATGAGATAACACCTCATACAAGTCAGAATAGCCATCTTCAAAAAGTCTACAAACAACAAAAGGTAGGAAGGGGAAAAAAGGAATGCCCTTGCACTGTTGGCGGGCATGTAAATCAATACAGCCACTATGGAAAACTGTATAGAGATTCCTTAAAATAACTAGGAATAAAACCACCATATGACCCAGCAATCCCACTCCTAGGCATATACCCTGAGGAAACCAGGATTGAAAAAGACACATTTATCCCATTGTTCATTGTAGTATTATTTACAATAGCTAGAACATGGAAGCAACCTAAATGCCCATTGACAGATGAATGGATAAAGAAGATGTGGTACACAATAGCATATTATCAGCCATAAAAGGAATGCATTTGAGTCCGTTCTAATGAGGTGGATGAACTTAAAGTCTATTATATAGAGTAAAATAAGTCAGAAAGAGAAAGATAAATATTGTATACTAACGCATATTTATGGAATCTTGAAAAATGATACTGAAGAATTTATTTGCAGGGCAGCAGTGGAGAAACAGACATAGAGAATAGACTTATGGACATAGAGGAAGGGGAGGAGAGGGTAAGATGTATGGAGAGAGTAACATGTAAACTTACATTACCATATGTAAAATAGACAGCCAACAAGAATCTGCTGTATATCTCAGGGAACTCAAACAAGGGCTCTGCAGCAACCTAGAGGGCTCGGATGAGGAGAGAGATGGGAGGGAGGTTCAAAATGGAGGGGATATATGTTTACCTATGGCTGATTCATGTTCAGGTTTGACAGAAAACAACAATATTCTGTAAAGTGAAAGTGAAGGTCACTCAGTCATGTCCAACTCTTTGTGACTCCAATGGACTATATAGTCCATGGAATCCTCCAGGCTAGAATAGTGGAGTGGGTAGCCTTTCCCTTCTACAGGGGATCTTCCTGACCCAGGAATTGAAACCAGATCTCCTGCACTGTAGGCAGATTCTTTACTGGCTGATCCACAAGGGAAGCCCTGTAAAGCAAATTATCCTTCAATTAATTTATCCTTCAATAAATTATTCATTTATCCTTCAATAAATTAATTATCCTTCAATTAATTTATTCTTCAATAAATTTTTAAAAATGTAATACATGGAAAATTTTAACTGGAAAATAAAATGTCTTATGTCATATAGGATATTTTGAGTTTAGAAATTTCGAGATAAATATCTCAGCACACTAGAATGACCATTTAAAATTTTTAGTTTTGTTTCATGTTCGCTAATTTGCAAACCACAGATAGCATTTAAAACCATGCCAGTCATTGGAAATTTTCACCTTACAACTTAGTACATTTGTAGGTAAATAAAATTTTATGATAGTTTATACACCATGAACTATCTCTCCACCAAGTTTGCATCCCATTTGGAAATAATGATAAAAAGAAAACTTTCACATTGTATAATTGAAAAAAAGAAACATTAAACATTTTGGACATAAATATTTTCATACATGTTGATTTAATAAAATCTTGGAGAGGCTCAGTATTTTAAGTTATATATGAGTTATAAAAATTTTAATTTAAAATTTATTTTGATTTTACACTTAAACACCAAAAAGCCTCAGAAGAGTGCCTTTCAAGTCTAGAATCACTGTTTATGAAAATGTCTACAATGTTACATAAAATATCCAATCACTATTTGGAATCATTAGACAAAAGATTTAACAATATGTTCAAGAATAAAGTTGAACCCTTCAAGATGCTGAAGGAGACACAGAAATCATCTTCATCCCTACAAATTCATCAAAAATACATCTGATCGTTAAACCCCTTCCAGAGAACAGCTACTGAATGCTGGTAGAAGATCTCAAACTTCCAAAAAGGCAAGCTAATCTCCACATTATGGGGTACAGAAAAAGAAATAAGAAAAGAGACAAACAAAAAGAGACCAAGGTTTCACGACAGAACTTGCACCTCTGGGAAGGAACTGTGAAGGAGGAAAACTTTCCACACACTTGGAAACCAGCTCACAAGCAGGGACAGGAAAGAGTTTCAAAATCTCAGAGGAGAGGCAGCAACAGATGTGCAGAAGGCAAACCAGAAGGAATTCTGAAGAGAGATAGGTGCCAATCAGCACTCCCAAGCCTGAGATGCTTGTCTGCACTAAGGAAAGAAATCATAAAGATCAGAGCAGAGATAAATGAAAACGAAATAAAGGAGGCAACAGCAAAAATCAATAAAAGTAAAACTGCTTCTTTGAGAAGATAAATAAAATTGG
Organism: Antilocapra americana; assembly: GCA_007570785.1. Classification (NCBI taxonomy): domain Eukaryota; kingdom Metazoa; phylum Chordata; class Mammalia; order Artiodactyla; family Antilocapridae; genus Antilocapra; species Antilocapra americana. The sequence goes on along the minus strand of ML661334.1, from coordinate 5,811,857 downwards.
CAAACCATTAGCCAGCATCATCAACAAAATAAGGGAGAAGACTCAAATCAATAAAATTAGAAATGAAATCAATAAAATGAAATCAATAAAATCAGACAATGCAGAAATAAAAGAATCATGAGAGTACTATGAGCAAATATGTGCCAATAAAATGGAAAGCCTGGGAGAAATGAAAAAATTCTTAGAAAGGCACTGTCTCCCAAGACTGAAAGAAGACGAAATAGAAAATATCAACAGACTAATACAGGAGACTCAAGAGACATGGACTCGATTTCTGGGTTGGGGAGATTCTCTAGAAAAGGAAATTGCAACACACTCCATTATTTTTGCCTAGGAAATCCTATGGACAAAGAAGCCTGGTGGGCTATAGTCAGAAAGAGTGAGATGTGACTGAGCGTGCATACACACAATCACAAGCACAAGCACTGAAATCAAAACTGTGATTAAAAAATATATATATCTTACAACAAACAAAAGCTCAGGGCCAGATGGCTTCACAGGTGAATTCTATCACATTTTTAGAGACGAGCTAACACCTATCCTGCTCAAACTCATTCAAAACACTGCAGAGGAAGAAACACTCCAAAACTCACTCTCTGAGGTCACTATCACCCTGATATCAGAACCAGACAAACATATTACAAAAAAAAAGAAAAATTGCAGGCTCCAAACTCTGATGAACATAGACGTAAAAATCCTCAACAAAATTCTGGCAAACACAATCCAACAACACATTAAAATGATCATACACCAAGATTAAGTGGGGTTCATCCAAGTATGCAAGGACTGGATGCAAATCAATGTGATAGACATTAGCAAACGGAAAGTAAAAACCACGTGATCATCTCAACAGATTCAGAGAAAGCTTCTGACAAAATTCAACACCAATTTATTATGAAAACTCTCCAAAATCTCTGCATTGAAGGAAACTATCTCAACATAACAAAGGATGAACTCATAGCAAACACGATTCTCAACTGGGAAAAAATGATAGCACGTCATCTTAAATCAGGAAAAAGACAAGTGTGCCCACTTGTGCCACTATTATTCAGTATAGTTTTGGAAGTCCTAGACATGGCAATCAGAGAAGAAAGAGAAACAAAGGCAATCCAGATTGGAAAATAAGTAAAACTCACATTTGTTTGAAGATGACATAATACTATACATAGAAAACCCTAAAGATGCCACCAGAAAATTACTAGAGCTAATCAATAAATTTAGTAAAGTTGCAGGATACAAAATTAATACACATAAATTCCTTGTGTTCCTATAAATAATGAAAAATAAGAAAGGAAAATTAAGGAAACAATTTCATTCACCACAGTAACAAAAAGAATAAAATACCTATGAATAAACCTAGCTAAAGAGACAAAGATCTATATACAATTAATTATATAGAATTAATATTGTGAAAATGAATATGCTATCTCACATAATCTACAGACTTAATGCAATCTGTATCAAATTACCAATGGGATGTTTCCCAGAACTAGAGCAAAAGAGGTTACAATCTGTATGCAAACACGTAAGATAGCCAAAGAAATCTTGAGAAACAAAAAAGAAAAAAAAAAATGAAATAAAAGAAAGAAACAGCTGGAGGATTCAACCTTCCTGACTTCAGAGTATACTACAAAGCTATGGTCATCAAGATAGTATGATACTGACACAAAAACAAAAATATAGACCAAAAGAACACGATAAAAATACCAGAGATAAACCCATGCACACGTGGATACCTTATCTTTGACAAAGGAGGCAAGAATACACTGTGGAAAAACACACAGCTTAATTTCAATAAGTGGTACTGGGAAAAGTGGACATCTATAAAAGAATGAGATCAGAACACTTTCTAACACCACACACAAAAATAAACTCAAAATGAATTAAAGACTTAAATATAAGGCCAGAAACCATAAAACTTAGGGAACCACAAGTAAAACATTCCTTGACATAAATTGCAACAACATCCTCTTTAATCCAAGTTCTAAAGTAGCGGAAATAAGAACTTTTTTTTTTTTTAAAGATCTAATTAAAAGCTTTGGCATGGCAAAGAAAACTATAAACATAATGAAGACAACCCTCAGAATGGAAGAAAATAATTGCAAGTGAAACAATTAACAAAGGATTAATCTCCAAAGCAGCTCATGCAGCTAAATATCAGAAAAACATACTGCCCAATCAACAAATGGGCAGAAGACCTAAAAAAGATATTTTTTTTCCAAAGAAGACTTAAGCATGTCCAATAAACATATAAAAATATGATCAACATCGCTCATTATTAGAGAAATGCAAATCAAAAGTACAACAAGGTATCGCTTCACACCAATCAGAATGGCGACCATCAAAAAAAATCTACAAAAATTATATGTTGGATAAGATTAGGAAAAAGGGGAATCCTTTTGCTCTGTTAGTGGGAATGTAAATTGGTACCACCACTATGGAGCATAGTATGGCAAGTTCTTAAAAATCTAGGAACAAAAACTACCATATGACTCAGCATTCCCACTCCTGAGCATATACTCTGAGAAAATCATAACTGAAAATGGCACATATACCTCAATGTTCACTGAAGCACTATTTACAACAGCCAGAACATGAAGCACTCTTTTTGTCAATAAACAGATAAATGGACAAAGAAGTTGTGGTACACAATGAATTTGAATCAGTTGTAGTGAGGTAGATGAACCTAAAGATTGTTATACAGAATGAAGTGAGTTAGAAAAACAAATATCATACACTATGCATAAATATGTGGTATCTAGAAAAAATGGTACTGGTGAACCCATTTGCAAGGAAGGAATAGAGGCACAGACATAGCAAACAGATCTGTGGACACAGCAGGGGAAGGAAGGGTGAGACAAATTGAGAAAGAAGCACTGACATATAAACACTGGCATGAGTAAAATAGATAACTAGTGGGAAGATGCTATGTAACACAGGGGACCCAGCCTAGCACGCTTTGATGATCCAGATGGGAGCAATGGGTGTGGTGTGAGGGAGGCTGAAGATGTAGGGAATGTATAATAGTTAATGATTTATTGCTTTTGTAGTATCAGTTCAGTTCAGTCTCTCAGTTGTGTCCTACTATTTATGACCCCATGAACTGCAGCATACCAGGCTTCCCTGTCCATCACTAACCATCGGAGCTTGCTCAGACTCATGTCTATTGAGTTGCTGATGCCATCCAAACATCTCATCCTGTCATCCCCTTCTTCTCCTGCCTTGAATCTTTCCCAGCATCACAGTCTTTTCAAATGAGTCAGTTCTTCACATCAGGTGGCCAAAGTATTGGAGTTTCAGTATCAGCATCAGTCCTTCCAATGAATATTTATGAATGGTTTCCTTTAGAATGAACTGGTTGGAAACCAATACAACATTGTAAAGCAATTCAGCTCAGTTGCTCAGTCCTGTCCGACTCTTTGTGACCCCATGAACCACAGCACACCAGGCCTCCCTGTCCATCACCAACTCTTGGAGTTTACCCAAACTCATGTATATTGAGTTAGTGATGCCATCCAACCATCTTATCCTCTGTCGTGCTCTTCTCCTCCTGCCTGTAACCTTTCCAAGCATCAGGGTCTTATCAAATGAGTTAGCTTTTCGCATCAGGTGGCCAAAGTATTGGAGTCTCAGCTTCAACATCATTCCTTCAAATGAACACTCAGGACCCATCTCCTTTAGGATGGACTGGTTGAATATCCTTGCCATCCAAGGGCCACTCAAGAGTCTTCTCTAACACCACAGTTCAAAAGCATCAATTCTTTGGTGCTCAACTTTCTTTATAGCCCACCTCTCACATCCATACCTGACTACTAGAAAAACCATAGCCTTGACTAGACATTACTAAGTAATGTCTCTGCTTCTTAATATGCTGTCTAGGTTGCTCATAACTTTCCTTCCAAGGAGTAAGCATCTTTTAATTTCATGGCTGCAATCACCATCTGCAGTGATTTTGGAGCCCAGAAAAATAAAGTCAGCAACTGTTTCCACTGTTTCCCCATCTATCTGTCATGAAGTGATGGGACCGGATGCCATGATCTTAGTTTTCTGAATGTTGAGCTTTAAGCCAACTTTTTCACTCTCCTCTTTCACTTTCATCAAGAGGGTCTTTAGTTCTTCTACACTTTCTGCCATAAGAGTGGTGTCATCTGCATATCTGAGGTTATTGATATTTCTCCCGGCAATCTTGATTCCAGCTTGTGATTCTTCCAGCCCAGAGTTTCTCATGATGTACTCTGCATATAAGTTAAATAATCAGGGTGACAATATATAGCCTTGACGTACTCCTTTTCCTATTTGGAACCAGTCTGTTGTTCCATGTCCAGTTCTAACTGTTGCTCCCTGACCTGCATACAGGTTTCTCAAGCAATTATCCTCCTATTAGAAAAAATAAATTTAAAAATGTGTCTGCAGGATATAATAAACATCATATAAAGTATAGTCATGTCCATCTAAAAGAAATTTATAAATTTGAGTGAAACTTCTAAATAAAACTATTGGCACAATGATTTATTCTGTGTACCTTTAAAATCTCTCAATTTTAAACAGCATATCTAATCTGTTCTATCATAAAATGTAAAACTTTTTATGAAATACAAAGAAATGTTTATATGTAATGAAAACATTAGATCATTTAAAGGTAAGTAAACTAAAAGTGCTGAAAACACACCCTAAGCATTAATATTATGAATAGAATTAATTAATATATTTGTTATATTTGTATATTTGTAATTTGTATATTTGTTCTCAAGGTCTCTGAGAGACCGAAGTTCTATATATTACTACAGTTACGCGCTACAGTTATGGTGGTGGTGTTGGGAAGCAAAGGAGAAATCACATAAGCAAGGTCTAATCCACTTTCTTAAAAGAATGTGAACATATTTCTTTTTCTTCCTTCTTCTCTTTTTCTTATTCAGCACTTGTTTTGCTCCCAGTGGAAGAAGAGAAAGTTTCAAGCAGAGAAGAACAGACCTGAATAGATTTAAAGCCTGGGTCCCTAAGCCTTGGCCAGATATAACAACCCTAGGTCTGCACTGGGACACATTTGTCCAGACAGCTTTAGTTTTTAGTTCCTGGAGAGCCAAGTGCTATTATCAAAACCAGGGACCTGAAATCTGTGACAGAGGTTACAGGGGCTGGAATCAACAGCAGGCAGACTAACAGACTATGGAAATTGCATAGAATGAAGTTCTTCAAATCTTCTTAAGTAGAGATTATCTGATAAAAAAATAAGTAAATACGGTGTCAAAGAATAAAATTTGAGACTATGTTCTCGTTATCTTCAACATCTCTACTACACAGTTATTTATTCTGAACACTGAATCAATTCAAAAAGAATAATACATGCACTTAAACAATGCAGAAGAAGAAATGTTTCTATGCCTTTTTCAAGAGAAATATATCTCCCCCAAACCTAAAACCCCATGCTAAAAGACAGTGAGAGTACATCTGATCAGTCAACCTATATTCAAAGGAGCAGAAAAAATAAAGGAGCCTTTAGCAACTGGTTTCTGGTTTAAATATTCAAAGGGTTTTTTGAATTTTTGACATAATGTCACTGATTCTTCTTAATTAATATTTCTAATTTAGAAGTAAATTTTTAATATATTTAAACATTTATGTGCTTACTAAATTCCAGATGCTATGCTAAACTCTGTGTATATACATATCAACAATATTAACTCTTTATTATTGAAGAGCTGTTTCCAAACATACAATTATAATGTAATATAGAAAATGTGATGAGAGGAATTAACAAAGTATCAAGAGAGCAAAGAACAAAAAATGAGCTAGAGTACTTAGACTTATAAGTACAATGATATTTAAGCGACCTTTTCTAGAAGAGTGACCAACTGATCTCTTGATTAGAACAGATTTGTTATAAAAGAATGTGTCATATTGCTAAAATATGTAACGTGGAAACATAACTTGATTCCCATAATCATAACTTATTTTTAAAGCAAAAGGAAAAATATAGTAACTTAGAAGCATAAAGTATCAAAATGTAGAATCCTAAAGTTTAAATAAATGATGTTTTAAAACATATTACTGATTAGTATTGGGATAGAGATTCTGCTTTCACAGAGAGTAGATTGGATAAACTTGAATAAATCCTCCTACTGGATTTAAAATTTACAAAATCTTAAAAGTCTAGTGGAGAGAGAAAAGAATTTCTGGGCCCACCACCAATAGAAGAGTGAAATCTGGAGCAGTCAGCTGGGCATTTTGGTCTGCTTTAGCCCTTGGGGCATCTGTCAATACAGAGAAGACCACACAGGGACCAAACTGATTGTCTCGAGCTACACAGAAAAATGTGGAATTATGCTGGGTAAAGGGGGAAAGAATAAAGGAACATGCAAAGAATAGACATCAGCCAGGCCACTAATCATCTGAGGAGCTCAGAAATACCTCAGGTCCCAAATTGTCACTAATGTGATTTTTGAATCTCCAGTATGCTTGGCAACTGACAGAGCAAAGGTATATCATCTTTGGAATAAGATATCATCATCCTAGAAAAATGTTGATTTCTTCAACTAATTTTTAAATAACAATGTCCAGCAACAAAATCATGTAAAAAGATAAAGACAATATGAACAGAATACAAACTATAGAAACATGCACAGACTCATAAGTATAGAAATAAAAATTTTTTAAAAGGCAAATATTTGATATTTATGAAGATAAAACCTAGAACTAAACCTTCAGACAAGAGTTTGTAACATTTAAAGATTTGAAAGAGAATATTTGGAATATAAATATTCAATAATAAAATACAGAAGGAAGCATAAAGGAAAAAAAGAAAATATATATGTGAGTATGTGGTGGTTTAGTCACTAAGTCGTGTCTGACTCTTTGTGACCCCATGAACTTGTAGCTTTCCTCTGTCCACGGATTTCTCAGAAAGAATACTGGAGTGGATTGCCATTACTTCGGAGACGAGTAAGTGGCAACCTACTCCAATATTCTTGCCTAGAGAATCCCGTGGACAGAGGAGCCTGGTGGGCTGCTGCCAATGGTGTCACACAGAGTTGGACATGACTGACGTGACTTAGCATGCATGCATTGGAGAAGGAAATGTCAACCCACTCCAGTATTCTTCCCTGGAGAATCCCAGGGACAGAGAAACCTAGTGGGCTGCTGTCTATGGGGTCGCACAGAGTCAGACACAACTGAAATGACTAAGCAACAGCAACAGCCATTACTTCTAAAAGCAGAGAGAAGGATTTAACACAAATTTAATTGAAGCACCAGAGAGAAAAGAGTAAAGGAATAAAAGCAAAAAAAGAGAAATAATGGCTAAGAGGATTCTAAAACAGATGACAGGGGTCAACCCACACATTTGACATTCCAATCAATAGATAAATAAAGATATAAATAAAGAAAGATAAATAAAAAAATATTTATGCCTGATTATATCAACATGTATCAGCAGATTAAAGATAAAGAGAATACAGTATAAATCACTAAACAAGATGTACTGAGGGGAGCATAAGTTCTCAAAACAGCACTGCAGTCCAGCAAGTTTACTGACATAATTTTTCCCACAGTATTCACTCTCTTCCTGAGTTACATTTTGGTAATTCTCACAGTATTTCAAGCTTTTTATTATTATATTTATTATGATGATCATTTTTTTCCATATAGTTGATTTTTTATTGGAGTATAATTGCTTTACAATGTCATGTTTGTTTCTGCTGTATAACATCATGAATCAACTATATAACTATCTATTACGCTTGGTAGAGTGTGTACATCAACACTACTCTCCCAAATCATCCCACCCTCCACTCCTCCCCTATGCCCACATATTCATTCTTTTACATCTGTGTCTCTCTCTATTCCTGCCCTGCAAATAAGTTCATCTGTATCATTTTTCTAGATTCCACACAAATGCATTAATATATGATATTAATTTTCCTTTCTCTGACTTATTTCAACCTATACTACAGACTCTAGGCCCATTCACATCTCTACAAATGGTACAATTCTACTTCCTATGGTTGAATAATAAATATCCCATTGCATTTATGTACCATTATTTCATTATCCATTCATCTGTTGATGGAAATTGAAATTTCTTGCTACTGGTTTCATGCTTTGGCTACTGGAAATAAGTGCTGAAACAAAAACTGAGGGGACATAGATCTTTTTGAATTATGGTTTTCTCCAGCTTTAGGCCAATAGTAGAACTGCTGAGTCATATGGTAGCTCTCAGTTCAGTTCAGTCACTGAGTCGTGTCTGAAACATTGCGACCCCATGGACTGCAGCATGCCAGGCTGCTCTGTCCATCACAAATTCTCGGAGCTTGCTCAAACTCATGTCCATCGAATTGGTGATACCATCCAACTATCTTAATCTCTGGTGTCCCCTTCTCTTCCTGCTTTTAATCTTTCCCAGCATCAGGGTCTTTACCAATGAGTCAGTTCTTCACATCAGGTGGCAAAAGTATCAGAGCTTCAGCTTCAGCATCAGTCTTTCCAATAAATACTCAAGATTGATTTCCCTGAGGATAGATTGGGTTTATCTCCTTGCAATCCAAGGGATTCAAGAGTCTTCTACAACACCACAGTTCAAAGGTATCAATTCTTCAGTGCTCAGATTTCTTTATAGTCCAACTCTCACTTTCATACATAACTACTGGAAAAACCATAACTTTGACTAGATGCACCTTTTTTGGCAAAGCAATGTCTCTGCCTTTTTAATATGTTGTCTAGGTTGATCATAGCTAATCTTCCAAGGAACAAGCGTTTTTTAATTTCATAGCTGCAGTCACGATCTGCAGTGATTTTGGAGCCAAAGAAAATAAAGTCTGTCACTATTTCCATTGTTTCCCCATCTACTTGCCATGAAGTGATAGGACTGGATGCCATGATCTTAGTTTTCTGAATGTTAAGTTTTAAGCCAACTTTTTCACTCTCCTCTTTCACTTTCATCAAGAGGTTCTTTAGTTCTTCTTCACTTTCTGCCATAAGAGTGGTGTCATCTGCATATCTGAGGTTATTGATATTTCTCCCAGAAATCTTGATTCCAACTTGTGCTTCATCCAGCCCAGCATTATGCATGATGTACTCTGCATACAAGTTAAATAAGCAGGGTGACAATACACAGCCTTGAAGTACTCCTTTCCCAATTTGGAACAACTCCGTTGTTCCATGTCTGGTTTTCCAGTTTTAGGTTTTTGGTAGCTCTACTTTTAGTTTTATGAAAGAAACACCATATTGCTCTCCATATTGTCTGCATCAACTTACATTCTTTTTATCAACTTCCATCCCTTTTACCAAATTACATTCCTTTTATCAACTTGCATTCTTTTTATAAGCTTACATTCCTTTTATCCACATGTTCCCCAGCATTTATTTTTTTGTAGATTTTTTGATGATGGCCATTTTGACTGGTGTGAGGTCTGACTTGTGTGAGAATAGTCTCATTGTAGTTTTGATCTGCACTTCTCTAATAATTAGTGATATGGAGCATGTTTTCATGTGTTTCATGGCTATCTGTGTATCCTCTTCAGAGAAATATCTATTTAGGTCTTCTGCCTGTTTTTTTATTGCTTTTTTTTTTTTTTTTTTACTTTCCCAGTTGAGGTTCATGAGCTCTTTGTACATTCTGAAAATAAGTCCCTGGTCAAATTGCTTCATTTGCAAATATTTTCTCCCATTCTGAGGCTTGTCTTTTTGTCTCATATATCATTTTCTTCGCTGTGCAAAAACTTTTAATTTTAATAAGGCCCCATTTATTTTTGTTTTTATTTTCATTATTTTAGGATATGGGTCACAAATGATCTTGCTGTGATTTACATCAAAGAGTGCTTTTCCTATATTTTCTATGAGTTCATATAGTCTGGTCTTACATTTAGTTCGTTAATCCATTTTTAGTTCATTTTTATGTAAGGTGTTAGGTAGTGTTCTAATGTCATTCTTTTACATCTAGCTGTCCAGTATTCCCAGTACCACTTATTGAAAAGGATGTTGTTTCTCCACGGTATATTCTTGCCTCATTTGTTCTAGATTAAGTGACCACAGGTGCATCGGTTTATCTCTGGGCTTTCCATCCTGTTTCATTGATCTATATTTCTGTTTTTGTGCCACTACCATACTGTCTTGATTACTCTGGTTTTCTATTAAACCATAGTTTGAAGTTGTGGAGCCTGATTCTTCCAGCTCCATCTTTCTTTCTCAAGATTGCTTTGGCAATTAGGATATTCTGTCTGTCTGTACAAAATGTAAAGCTTTTGTTCAAATTCTCTGAAGAATGCCATAGGTAATTTTACAGTGACTCCATTGAATCTGTATATTGCTTTGGATAATAAATCATTTTGACAATACCGATTCTTCCAAAGCAATAGCATAGTATATCTCTCTGTCTGTTTGTGTCATCTTTGATTTCTTTCATCAGTGTTTTACAGTTTTCAGAATACAGGTGCTTTGCCTCTGTGAGTAGGATTATCCCTAGGTATTTTATTGCTGTTGTTGTTGAGATGGTAAATTGTAGGAGACAGGAGGAATAAAAGAAAAGCAGGCCTCGGCAAAGGCCGCAAAAGAAATATATAATTATTGATAAACTGGATGCTATAAGGCATGAGACTCTTGGAACAAGTCCAGAGGGAACAGTTCATAGTCTTGAAAACAAGATATGATCCTGGGGTCGGAAAACTGACCCCAGACTGTTTCCCAATGGCATTTCAGAGTCACATGTTTTATGTGTCTGGTGGAAAATCTATAGATAAGAATATTAGTCTTAGTTACTGATTTGTAATTGATCACTTTTTGCTAATTACTCAATGGTTAATGATCATTTTGTTCTTTGGCCCTGAAGGCCACATGAATTGTAGTTTAACTCCCCATGTATTATTTCATTCACGGCTGAAAATATAATAAAGTTAGCTTGGACTCAGTTCGGCACCTTCACCTTGGAGCCGTGTTAGTTCCCTGATCCTTTCCTCGCTTTTCTCTCAATTCTTGTCTCTTGTTTCTCATTCTCTCACCGTATTGAGCTTTCAGAAACCCTGATTGTTGAGCTGGTCTCGACAGTAAATGGAATTGTTTCCTTAATTTCTCTTTCTGATCATTCATTCTTTAGTATACAGGGATGCAGGAGATATCATGTATATTAATTTTGTGTCTTGCAGCTTTTCTAAATTCATGGATTAGCTCTAATAGATTTCTGATATCATGTTGAGGATTTTCTATGTACAGTACCATGCAATTTGTAAACAGTGAGTTTCAATTCTTCTATTCCAACTCATTCCTTTATTTTTCTTCTCTGATTGCTGTGGCTAGGATTTCCAAAACTATGTTGAATAAGAGTGGTGAGAGCAGGCACCCTTGTCACATTCCTGATCTTACAGAAAATACTCTCAAGTTTTCAGCATTGAGAATAATGTTTGCTATGTTTTTCTCATTTATGGCCTGTACTAAGTTGAAGTAATTTCCCTCTATGCCCACTTTTGGTAGAGTCTTTATCATAAATCCATGTTGAATTTTGTTGAAACCTTTCTCTGCATGTATTGAGGTGATTATATGGTTTTAATGTCTCAAGTTAATATGGTGTATCACACTGACTGATTTGTATATATTGAAGAATGTTTGCATCCCTGGGATAAACCCCACTTGATCATGGTGTATGATCCTTTAAATGCATTGTGGGATTTGGTTTACTAACATTTTGAAGAACTATGTTCATTAGTGATATTGGCCTGTAATTTTCTTTTTCTGTGACACTGTCTGGTTTTGGTATCAAGGTGATGGTGGCTTTGTAGAATGAGGCTGAGAGTGTTTCTTTGCAATTTTTGGAAGAGCCTCAGAAGTTTATCTGTTAGCTCTCTTCTTTCCTTTTTTTGATAGAATTCACCTTTGAAGCCATCTGGTTCTGGACGTTTGTCTGCTGGTAGATTTTTTTAAATACAATTTTATTTATTTATTTTTGGGTGTACTGGGTCCTTATTGCTACACAGGGTTTGCTCTAGTTGTGGCAAGTGAGGGATACTCTTTGTTGCAGTGTGTAGGCTTCTCATTTCAGAGACTTATCTTGTTCTGTAGCACAGGTTCTAGGGCATGCAGCCTTGAGTGGTTATGGCATGTGGACTCCATAGTTGTGGTCCCTGGGCTCTAAAGCACAATATTTGTGGTGCCAAGGGTTAACTGCTCCATGGCATGTGGGATCTTCCTAGAGCAGAGATTGAAAGTTTGTCTCCTGCAATGGCAGGCAAGATCTTTATCACTGAGCCACTAAGGAAGCCCATGTTGGAAGAATTTTAATCACGGTTCAATTTAATTACTTGTGTTCGGTCTGTTTATATTTTATAATTCTTCCTGGTTCAGTCTTAGAAAGTTGCACCTTTCCAAGAATTTGTTCATTTCTCCCAGATTGCCCATTTTCTTTGCATATTCTTGCTGTTCTGTGCTACGCTTAGTTGCTCAGCCATGTCTGACTCTTTGTGACCCCTTGGACTGTAACCCGCCAGGCTCCCCTGTGCGTGAGGATTCTACAGGCAAGAACACTGGAGGGGGTTGTCAGGCACTCCTCCAGGGGATCTTCCCAACCCAGGGATTGAACCCAGGTTTCCCACATTGTGGGCAGATTCTTTACTGTCTGAGCCACTAGGGTATCCAGTAATCTCTTACTACTTTGTATTTGTGTTATCTGTTGTAATTTCTTCTCATTCATTTCTAACTTTGTTGATTTGAGTCATCTGTGTGTTTTTTTTTTTTTTGATGAATCTGGCTAAAGGTTTATTGGTTGCATTTATTTTCTCATAAAACAATCTTTTAGTTTTATTTATCTCTGATATTATTTTTTTGATTTCTATTTCACTTATTTCTGCTTTATGATTTCTTTCCTTCTATTTCCTTTGGGTTTTGTTTGTTCTTCTTTTTATAGTTTCTTTAGGTATAAAGTTAGATTGTTCATTTGAGATTTTTGTTTCTAAGATGAGACTGAATTCCTATATACTTCACTCTCCCTGGTGGCTCAGACAGTAGTGTCTGCCCACAATGCAGGAGACCTGGGTCAGGAAGATCCCCTGGAGAAGGAAATGGCAACCCACTCCAGTACTCATGCCTGGAAAATTCCATGGGTAGAGGAGCCTGGTGGGTTACAGTCCATGGGGTCGCAAAGAGTCGGACATGACTGAGCAACTTCATTTTCACTTTTTACTCTTAGAACAGTTTTTGCTGCATCCCATACGTTTTAGGTCATTGTGTTTTCATTGTCAGTTGTTTCTAGGTATTTTAAAATGTTGCCTTTGTTTTCTTCAGTAATCCCTTGGTTATATAACACTGCTCACAACTTCTATGTTTTGCAAACATTCTTGAAGTTTTTACATCCCCACTCCCCTGTAATTGTTTCCTAATCTCATAGTCTTGTGGTCAGAAAAAGATGTTTGATATAATTTCAATTCTCTTAAAATTTCTGAGGCTTTATTTGTGACTTAGGATGTAATCCATCTTGGATAAATTTCCCTGTGAACTTGAGAAGAAACTTTATTAGGCGGCTTTCAATTGGAATGCCCTATAGATAACAATTAAATCTATCTGCTCTACTTTGTCATTTAAAATTGGTGTTTCTTTATCTTCTGTCAGATGATCTGTTCATAGTGTAAGTGGGGTGTTAAAGTCCCCTACTATATTGTGTTATTTTCAATATTCCCTGCTATGGCAGTTAGCACTTGCCTTATGTATTGATGTGGTCCTATGATGTGTGGGTAAATATTAATAGTTGTCATTTCTTCTTGGATTGATCCTTTATTACTTGTAGTGTCCTTCTTTATCTCTTGCAACAGTCTTTATTTTAAAGTCCATTTTATCTAATATGGGTATTGCTATTCCAGATTTCTTTTGATTTCTATTTGCAAGAAATATTTTTTTCCATCCCCTCACTTTCAGTCTGTGTGTGTCCCTAGGTCAGAAGTGGGTCTCTTGTAGACAGCATATATCCATTCAGCTAGTCTGTGTCTTTTGTTTGGAGCATTTAATCCATTTACATTCAATGTAATTATAAATGTGCATATTGCCATTTAAAATTGTTTTGAGTTTGCTTTTGTGGATCTATTACTTCTCTTGTGTTTCCTGTTGTAATGCTGGTTTGGTGGTACTGAATCTTCTTAGCTTTTGCTTTTCTGTAAAGCTTTTCATTTGTCCACTGAACCTGAAAGAGATCCTTGCTGAGTAGATTAATTTTGGTTGTAGTTTCTTCCCTATCATCACTTTAAATATATCCTGTCACTCCCTTCTGGCCTGCCAATTTTCTTCTGAAAAATCAGTTAAAAACCATCAGGGTATTTCCTTATTTTGTTTTTCTTTTCTCCTGCTTCTTTTAATTTCTTTTTCTTTGAATTTAATTCTTGCTAGTTTGACTAATATGTATCTTGATGTGTTTCTCCTAGGATTTCTCTTGTATGGAACTCTGCACCTCCTGAACTTGGGTAGTTATTTCTTTTCCCATGTTAAAGAAGTTTTCATCTATAACCTTTTGAATATTTTCTCAGATCCTTTCTCTTTCTCTTCTTTTTCTGGAACTCTTATAATATGAATGTGCTGCCTATTTTCTCTTCATTTATTTATTTTTGTGGGTGTTTACCTTGTTCCTTCACCTGGAACATAATTTTTAGTCTTTTTTTTTTTTTTTTTTCTGGTGGGTGGGACTCTGTTCCTATCTTACTGGTTGTTTGGACTGACTTCCAACATTGGAGTTTGCAGCCAGTTGGGAAGATCCAAGTCTTGGTGCTAAGATGAGGACCTCTTGGAGACCTCATTTCAGTTAATGCTCCCTGGGGTCTAAGGTTTTCTGTTAGTCCAATGGTTTGGGCTCAGTGCTCCTACCAAAGGAATTCAAGCCTGACCCCTAGCCCATGAACCAAGATCCCACAAACTGCAAAAACCCTATCTAAACAAAGGCCCTAACTCTCTTCAATTCTATGAAGACTGAGAAAGGTAAGGCAGCTGTAGAGGAAAAGTTCAAATCTATCAGAGATTGGTTCATGTGGTTTAAAGAAAGAAACCATCTCCATAACATAAAAGTGAAAGGTGAAGCAGTTAAGTGCTGAGGTAGAAGATGTATCAAGTTATTCAAGTAATTCATGAAGGGAGTAACACCAAATAACAGATTTTCAATATAAATTAAAAAGGTTCTCTTGGAAGAAGATGCCATCTAGGACTTTCATAGTTGGAGAGAAGTCAATGCCTGGCTTCAAAGGACAGGCTGACGATCTTGTTAGGGGTTATTGCAGCTGGTGAATTTAAGTTGAACCTGATGCACATTTGTTATTCTGAAAATAGAGGGTCCTTAGTAATTATGCTAAATCTACTCTGCCTGTGCCCTATAAAGGGAACAACATAGTCTAGATGATGGCACATATGTTTACAAAAAGGTTTACTCAATATTTTGAGCCTGTTGTTGAGACCTACTTGGGGTGGGGAGCATGGCGGAAAGAGCTCTTTCAAAATGTTACCTCTCATTGACAATGAACCTGGGAACATAAGCTCTCTGATGGAGACAGACAATGAAATCCATGTTGTTTTCATGTCTGCTAATGCAATATCCATCCAGCAGACCCAAATAAAAGATTATTAATAATTTCAACTGCCAAGTCTTATAACTTAAGAAATACATTTCATAAGGCTATGATTGCCATAGATAGTGATTCCTCTGATAGGCCTGACCAAAGTGAACTGAAAAGCTTCTAGAAAGGATTCACTATTCTGGAAGCCATTAAAAACATCTGTGATTCATGGGAAGAAGTAAAAACACCAATATTAACAGTAATTTGGAAGAAGTTGATTCCAACCTTCATGGATGACTTTGAAGGGTTCAAGACTTCAGTGGAGGAAACAATTGCAGATGTAGCGGAAATAGCAATAGAATTAGAATAAGAAATGAAGCCTGAAGATATGATTTAATTGCTTAAATCTCATGATAAAACTTGCAAGGATGAGGAAGTGTTTTTCATGGAGTTGTTAGGGAAATTAAGTGGAATTAGTCTTGTTTAGGCTTCAGAGACAAGAAAGCAGAGCAGGTCTCTAACCTTGCTTTTGAACTGTCTGGACACTGTTCTGACTACCTGCCTGCTTGCAAGTGCACTGGTTTTTACCAGTGAAATGAGTAGCAGTATAGATAAGATAGGGAGGAGGTCTTAGAATTATTGAGTCCCTAGGAGAGATTGGCCATTCACATCCTTGACCTAACAAAATCCTGACTCACAACATAAAACAAACAGCACTGTGAAAGAGATTAAAGTGAAACCAGAGCTGCAATTTATAAGTAGGAACCTCCAAAACTGCAATTTGGAAATCTCACCTGTGGGGTGGATGCACCATCTGGGATCTTTCCCCAACTGAGACTCAAGATTGCTGTTAAACAGGACTTTCTAGTGTTGTCTGTGTCTAGATATGAATTGGTCCCAATTAGGTGATATATTTGCTATTACTCTCCTCTACTGTTTCTGTGCCATTTTTCTTTTAATGATTGCATATTAAAAGTAAGTTAGATAATTCTGTAGTAGATATTGATTCTTTCTTTTTTCTTTTAATGATTATATATTGAAAATAAGTTAGATAATTCTCTATTAAATTGGAATTTTTTATTTGAGTATAATAAGTGATCTCTTTTGTTAATGAATCCTTTGAATCTGAAACAAAAGCTAAAACTTTTGGCAAAACAGTAGCAAAGAAAGCAATTTAATATGATGGAATCTACTCATATGAAGATGCTGCTTATACTGTTGAAATGATAACAAAGGATTTAGAATATTGCATAAGCTTAGCTGATAAAACAGTGGCAGGCTTTGAAGACATTGATTCCAATTTTGAAATATTTTCCAGTATAGGTAAAACGTTACAGAGAAATAATTCATGAAAGGAGGTGGCAATCAATATGGAAAACTACATTGCTGTCTTATTTTTAGAAACTGCAGCAGCCACCCCAACCTTTAGGAACCACCTCCCTAATCATTTAGCAGTCATTAACATTAAAGCAAGAATCTCCACCAGCAAAAAAGTTAGGACTTGCTGAAGGCTCAGGTGACAGCAGAATTTAGCATTCAAGTAGTTTTTATAGTTAAATGTATTGATTTTTTTAGAGATAATACCATTGCCCATTTAATGGACTTCAGTATAGTATAAACTTAACTTCATCTGAACTGAGAAGCCAAAACATTCATTTACTCACTTCACTGTGCCATTTGCTTCATTATAGTGGTCTGGAACAGAACCTATGATATTTTATTGGTGTGCAGGTATATTCTTTTGACTAAGCCATTGCCCAATTATGAAATTAAGGAAAGTGAGTCCAAAACAAGAAAGGGTACCAGTCACTCTCCCACTGAAATTTATACACACTTCCTTGAAACAAGCACACATGACTGAAGCCACACACTATCTAAACCTACCTCCTCAGACTGACCAGGAAATCCGTTTCATACTTTCTTTTACTCTATTTTCTATTCTGAAAACTTTTCTACCAAAATTCCTTACAAGAATCAGTTAGATTGGAAGAATTTATATCACTTAAATGACCATACTAGCCAAGGAAATCTACAGATTCAATGCAATCACTAGCAAATTACCATGGGCATTTTTGCAGAACTATAACAAATAATTTATGAATCTGTATGGAAAGAGAAAAGATCTCAAATAGCCAAAGCAATATTGAGAAAGAAAAACAGAGCTAGAGAAACCATGCTCCCTGACTTCAGACTATACTACAAAGTTACGGTCATCAAAGCAGTGTGACACTGGCACAAAAACAGACAACACTCAATGGAACAAAGTGGAGAACCCCGAATCAAACCCACACAGTGCAGTCTATTATCTACAACAAAGGAAGCAAGAGTACACAATGAAGAAAGGCAGCCTATTCAGTAAGTGATGCTGGGAAATCTGGACATCTATGTGTACAAGTAAAATTAGAGGAACTGGTTCAAGATGGCAGAGTAGGACATGCATGCATCTCCTCCTGTGAGTACACCATAATCACAGCTAGCTGATGAATAACCACTGACAGGAGGACACTGGAATCCACCAAAAAAAGAGAAAAAGAAAAAACACATCTAAAGTCAAAGGAGTAGCTACAATGAGATGGCAGGATGGGTGCAATCACAATGAAAACAAATTGCATACCCTGCAGGTAGGTGACTTACAATAATACAAAACAATAGAGAACAATAATACCAAAGAAGTTCTCCCACTGTTATAAAGGTTCTGAGCCCCACGTCAGGCCTTCCAGCCTGGGGATTTGGCAAAGAAACTAGAATACCCAAGGAATCTAATTTTGAAGCCCAGTGGGATCTGATCACAGGACTTCCACATGACTAGGGGAAAGCCCTCTTGAAAGGCACACACAAAATTTTGTGTGCACCAGGACCCATGGAAAAGGAGAAATGACCCCACAGGAGATTGAACTAGACCTATCTGCCAGTGATGGAGGATCACCTGTGGAGTCATGGGTTGCCAGTGGCTTGCTGTAGGGATGGGGTTGCTGGCAGCAGCAGTCCTGGGAGGTGCCCCTTGGTGTGGGCACTCTCAGAGGCCACAATTAATCCTATCATAAAGCCTGTAGATGAGCTGGTCATCTCAGGCCAAACAGCTAACAGGGAGGGAGTGTAGCCCCACTCTTCAGCAGATAATCAGATTAAAGTTTTACTGAGCATACTCCTGCCCACCAGCACAAGACCCAGTTTTTCCCAGAACCAGTCCTTCCCATCAAGAAACTCACACAAGCCTCTTAGCCTCATCCATCAGAGGGCAGACAGAAGAAGGAAGAATACAATCCTGCAGCAGCTAGAAGGGAAACCTCATCACAGTATGAAAAAGCAGAAGATTAAGTTCCAGATAAAGTAACATATAAAACTACAGAAAAACAACAAATTGAAGTGGAAAAATAATTTCTAGAAAAAGAATTCAAAATAATGATAATGAAGATGATTCAGGATCTCAGAAAAAGAATAAAAAGAATGGAGAAGAAATACAAGACATGCTTACCAAAGACAACTAAGGAACAAACAGATGAACAATACACTATGAAAGGATTGCTGGTCATTCATGTCTCAGTAGGGAGACCATAGGTCCCTGAAGAAGAGTGGAAGTAAATGGAAAATGTTTTATTTATTTATTTTTACCTGCATTCATTCATTCTGCAGGAGGTTTCTCAAGTCCTGTGTTGCTACATGACTATCTAAAACTAAGTTTTTCAAGAAATGAGCTGTTAATTGCTCAGCAAAACACTTTATCTTGCTCCTGAGAATGTCCTTCTTAAGCTATGTTAATGAAACAATTGTATCTTGCTTGTAAACCTGCTTTTCTTCAAAAACTTATGTCACTTGCTTTTTGGATACCATATATTTTGCCCAGGGACACCTCACCAGAGATGGCTCCCCTCCTGCAGATGCTTCCTCAGAATGTATGTTGTGGGAGAGGAGTCTGGTGCAGTACTCTCAGCCTTGAGGTGTTTCTTTTATCTATGATTACCACCTTGCTAATAAGTATATAATGCCTTGCTAAAGACTAACAAGGGGATACTCTCCTGCCCCCTTCTAGTGCCTCTTACTGGAAGTCTTTTTCTATCCCTTTTACTTTAATAGAACTTTGCTACAGAAAAGCTCTGAGTGAGCAAGCCTCATCTCTGGCCCCAGATTGAAATTCTCTCCTCCAGAGATCAAGACCAGCTTTGCTCATAAGTCATGGCCATAAATGTTCAATTACAAGGAATCAATAGCAAAACAACTGAGGCAGAAGAAAAGATAAGTGACATGGAAGACAGAATGGTGGAAATCACTACCACAAAACACAATATAGAAAAAAGATTGAAAAAAAATGAAGATAGCCTAAAGACATCTATGGGACACCACCACAAGCACCAATATTCACACTATAGGGGTTCCAGAAGTATAAGAGAGAGAGAAAAGACCTGAGAAAATATCTCAAGAGATAATAGCTAGAAACTTCACTAGAATATAACAGGAAATAATCAGCTAAGTCCAAGAAGCATAGACAGTCCCAGGCAGGAAAAACCCAAGGAAGAACACACTGAGACATGAGGTAATCAGACTGACAAAAATTAAAGACAAAGATAAAATATTAAAAGCAGACATGATCCTCTACATAGAAAATCCTAAGACTCTACCAGAAAATTACTAGAGCTAATCAGTGAATATAGTAAAGTTCCAGGATATAAAATCAACACACAGAAATCCCTTTCAACCCTATACACTAACAATGAGAAAACAGAAAGAAAAATTAAAGGAACAATTCCATTCACCATCAAAACAAAAAGAATAAAATACTTAGGAGTATATCTACCTAAAGAAAAAAAAGACCTATATATAGAGAACTATAAAACATTGATGAAAGAACTCAATGAGGACACAAATAGATGGAGAAATATACCGTGTTCATGGATTGGAAGAATCAATATAGTGAAAATGAGTAAACTACCCAGAGCAATCTATAAATTCAATGCAATTTCTATCAAGTTAACAGAGGCCTTCTTCAGAGAACTAGAACAAATAATTTCACAATTTGTATGGAAATATAAAAAACCTCAAATTGTCAAAGCAATCTTGAGAAAGAAGAAAGGAACTGGCGGAATCAACCTGCCTGACTTTAGGCTATACTACAAAGCCACAGTCATCAAGACAGTATGGTACTGGCACAAAGATAGAAATACAGATCAATGGAACAAAATAGAAAGCCCAGAGATAAATCCACGCATCTATGGACACCTTATCTTTGACAAAGGACACAAGAATATACAATGAAGAAAAGACAATCTCTTTAACAAGTGGTGCTGGGAAAACTGGACAGCCACTTGTAAAAGAATGAAACTAGAACACTTTCTAACACCATACACAAAAATAAACTCAAAATGGATCAAAGATCTAAACATAACACCAGAAACTATAAAACTCCTAGAGGAAAACATAGGCAAAACACTCTCCAACATAAACAAAAGCAGGATCCTCTATGACTCACCTCCCAGAATATTGGCAATAAAAGCAAAAATAAACAAATGGGACCTAATTAAAATTAAAAGCTTCTGCACAACAAAGGAAACTAAAAGCAAGGTGAAAAGGCAGCCTTCAGAATGGGAGAAAATAATAGCAAACAAAGCAACGGACAAGCAATTAATCTCAAAAATATACAAGCAATTCCTGCAGCTCAATTCAAGAAAAATAAACGACCCAATCAAAAAGTGGGCCTAAGAACTAAACAGACATTTCTCCAAAGAAGACATACAAATGGCTAACAAACACATGAAAAGATGCTCAACATCAATCATTATCAGAGAAATGCAAATCAAAGCCACAATGAGGTACCACTTTACACCAGTCAGAATGGCTGCCATCCAAAAGTCTACGAGCAATAAATGCTGGAGAGGATGTGGAGAAAAGGGAACCCTCTTACACTACTGGTGAGAATGCAAACTAGTACAGCCGCTATGGAGAACAGTGTGGAGATTCCTTAAAAAACTGGAAACAGAACTGCCATATGACACAGCAATCCCACTGCTGGGCATACACACTGAGGAAACCAGATTTGAAAGAGACACGTGTACCCCCCCTCCCTCCGCCAATGTTCATCACCACACTGTTTACAATAGCCCGGACATGGAAGCAACTTAGATGTCCATCAGAAGATGAATGGATAAGAAAGCTGTGGTACATATACACAATGGAATATTACTCAGCCATTAAAAGGAATACATTTGAATTCGTTCTACTGAGGTGGATGAAACTGGAACCTATTATACAGAGTGAAGTAAGCCAGAAGGAAAAACACCAATACAGTATACTAACACATATATATATGGAATTTAGAAAGATGGTAATGATAACCCTGTATGCAAGACAGTAAAAGAGACGCAGATGTATACAGCAGTCTTTTAGACTTTGTGGGAGAGGGCAAGGGTGGGATGATATGGGAGAACGGCATCGAAACATGTAAATTATCATATATGAAATCAATCGCCAGCCTAGGTTTGATGCTTGATACAGGGTGCTCAGGGCTGGTGCACCAGGATGACCCAGAGACATGGAATTGGGAGGGCGGTGGGAGGGGGGTTCTGGAAGGGGAACACATGTATACCCATGGTGGATTCATGTCAATGTATGGCAAAACCAACACGATAATGTAAAGAAAAAAAAAATAAAACTTAAATAAATAAATAAAAATGAAACTCTAAAAAAAGATATTAAAAGCAATAAGGGAAAAACAACAAATAACATGCAAGGGAACCCCCATAATGTTGTCAGCTGATTTTGCAACAGAAACTCTGTAAGCCAGAAGGAAATGGCACAATATATTCAAAGGGATGAAAGGGAAGATCCTGAAACCAAGAACATTCTACCCACTTACACTCTCATTCAGATTTGATGGAGAAATCAAAAGCTTTCCAGACAAACAAAAGTTAAGAGAAGTAAACAACATTGAATCAGCTTTACAACAAGTGCTCAAGGAATTTCTCCAGGCAGGAAAAACAGCAGAAGGAAAAGACCTAAGCAAAATAAACCCAAAACGATTACAAAAATGGTAATAGGATCACCAACCAAGAGACATAGACTGGCTGGGTGGATTAAAACAAGAGCATCCACATGAAAACAAAGGCATGTGTATGCATTTCCACTTATCACATCACTCTACTAAACCCCCTCCCAAATTATATGCAATTAGTTTATATTGTTAGGTTAATCATGTTTCCATTATGGCTTACAAATATAATTATCTTTTTTATTTTTCTTCTGGTTATGGCTTGTGAAAATTGATAAACATCTTTTACTATTGTGATACTATCTCTTGGTACATGTCACATTGTACCTGGAAATATGTGAATGATTTTCAAATATTTCTCGTAGTGATTTCTAACATAATTCCATAGTGATAAGGGAACAGACTCTGTATGATTTCAGTACCCTGGTAAGTAAAGTAAATAAAGTCGCTCAGCCGTGTCCGACTTTGTGACCCCATGGACTGTAGCCCACCAGGCTCCTCTGTCCATGGGATTTTCCAGGAAAGAGTACTGGAATGGGTTTCCTTTTCCCTCTCCAGGGGATAGTCCCAACCAAGGGATCAAACCTGGATCTCCAGCATTGCAGACCTATGCTTTACCATCTGAGCCATGAGGGAAGCCCTCAATACCCTTAGACCATGAAATGTTTGCACTTTGCTTTATGTCCCTGAATATGTTCCAGTGTCTCCTGGTTTATAGTCTATGGGAACTTGAAGAGAATTTGTATCTTGCTCTTGTGTGAGAATTGTATAAATCTTAATTATGTCGAATTGGTTCAAAGTGCTTTTCAGATACTCTGTATCTTTTTCTGTCTATTCGTTCTATTAATTTTTGAGAGTTTGATATATAAACACCAACTAAAACCTCAATTTATCTAATTAAAACATTGTAATATATAGTGGAACTAAATATAACTTTGTTCTGTATTTTCCAAGACTCCTGTAAATGTGATATCATACCTCCATAATTTAAGCAATAAAAAAGTGTAAACTCAACTAAACTCCATATAAAATAAAAGTTCAATTAAAAATAAAAAATTAGAACATTCTCTAATAGCATGTACAAAAATAAACTCAATATGGATTAAAGACCTAAATGTAAGACCTGCTACTGTAAAACTACTAGGGAAAACATAGAACACTATTTGATAGAAATCACAGCAATATGTTTTTATTCATCTCCTAGAATAATGGAAATAAAAGTGATAATAAACAAATGAAACACTATAATTTAAGTGATTTTGCACAGCAAAGTAAATCACAAACAAAACAAAAACATAGCCTATTGAATGCAAGAAAAATTTTGCAAACTATTATGAGTCAACAAGAAATTAATTCCCAAAATATGCCCACAGCTCATAAAGGTTAAGAACATATGTATACCCATGGCAGATTCATGTCAATGTATGGCAAAACTGACATGATAATGTAAAGAATAAAATAAAATAAAATAATAATTTTAAAAATAATAATAATAATAATTCAATCAAAACACTGGGAAGAACACCCAGATACACATATTTCCAAGTGGCTAGTAAGCACATGAAAAGATGTTTAGGACTGCTAATTATCAGAGAAATGCAAATCAAAACTATAATAGGTTTCAGTTCACACCAGTCAGAATGGTCATCATAAAAAAAAAAAAATCTACAAATAATAAATGCTGGAGATGGTGTGGAGAAAAGGGAATCCTCCTATACTGTTGCTAATGTAGATTAGTGCACCCACTGTGGAGAAGAGTATGGAGGCTCAGAGCTGGTGCACCGGGATGACCCAGAGGGATGGAATTGGGAGGGAGGTGGGAGGGGGGTTCTGGAAGGGGAACACATGTATACCCATGGCGGATTCATGTCAATGTATGGCAAAATCAACACAATAATATAAAAAAAAAAAAAAGTAGAACTACCACATGAACTGCAATTCTAATCCTGGCCATATAGCCAGCAAAAATTTTAATTAGAGAATATACATGCACCCAAATGATCATAGTAGCACTATTTACAATAGCCAAGATATGAAAGCAAGTTAATTGTTCATTAACCAATGAATGGATAAAGAATATATGGTACACACATAAAAACACAGTACTCAGTCACAAAATGAATGAAGTAATGCCATTTCCAGCAACATGGATGAATCTAGAGATTATCATACTAAGTGAAGTCAGACAAAGGGAAATATATGATATCATTTATATTAATATATGGAAACTAAAACATAGTAAAAATAAACTTACAATACAGGAATAGACTCACAGACATAGAAAATAAACTTATAGTTACCAAAAGGGAAAAGAACCAAAATAAACTTATGGTTACCAAAAGTGTTAAATTGGGAGCTTGGGATTAAAATACACACACTACTACATATAATATAGATAAACAACAAGGACCTAACTTATAATGAAAATGAATCTAAAAAAGAATTTATATATATATATATGTCATATGTATATACATATATGTATATATTCATATTATATATATATATAAAAATGAGGCATTTTGCTCTACACCTGAAACTAACACAATTTTGTATGCCAACTATAATTTAATAAAAAATAAAAATAAAAAAGAATCATTTAGGTTGGATTTAGCTTATAGTAACAGAAAACAAACTCTGATGAGTTTCAATAAGGAAACTCAGTACTTGACATATTAAGATATCAAGATATAAAGCAAGCCAACAGCAACTAGAGTCCACCATAAAAGCAGGACTAGGTCACAGAGAACTTAATTTTCCTTGCTTTGCCACCCAACCAAAGAACACTTAACAGGACTGGCTCCTTACCATATCTTACATAAAGAGAAAGAAAACTCTCTGGGAATCATGACCATAATCCCTCCTTTCAGTTTTACTTGAATATATTAGATTGTCCACAGTTGGTAGGAAAGTGTCATATGATAACTGGTACAGATTAACTGAGATCCAGCCAGTGAGAAGAGTGGCTTGCTCAGAATTGCAGAGCTATGTGAAGGAGGCTCAGATACCAAGGAAAGTTCTGTCTTCTCCTGGAAAGAAAGAAGACATGATGGGCAAGCAAGCTATTGACCACACCAATAGTCTCCTCTTCAGTTCCTCCACCCATTATTGTCTCAATGTTTCTAGACTCCTGAAAGTCTAAAGTGGAAATTTAACAGAATTTTTTCTAAAACCTATCAGAATCACAGAAACCGAAGATGCAATTTTTTATATCCAATAGATACAGTTAGTCTTCAAGTTTTAAAAACATTTAAAAGAAATATATAGTGTCTTTAAGAACAGCATAGTTTTTGAAAATCTAGCCAATAAAAGTGACGTGTGACCAGAAACTATTAATAGCTTCCAGGTTGATAATTGCCTATAATCTTTATGAAAACAAGCCTTGTCTGGATCTCCTTAGGATCTTCAAAAACAATTGCACTTTTCCCTACTCTCAGTTACATCAAGATCAGCACTAAATAAAGATGACAAATAAAGGTCAAAATACCACCTTTACCGCTGACAGGGCCCAACTGGAGAATGCCCTTTGAGTCTGTTAGTTAAATGTGCTTGTTAACCCATAAAAGCTTCAAAAAGAGATCCATCTCATGGGAAACCGATCTGGATGAAGCAAGGGCAGGTGGGCTAAGCATTCACAGGCTTATGCATCAGATCTGAGTCCACTTGCAGGACTGAGTCCACTTGCAGGATGGAGTCCACAAGAGCCCAGGGTTACACCACAGACCATCAGCAAGTGACAGTTGTTCTCTGCCTTGGGTACACTTTCTTATGCAGTGATCACCAGGATAAAAATTAATAGTTGGAAACAGATGTCAAATTATAATATTGCACACATGAAACACATATCTTTTTAAAAGCAAAGTGGAGAGAAGGGTTTCATATCTAAGGAATTAATCATAAATTCAGATTAAGTTCTGATGAGCAAAACATAAAATGCTATCATGGCTATACATGTGAGCAGTGTGAATATTTAAAGATGGATTTAATTCAATAGCCATGTTCTGTTAGAGAGAATAGACTGTGTCACCAAAATTTTCACTGCTCCTTTGGTCCTGACGGTGTCCCTCCCTGACCTGCAGTGAGAGGTGTCCAGCTCACAGGAGTGCTTGAACATAAATCACCCAGGAGCTTCTAGCAGCACCATGAGATCATTATCTATTTCCATCTCTAATGACTAAAACAGATTTCACAAGGATTAAAGTTGAGTTCTTGGGACAGGGTGAAGCCCAGTGTGGTTCTCCTTCTGCATCAAAACCCAGCTAAAATAAAACTTTCAACTTAAAGTGATTATTTTTAAATGGTATAGTACCCCATGTTAGAGTAGCTTGGTTGATAATGAACACTTAGTAAAATATTTAACACAAATTATCCTATGAAATTATAGAATGCCTATTATGTTACAAAGTGAGGATACAGCCATTTACTGTAGGCCTTTTAGAGCTAGCTCAATATAACAAAGCACTACATTAAGGTTTGCATCTATGTTTTTAAGTTCTCAGTTTAAGATGGCCACATATTTTATCCTCTAGGACCAAACTACTCAAGAGAAACCTCTCTTTTCTATCATCTAACTCATATCCCCTCTTTCGTCTGTTTTAAATTTCTCTCTCCATTGATTCCTGATTGTTGTTGTTTAGTCATTAAGTTGTGCCCAACTCTTTGAGACCTCATGGACTGTAGCCTGCCATGCTCTTCTGATCATGACATTTCCCAGACAAGAATACTGGAGTGGGTTGTCATTTCCTTCTCCACCACTGAATCTTGATATTCTCAAACTATTTTTTTCTTAATGTTCTACTTGTTCCTAATCGATCTGTTTACCAGCTAACACTCTGTTTCTGATTTAGTAATCTGGCAACTGAAAGTCACATTATCTTCTAAAATCTTTCTGAGGATAATCATTACAGATAATTTAATTTTTTCAATTTTATCTTTGGCCCCGGTATTATATGTATTTCCTTTGGGACAGGATTATGTTTACTTGTCTTGCATTTGCTCAATGAATATTTCCAATGACATTCCCAGGAAGGCAGTAGAAATGCAAAATCCCCCCTGAGAATTTGATGATAATATAAAGATATCAGTGAAATACAAAAGCATTCTGAATTCATTTACAGTTTAACAAAATAAATGGTTAAATAAGCAAAGTATTTCCCTGCTTCACTATCCACCTCCCCAAAATGAACGACAAACCTCAGTTCTCCCATAGTGCAAGTTTGGAGTTTATAAAACATGAAAACCATGCTAATTACCTTGGAAATAGCTTGTGAGCTCACAAAAATGACAGACCAAACATTCTGAGTTTCCTGGATTTTTTTTTTCCCTTGGAACTAGCATTATAGTCTCAGCCATTTTTTAGTCCAGAGGAGGAAAATCAGATCATATTTTAAGGCCTTTCCATATTTGCTTTCTTTTTACAGAGTCGGTTTAATGGAAATAGTCATCAAAAATTTTCATTGTCTTAACACAGGCCACTAACTCATTATCAAAAGAATTCTCAATGACTATTTTTCACATACTATAAAAATACTTCTTAATATAATGCACTAGAATTCTCCATGAACTACTTATGTATAGTACTCTTTATACCTCAACAATAAAAGAGATCATAAAAATATTTCATTTACAATATGCACCAGGTGATGAAAGGGAGTGAGAAAATGTGAGAAAATGTACCAATTGTTGCCACTAGTGGGTGAGGATACTGTTCCATCATTGCTCTGTCTTATCCAAGAAAAATGTGGGTGCAGCACCTTGGACAGAACAAAGAGATCTAAATTAGAACTTCATGAAGACCAGAAAAATAAAAAAGAATGATACTAAAGATATGGAAACTCAGGAGTTTCTAAGGACTCAGCTTACAAATACAGTACCATAAACAGAAAACAGTAGTAGATGCCAAAGGGAAGTATTGAAGTGTTCTTTAACTATCAAGAAGCTTATATATCACCTATAATAGAGAGAGACAAGGGCAAATAATATATATAAATTTTAGCTTAAAAATTTTATGAAACAACTCTCAGCAACACCTGCCTTCCCACATCATCTGTTGGGAGCCTGGTCTCCTCAGGAATGCGATGAGGTGGTGCCACTGAAGGAAAAGTCACACTACTCATCATGTGAGATCTTAATACTCTGACTATACCCCTTGCAGTGAGTAGAATTTCAGTCTTAATCACTGGATCACCAAATCAAGGACTCAAGACTTAGTAGCTACTAACACCCTCTTCTCACTATGCCTCTTAATATTAATACCATATGGACTTCTACAAGGGAAATAAGTATCACAGCTTTGGTTGAACATGGTCTGGAGATCAAGCCCTGAGCCTTTAGAGTGGGAGCACTGAATCCAAGACTCTAGACTACCAGAGAAATAATGCTAGGGAGTATCAAATAGTGAGAACTCACACAAAGGAAACCACTTGAATTCAAGACCCAGTATCACCCAACCACCAGTAGCACCCTGGGCAGGATGCCCCATCTAAACAACAAACAAAACAAAAATACAAACCCAATCATCAGCAGACAGGATTACCACCTTATTCAGCCTTGCCTATCAGAGGAAAAACAAACAAACAAAAACTCAGCACAAATCTCACCCTATGCAAAGCTTGTTCACACCACTGGATGAAGCTTAGAAGGGTAGAAACCAAAAGGAATAAAGAATTCAACCTTCTTCAAGGAAAGAATTCAACTTTCCTTGAAGCCCAGAAAAAGGAAACCTCAAAACAGTAAGATAAAAAAAAAAAAAATGGTAATAATGAAAAGACAGAGAAATACTACACAAATAAAGGTACAAACTAAAAACACAGAAATCAAAAGAAAAAAAAAATGAAGAGGAAACAGGCACACTACCTGAAAAAGAATTCAGAATACTGATACTAAAGATGATCAAAAACCTTGAAAACAAAATGAAGAAAATACAAGAATCAATTAACAAAGACCTAGAAGAAATAAAGAACAAACAGAGACAAACAACACAATGACTGAAATTAAAAATACTCTAGAAGGAATCAATAGCAGAATATCTGAAGAAAAAAATGAATCAGTGAGCTAGAAGATTAAAATGGTGGAAATAACTTCTGAAGAACAGAATAAAGTAAAAAGAATGAAAAGAACTGAGCATAGGCTCAGAGACCATGGGAACAATATGAAATGCACCAACACTCTAATCACTGGAGTTCCAGAAGAAGAAGAGAAAAAGAAAGGGTGTGAGAAAATTTTTGAAGAGATTTACAGTTGAAAATTTCCCTAACATGGAAAAGGAAACAATTAATCAAGTCCAAAAGGCACAAAGAGTCCCATAAAGAATAAACTTAAGGAGAAACATGCCAAGACACATACTAATGAAACTAACAGATACTAAACACAAAGAAAGACTATTAAAAGCAGCAAGGGAGAAGCAACAAGTAACAAACAATGGAAACTCTACATTTAACAGCTGATCTGTTGGCAGAAACTCTGTAGTTCAGAAGGGAATGACAGAATATATTTAAAATACTGAAAGGGAAAAATAGACAACCAAGATTATTGTACCCAGCAAGGATCTCACTCAACATTATGTGTTTATTCTGAAGATGCAAGGAACCTTCAATATACAGAGATTAATCAACATGATACACCATATTAACAAATTGAAAGATAAAAACCATATGACAATCTCAATAGATGAAGAAAAGGACTTTGACAAAATTCAGCACCCATTTATGATTAAAACTCCTCAAAAATGGAGTTACTACCTCAACATAGTAAAGACCATATATGATAAGCCTACAGCAAACATTATTCTCAAAGGCAAAAAACCAAAAGTATTCCCCCTAAGAACAAGAACAAGACTAGGGTGCCCACTTTCCCTACTGTTATTCAAAATAGTTCTGGAAGTCCTAGATACAACCATCAGAGAAGGAAAAGAAATAAAATGAATCCAGGTTGGAAAAGAAGTAAAGCTCTCACTGTTTGCAAATGACATGATACTGTACATAGAAAACCCTAAAGACAGTATCAGAAAATTACTAGAGCTAGTCAGTGAATTTAGCAAAGTTACAAGATACAAAACAAATACACATAAATCACTTGCATTTCTAGATACTAAGAATGAAAAATCATAAAAAGAAATAAAGGAATCAATCCCATTCACCACTGCAACAAAAAGAATTAAATATCTAGGAGTAAACTTACCTAAGCAGATAAAAGAACTGTACACAGAAAATTATAAGACACTGATGAAAGAAATCAAAGATGACAAACAGATGGAGAGATATTCCATGTTCCTGGGTAAGGAGAATCAATGTTGTGAAAATGATTATACTATCACATGCAATCTACAGATTCAATGTGATCCCTATCAAATTACCAATGGCATTTTTCACAGAACAAGAACAAAAAAATCCCCAATTCATGAAACACAAAAGACCCTGAATAGCCACAGCAGTCTTGAGCAAGAAGAATGGAGCTGGAGGAATTAACCTCCCAGACTTCAGATAATACTACAAAGCTACAGTCATCAAGACAGCATGGTACTGGCACAAAAACAGATATATAGACCAATGGAGCAAAGACAGAAAGCCCAGAAATAAACCCATGCATCTATGGGTAGCTTATTTTTGACAAAGGAGGCAAGAATAATCAATGGGGCAAAGACAGTATCTTCGATGAATGGTCCTGTGAAAACTGGACTTTTGCACGTAAAAGAATGAAATTAGAACAATTCTTAACACTATACACAAAGTAGAAACCCAAAATGCATTAAAGACCTAAATGCAAGACAAGAAACTATGTAACTCTTAGAGGAAAACATCAGCAGAACACTTAATGTCATAAATCAAAGCAAGATCCCCTATGATCCACCTACTACAGTAATGGAAATAAAAACAAAAGTAAAGTGGGACTTGATTAAACTTAAAAGCTTTTACACAGCAAAGGAAACTATAAGCAAGGTGAAAAAACAACCCTCAGAATGGGAGAAAACAATACCAAGTGAAACAACAAAGGATTAACTTCAAAAATATAGAAGCAGCTCATGTAACTCAATACCAGAAAGAAAAAAAAAAATCAAAAAGTGAGGAAAAGACCTAAACAGATATTTATCTAAATAAGATATACAGATGATTAACAAACACATGAAAATATGCTCAACATTGCTCATTACTCAGCTCAGTGCAATTCAGTTCAGTTCCGTCACTCTGTCGTGTCTGACTCTTTGCAACCCCATGGACTGCAGCATTCCAGTCCTCCCTGTCCATCACCAACTCCTAAAGTTCAAGCAACCTCATGTCCATCAAGTCGGTGATGTCATCCAACCATCTCATCTTCTGTTGTCCCCTTCCCCTCCTGCCTTCAATCTTTCCCCCAGCATCAGGGTCTTTTCAAATGAGTCAGTTCTTTGCATCAGGTGGCCAATATAGTGAAGTTTCAGCTTCAGCATCAGTGAATGAATATTCAGGACTGATTTCCTTTAGGATGGACTGGTTGTACATTTAGGATGGACATTATTAGAGAAATGAAAATCAAATCTATAATGAGGTATCACCTCACACTAGTCAGAATGGTCATCATCAAAAAGCCTACAAACAATAAATGCTGAAGAGTGTGTGGAGAAAACGTAACACTCTTGTCAGTGGGAATGTAAACTGATACAGCCACTCTGGAAGATGGTATGGAGTTCCTTCTAAAAACTAGGAATAATACCACCTTACAACCCAGCAATCTGACTCCTAGGCATATACACTGATGAAATCAAAATTCAAAAAGATGCATATATCTCATTGTTCACTGCAGCACTACTTACAGTAGGTAGAACATGGTATATATCCATTGACAGACAAATGGATATACACAATGGAATATTACACAGCCATAAAAAGGAATGAGTATGAGTCACTTCTAATGAGGTGGATGAACTTAGAATCTGTTATACAGAGTGAAGTAAATCAGGAAGAGAAAGATAAATATCGTATTCTAACAAATATATATGGAATCTAGAAAAATGTCACTGAAGAATTAATTTATAGGGCAACATAAAGAAAGAGACATAGCAAATAGTCCTATGTACTTGAGGAGAGAGGAGGAGAGGGTGAGATGCATGAAAATTGTAACATGGAAACTTTCATTACCATATATAAAATAGATAGCCAAGGGGAATTTGCTGTATGGATCAGGAAACTCAAACAGGCACTCTGTATCAACCTAGAGGTGTGGGATGGAGAGGAGTATGGGAGGGAGTTTCTAAATGGAGGGGACATTTGTATCCCTATGGCTGATTCATGTTGAGGTTTGACAGAAAACAGCAAAATTCTGTAAAGCAATTATCCTTCAAGGAAAAATAAATTTGAAAAGAAAAAAAATTACAAAACAATCTGCTTCTTTGCTAGACAGTTGTTTTTTTTTTTTTTCTGGACTCAAACAAGTTCTGATTTCAATTCTCAAGACAAAAAACAAGCAAGTAACTTAATCATTGATACTTTCTACTACAGCACCCCTGAGATTTTAGACTGAGGAACATTTCATGGACAGAGGATCCTGGTGGGCTACAGTCCACGGAGTTGCAAGATTTGGACAGGGCTGAGCAACTGATACTATCAGAAAGAACTAAATCACAGCCTAAGCTAACATAACGAGCAATTATAGATGTCAGCAACTGTAAGTGTTTTTTTTGTTGTTGTTGTTGTTGTTCTCTCGATATCCAGCTGCATGGCCTTGGACAAGGCATTAAAACACTCAGAACCACAGTTTCATCATGATTAAAATTTAGGAACATGATTATAAGATCGAATGATCTGGTCAAAACCAGAGCTTTAAATTCATGGATTTCCAATAAAACATCCTTTTGTAAGAGACTAACACATTCTTTCGGAGAAGGCAATGGCACCCCACTCCAGCACTCTTGCCTGGAAAATCCCATGGATGGAGGAGCCTGATAGGCTGCAGTCCATGGGGTCGCTAAGGGTCGGACACGACTGAGGGACTTCACTATCACTTTTCACTTTCATGCATTGGAAAAGAAAATGGCAACCCACCCCAATGTTCTTGCCTGAGGAATCCCAGGGATGAGGGAGTCTAGTGGGCTACCATCTATGGGGTCGCACAGAGTCAGACACGACTGAAGCAACTTAGCAACACATTCTTTAGATGGAAGAGACACAGAAAAGAGTTAAAAATCACATCAGCAATTCCAACCAAGCTGAATTCCAATGTATGAACAAATAAACAGCCAATGGTACTGAATTTTATATTTGTCATAAAGATACTGAAAAGAAAGTCACATTTTACTATTGACAAATATTTAAATGGTTTCAAAATGTGTGGAATTTTTATAAAATTTCTAAATGCCAGCCCTATAAAATTCCCCTATGGATATGTACATAAATACATAAAACATCTGTATATGTTATTGCTTAGATTTTGAAATAGGATATAATCTGATTTAAGTAGAATATCCTATTACAGAAAGGAAAACATTTTCCTTTCATAAAATGAAAATACACTCAAGCTCATGAACTAGACCATATTCAATGTTTGAATGCATTAAAGAGAATTTACATTACCCATCTGCTTTATTGACTATGCCAAAACCTTTGACTGTGTGGATCACAATAAACTGTAGAAACTTCTAAAAGAGATGGGAATACCAGATGAGCTGACCTGTCTCTTGAGAAACCTGCATGCAGGTCAGGAAGCAACAGTTAGAACTCAACATGGAAAAATAGACTGGTTCCAAATAGAAAAAGGAGTACGTCAAGGCTGTATACTGTCACCCTGCTTATTTAACTTATATGCAGAGTACATCATGAGAAACGCTGGGCTGGAAGAAGCACAAGCTGGAATCAAGATTGCTGGGAGAAATATCAATAACCTCAGATATGCAGATGACACCACCCTTATGGCAGAAAGTGAAGAGGAATGAAAAAGCCTCTTGATGAAAGTGAAAGAGCAGAGTGAAAAAGTTGGCTTAAAACTCAATATTCAGAAAACCAAGATCACAGCATCTGGTCCCATCACTTCATGGGAAATAGTTGGGAAAATGGTAGAAATAGTGTCAAACTTTATTTTGGGGGGCTCAAAAATTACTGCAGCCATGAAATAAAATGATGCTTACTCCTTGGAAGGAAAGTTATGACCAAACTAGACAGCATATTAAAAAACGGAGACATTACTTTGCCAACAAAGGTCTGTCTAGTCAAGGCTATGGTTTTTCCAGTAGTCATGTATGGATGTGAGAGTTGGACGGCGAAGAAAGCTGAGCACTGAAGAATTGATGCTTTTGAACTGTGGTGTTGGAGAAGAGTCTTGAGAGTCCCTTGGACTGCAAGAAGATCCAACCTGTCCATCCTAAAGGAGATCAATCCTGGGTGTTCATTGGAAGGACTGATATTGAAGCTGAAACTCCAATACTTTGGCCACCTCATGCGAAGAGTTGACTAATTGGTAAACACTGATGCTGGGAAGAATTGGGGGCAGGAGGAGAAGGGCACGACAGAGGATGAGATAGCTGGATGGCATCACTAACTCGATGGACATGAGTTTGGATAAGTTGCGGGAGTTGGTGACAGACAGGGGGGCCTGGCGTGCTGCGATTCATGGGGTCGCAAACAGTCAGACACGACTGAGTGACTGAACTGAACTTAAAGCACTCATTATTCTAAAGAATATATTGTTTTACCATGGTTTCAGGACATTAGTTTATCGTAAGTTAAATTAAGATTGTTTTCTGATTAAAGTAAAAAAAAAATCCAAAGCACTTAATTTGCCCTTAAAATCTAGGAAATACTGCACACTCATCATAAACTGATTAAAGCACTATTAACGGTGCATTTTATACACAGTGACCATTAACTGTTAAACCTGAGAAAAAAGCAGACTCAAGATATGGTGGATTAGATTCAGATCAACATAAAAGGTGAAAGCATCATAAAATTATTTCTTAATATGAAGTCTATTTGTTACATATTAATTTATATGCCTATATATTCTTATTTACATTATTTTGCATACTATTTTAGCAATACCCATGAAGGAAAAGTATGCATCTTTATGTACCAGGATTTCATCCAGGATTGCAAGGTACTTATTTCGTATGAGACCTGAGGTATACAAATACTGATCTAATTCATAGCTCATCTATACAGCTTATTCAGAATCAATGTTTATCCTACTGTTTAAATTTGCATTGGTTTGGCTACTATTGTCCCTAATCCAAGCCAAATAGGTGAATTTCAATTTTCACTTATGAATGAGCTGTGACTGTACTTTTATGAATGATACCAAAAGCAAGTTGGCCCTTAGACACTACACAAAAATGAGAAAATAAAGTAAAACTGATTAAAACATTTTTAAGCTGAAACTTTACAAGGTCAAGGTAAGGAAGTATTGACAAAAGAAGAACTAATATTTACCATGATGGCACATCTAAATCAAAACTGTCTCTGCTTTCATGCAGCCCAATTCCTCCTTGTGGTTCTAAGTGGTATAATGCAACACTTCTATGCAGAAACATTCTGTTAGGAAAGGTGTCTGTTTTGTCAATGGTTTCCTTTGTTGTGCAGAAGTTTTTTAAGTTTATTAGGTCCCATTTGCTTATTTTTGCTTTTATTTCCTTTGCTTTAGGAAACTGATCCAAAACCATTGATATGACTTATGTCAAAGAGTGTCCTGCTTATATATTACCCTAAGAGTTTTAGGAAAAGGTCAGTTTTCATTCCCATCCCAAAGAAAGATAATGAGAAAGAATGTTCAAACTACTGCACAATTGCTCATCTCACATGTTAGTAAAGTAATGCTCAAAATTCTCCAAGCTAGTCATCAACAGTTTGTGAATCAAGAACATCCAGATGTTCAAGCTGGATTTAGAAAAGGCAGAGGAATCAGGGATCAAACTGCCAACATACACTGAATCATAGAAAAAGCAAGAGAATTCCAGTAAAACACTACTTCTGCTTCATTGACTATGCTAAAGCCCTTGACTGTGTGGATCACAACAAACTGGAAAATTATTAAAGAGATGAAAATACGAGACCACCTTATCTTCCCCCTGAGAAATCTGTATGCAAGTCAAGAAACAATAGTTAGAACTGGACATGGAACAATGGCCTGATTACATATTGGGGAAGGAGTACATCAAGGCTGTATATTGCCACCCTCTTTATTTAACTTATAAGAAGAGTACATCAGGTGAAATGCCGAGATGAATGAAGCACAAGCTGGAATCACGACTGCCAGGAGAAATATCAGTAACCTCAGATATGCAGATGACACCACCCTCATGCCAGAAAGCAAAGAGGAACTAAAGAGCCTCCTGATGAAAGTGAAAGAAGAGAGTGAAAAAGCTGGCTTAAAACTTAACATTCGAAAATAAACATCATGGCATCCAGTTCAATCAATTCATGGCAAATAGATGGAGAAACAAAGTGACAAACTTTATTTTCTTGGGCTCCAATGTCACTGCAGATAGTGACTGCAACCATGAAGTTAAAAGGCACCCTGGAAGAAAAGCTATGTCCAACCTAGACAGTGTATTAAAGAGTAGAGACATTACTTTGCCAAGGACTGATGCTGAAGCTGAAACTCCAACACTTTGGCCACCTGATGCGAAGAGTTCATTTGAAAAGACCCAGATGCTGGGAAAGATTGAGGGCAGGAGGAGAAGGGGATGACAGAGGATGAGATGGTTGAATGGCATCATCAACTCAATGGACATAAGTTTGGGTAAACTTTGCCAACAAAGGTCCATCTAGTCAATGCTTTGTTTTTTCCAGTAGTCATGTATGGATATAAGAATTGGACCATAAATGAAGTTGAGTGCTGAAGAATTGATGCTTTTGATCTGTGGTGTTGGAGAAGATCCCTGAGAATCCCTTGCATTGTAAGGAAATCAAACAGTCAATCATAAAGGAAATCAGTCCTGAATGTTCATTTGAAGGACAAATGCTGGAGCTGAAGCTCCAATACTTTGGCCACCTGATATGAAGAACTGACTTACTGGAAAAGACCCTAATGCTGGGAAAGATTGAAGGCAGGAGAAGGGGATGACAGAAGATATGATGGTTGGATGGCATCACCGACTCAATGGACACAAGTGTGAACAAGCTCTGGGAGTTGGTGATGGACAGGGAAGTGTTGCGTGCTGCAGTGCATGGGGTTGCAAAGAGTCAGACACAAATGAGTTTCTGAAATGAACTAAACTGAACTGGAGAGTTTTATAGTATCCAGACTTACATTTATGTCTGTGATGTTTTGAGTTTATCTTTGTGTATGGTGTTGGAAAATGTTCAAGTTTCTTTCTTTACATGTAGCTGTCCAGCACCACTTAACGAAGAAACCATCTTTTCCCCATTGTATATTCTCGCCTCCTCTGTCATAGATTAATTGTCCATAAGACTTGTGGGCTTTCTACCCGCTTCCATTGATTTATGTGCCTATTTTTTTTTTGTACCAGTATTTTATTGTTTTGATGATTCTAGTTTTGGATTGATAATAGTGTGATGACAGGGAGCCTGATTCCTCCAGCTGTGTTCTTTTTTCTCAAGATTGTTTTAGCTATTAAGTCATTTCTGTTTCCATATAATTTTTAAATTACTTGTTCTAGTTCTGTGAAAATGACATTGGAAATTTGACAGAAATTGCATTGAACCTGGAAAAGGAAAGACAATACAGCCTGGTATTTTTACCTGGAATATCCCACAGACAGAGGAACCTGGCAGGTTTCATAGGGTCACAGGTAGTCGGGCATGACTGAAGCAACTTAGCACGCATGCACTGAAACTGTAGATTGCCTCGAGTAGTATTTATTTTATCAAAATTGATTATTCCAATCCAAGAATACCTTTATCTTCCTATTTGTGTCCTCTTTAATTTCTTAGACTTTTCAGAATACTGGTCTTTTGCCTCCTTCGGTAAATTTATCTATTCCTATGTATGTTAATCTTTTTGGTGTGATGGTAGATGGGATTGCTTCTTTAATTTCTCTCTCTGATATATTATTGTTAGTGTATAGAAATACAACAGAATTTTGTACATGAATTCTGTATCCTGTGAATACCAAATTCATTGATGAGGTGTAGTAGTTTTCTGGCAGCATTATTAAGATTTTCTATGTATAGTATCTTGTCATCTACAAACAGTGACAGTTTTACTTTCTCCTTTGCAATTTGGATTTCTTTATCTTCTCTGATTAACATGGCTAGGACTTCTAAAATTATGTTGAATAAGAGTGCTGAGAGTGGGCATCCTTGATCTTATTCTTTTTATTTATTTATTTATTTATTTTTACTTGTTTTTGCCATACAATGTCATGATATCACCATGGGTTTACACATGCTTCCCCTCCGGAACCCCCCTTCCTCCTCCCTCCCCCCCGGGAAATCTTGCTGCACCAGTCCCGAGCATCAATCCTGGGCTGGCGATTGATTAGACACATGA